>OU342643.1:26015000-26375000 GCA_910589605.1 Chrysoteuchia culmella | reverse complement strand
TTTCGTTTTAAAACTCAATTACTACTAGAAATTTTTAAGTTAAAAATCTGAAATTCACACTATAAGAAAGCCCAACTCTTCCCCTTTCAATCACCGTTTAAACTATAGCCCTAAGTAAACACCCTCCCGAGCGCGAGCCTCCCGAAGTCGCCCCGGCGCAGGCCCGCGTATCACGCCCAGGGGGCGTGGCCTCGCCGGATTGCGAAACCTTAGCTAAAAATAGACGCGGCGTCAGCGGGATAGTTTTCGCCACAGGAGCGGGAATAAGGGTAGCAGCAAAAAACAAAATTGTGTGCGAGGGTTGCTGAAACCCCTAGAACCGCTTTCCGGCAAGTTGCCCGGAACCGGAATTTATCCGGAAACCGACCACGCTACCATATAAAGGAAGTAAAAATAGGTCCCTACCAAAAATTTCGACCGAATCGACCGAGTACTTCCAGAGTTATTCAAAAATTACAAAGCGGTCAGTCACTTTTGGCGCGGAAAATTTTGGAAAATAATATATAACTCGCTTTTTGTTTCCCAAAAATTCGGCCGGCGAGTCCATATTGAAGTGCGGACTCCCAACTATAACAACCTGGAGTTAGTTTCAGGGAACTGTCTATAGTTTCCGAGCGCCGCCTTCCCGAATTTTTGGAAAATAAGAACCCGACTGCACCCCTAAACTAACTTTTTTCGGAAATCTCGGCCCTTAGCAAAATTCAAAACTTTTAAATATTCACAGCTGGTTCGGCTACTCAACCATATTCAAAATACTCCAAAAACTCACCTTCACTTTTTTCGTGTCTGGGAGTTAACGAAACCGAAACCGGAAGTTATCCGGAAATTGACCTCACCACTGCACTAAGGAGGCTAAAATTAGCCTCCCCACAAAATCTCATTTAAACGAGCCGGATACTTCCGGAGATATTTAAGACTAAAAGACTAGAAAATCTGACCCAGACACCGGTGTCCAGAGTACAAAAACTTATTTTCAATTCGGGCAAATTCAATTTACTACCTGAAATCCAACTTTGTCACACAGGGTCCCTTAGAAGAAAGTGATCCTGAGCAGTAACATTACCCATCCCATCCAAAATCCAACCCTCTAAAAACCCAACCCTTCCCAGGTTCGATTCCCAGTCACAAGGGTAGGCACCCGCTATCTCCGAAACTACGCATCCGAGACCGTTTTTGACTTCAAATTCGGCCTCTAGCGGTTCGTAGAACCGCGGGTGAAAACCCTTAGTGGACACGCGATCCCCCCCACTCACAACCCCCTACCCCCTACCCCAAAATAATATAGTGATAGTGATCGACTCCTATAACAGGATAACTATAGGCCTGAGGCACATAGTTCCTTTACAGGAGTTGATCAAAATCACCATCCCTACCATTTCCCATTATAAATCCACCACCCCAAACACCCCCCCCAACCCCTCACCCCGCCCTCCGGGAAATTGATCGATTGCTCTAAAACTACAAGTGCTGGGAGCACAGTTCCTTGGTAGCAATCGACCAAAATCACCGTCCCTATCACCTCACACCAAAAACCCACCACCCTTAATTACCCCCCACCCCATCCCCTCACCTCGTCCTATAAGATACTGATCAATTGCTGTAACAGGGAAACTATAAGTGCTAGGCACTTGGTCTCTTCGCAGCAATTGATTAGAATCATTGACCCTACCCAACCCCACAAAAAACCCACCCTCCCCAACTACCCTAATTCACCCCTATAACTGCCCGGGTCACAACTCAGAAACTATCGGGCCGATTTGATAAAAATTTGGATTTCCTTGACCAGGGAAAAATTTGGAAACGAATACACACAGACAGGACTCTACATAGAGCCTATAGAGAAAATTAAAATTGAAAATAAGTTTTTTCTGGACAAATTTCCTTTCAACTTTTGGAAGGAAAAATTAGTTTTAGGACCACCTACACCTCTTTTGAGGGCAGGCATAGTTTTAGGTAAATTTTTGACAATTTTTAACCAATGAAGTTTTGACTTTTAATTTATTTTGAAATTTAAAATTTTATTTTAATTTAAATTTTATTGACAATTATACAACTTTTACAAACTTTTTAAATTAGGATAAGGACACCTGGACCTCTATTGAGGCCAGGAACTTAGTTTTTAGGACATTTTAAATTATTTAAATTCATTATTTTAAAATTTTTAAATTTTTATTTTATTTTAACTTAAATTCTATTGACTTTTTAAAACTTTTACAAACGTTTTAAATTAGGATAAGACACCTGGACCTCTATTGAGGCCAGGAATTTAGCTTTTAGGACATTTTAATTTATTTAAATTCAATATTTTAATATTTTAATTCAAATTTTAATCGGTCAATTATTACTTTTTATTTTTTGTTAAATATTTTATTAGGACACCTAGACCTCTATTGAGGCTAGGAAATTAGTTGTAGGAAACTTTAACTTGTTTTTATTTTTATTATATATAATTTTAAAGAAATCTTTAAACCACAAATTTTGACTGCAACTGACTTGCATTTTACTCTTGAAAATTTATAACAGGACCAGTACTGAAAATGCAAAATATTATTTAAATTGAGTACTGACAAGTTGCCCCCAAGTGTCTTTGCTATATACATAAGGATTAATACACAACAATTATACTACACTAATAATATATAAAATTCAACTCAATTACCCAATTAAACTGAAGATAGGATCCAATATACCTAAACGGGCAGTTTACCCTGAAGGATTTAATTAAAATCAAATTTTGTTTTATTTAATTTTAATTAGTCATTTCGCCTCTAGTCAAACAATTATTTTATCAAATTTTTTATTTATTTTATTTTATAATATATATTCAATTCGCTTTATTTAATTCAATAATATATAGTTTTTAATTGTATAGGATTCGAAATCTACCCTAGTCACATCATCAACCCCTTGACCTGCTGTCCTCATTAAGCAGTAAAATGAACAACTTGATAATAAACAAAAAGAACATAAGGGAGGAAGCGGTTAGTTATAAGTCACCGCCACACCAGAAACAAACCTCAAGTAAAACTGAAGGAGGAATTGGAATAGTCCACCTCCTACCAGCCTTATCCACGGAGCAAATAGGCGAGATAGCAAAGAGGGCGAAAGAGAGGATAAAAAAGGCTCTTGAGACCAGCCCTACACATAAGTCCGTAACAAAAGAAGACAAAGCTGCGATTCAGAAAGAATCAACTGAGTTGATGGAGATGGTCTTGGAATTGGTGGAAAGGCTAAAAGACATGGAAGAAAAAACTGAAGGAAACCTTAGGGGAAAAGAGATAGAGAAAGAAGAAGAACCAAATAAGACCGGAAACAAGAACAAATTCCAAGAAGAAACCGCGAAGAGGTTGGAGGCTATAGAGAAGCTACTAGTGGAAACAAAGGAAAATACAGAAAAGACATTACAAAATCAAGAAAATACAAAGAAGACAATAGTAGAAAAAATAGAGAAGATAGAAAGAAAAGGGATACAGGAAAAGTCAATGACGGCAACGTACGCCGGAGTCTTGGCAGAGGGACGGCATAAACCGCCACAGTCCAAGACCCTCCACTCCATCATCGTAGCGTCGACCGACGCCGCACTGACCAGCGACCAGGTTATGGACGCGGTCAGGAAGACGGCGGACGCTGGCGCAGATGGGGAGTGGATAAAAGTTCAAAAAATAAGGAAGGCAAAAGACCAAAAAGTAATTATTGGCTGCGAAGACGAGAAAGAGATTGAGAAGCTACAGGTAAAGCTAGGAAGGGACAAAACACTAAAAATAGAAAGGGCCAAAAACAAACATCCACTAGTAGTTGTCAGATATGTAAGGGGGGACAAGAAGAAAGAGCAAGTGGAAGAAGCGATAAGAAGAAGTGCAGAAAAACTGATAGAAAAGAATAGAGAGACGAAAGAGCAAGTAGAAGTAATATATGAGAAGAAAACTAGAAATCCGCACGTGGCGCACGTGGTAGTAAAGGTGACCCCCAAGATATGGCAACAGCTGACAGAGACGGGGATGGTCCAACTGCAATGGGGAATCTCCAGAGTAGAGGACCAGTCCCCCATCATCCAGTGCTCCCGCTGCTTGGGCTACGGCCACATCAAGCGGGTCTGCCAGGAGCAACTGGACAGCTGTAGCCATTGCGGAGGAAACCACGTGTACACGGCCTGTACGGAAAAGGAGAGCCCCCCCTCATGCCGGAACTGTGAACGGGCCAGCTTGGAGGACAGAGCCCACAACACTTTTAGCAGTATTTGCCCAGTGAGAGAAAAGTGGGACAAGCTGGCCCGCTCTAAAGTAGCTTACTGCTAAGGTAATTCCTAAAGAAAATGATACTGTAGTTATTAAAAAGGGAAGGACCATTAAAAATAAAGTAGGGAAGGCGCCTCGTGGCAATACAAAAACTTGTAGTCAAGTTCTGGGAAAGTTGCAAATCGTTGAGTTAGGCAAAAACAACAGCCAGCCCAAAAGTAACAACAAGAAAGCCGAAACCCAGGGAGATGGGATAAGCAGAGTTACAAATAAAGGAGTGACCAAAACAAAACGAGAAAACAAAATGTATTTTGCAGACTTCGGCTTGTGGAGGTCACTCCAAATCAGCAGTAAACCCATCTACCTTGGAAAGGACGCGATAATTACTAGGTTTTTAGTGAGTAAAAATCTCGCAATTAATAAAATAGGAAACCAACGATCTGCAACCACCCAAGAGCATGAACAGCCACGAAGCACCACGATAGGAAACACTATACAAACACAAAACACAAAATATAGCAAAGACACAATAAAAGGAATTAAGGTAGTAATCAACAATAGCAAATATATCAAGGAAAATAGGTAGGGATACGTAGTTCAATTAAAATAAACAAATAATACTAGTTCAAATAGGTCACACAAAATATATGTATGAGTAACAAAGAAAGAAGCATTGTAATATAGTAAATAATAATAGCATAGGTACACAAATTATATAAGAAAATAGGAAATTAGGATTAACATGTTACAATAGACATAAAGAGAATAAAACATATGTAAAATAATAAGCAAAGAAAATGTAAGAAAATGTAACTGTATAGAAATTAAGAAATAGTGCATAAGCCATAGATATAAGAAAGAAATGTATAACAAAATAACAAATGTAAAAATAATGGACATAAGAAATGTAAAGGTAATATCAACAGTAACAAGATGAAATAAAATAGTATACCAAATAGTAAAAATCCAATGTGCAATAAAGCAATAATGTAATAATATAAGAAATGAAAATGTATTAAGTAACAATAACAAAAATTTTATTGCATGAAAACAAAAGATATGTAAAATAACTTAGAAAAATGAAAAGTGTACCAAATTATTTACCTATGTGTATTTATAAATAAAGAAAGAAAACAAAAAGATAGGAAACAAATAGGCTGGCCTTCCCACCAGTTAAAGAGCAAAAGAGAGATGAATGCAAGAAAGACAAAGTATGAGGAATGAAAGTACGAGCAGGACAAAAGCGAGAACTAGTATGCAAGAGTAATCAGAAAAACAAAGTCCTGATGAACTATGATCGGGGAGCATAGATAAAAAAAAAAAAAAAAAAAAAGAAAAAAAAAAAAAAAAAAAAAAAAAAAAAAAAAAAAAAACCTAACCTAACCTAACCTAACCTAACCTAACCTAACCTAACCTAACCTAACCTAACCTAACCTAACCTAACCTAACCTAACCTAACCTAACCTAACCTAACCTAACCTAACCTAACCTAACCTAACCTAACCTAACCTAACCTAACCTAACCTAACCTAACCTAACCTAACCTAACCTAACCTAACCTAACCTAACCTAACCTAACCTAACCTAACCTAACCTAACCTAACCTAACCTAACCTAACCTAACCTAACCTAACCTAACCTAACCTAACCTAACCTAACCTAACCTAACCTAACCTAACCTAACCTAACCTAACCTAACCTAACCTAACCTAACCTAACCTAACCTAACCTAACCTAACCTAACCTAACCTAACCTAACCTAACCTAACCTAACCTAACCTAACCTAACCTAACCTAACCTAACCTAACCTAACCTAACCTAACCTAACCTAACCTAACCTAACCTAACCTAACCTAACCTAACCTAACCTAACCTAACCTAACCTAACCTAACCTAACCTAACCTAACCTAACCTAACCTAACCTAACCTAACCTAACCTAACCTAACCTAACCTAACCTAACCTAACCTAACCTAACCTAACCTAACCTAACCTAACCTAACCTAACCTAACCTAACCTAACCTAACCTAACCTAACCTAACCTAACCTAACCTAACCTAACCTAACCTAACCTAACCTAACCTAACCTAACCTAACCTAACCTAACCTAACCTAACCTAACCTAACCTAACCTAACCTAACCTAACCTAACCTAACCTAACCTAACCTAACCTAACCTAACCTAACCTAACCTAACCTAACCTAACCTAACCTAACCTAACCTAACCTAACCTAACCTAACCTAACCTAACCTAACCTAACCTAACCTAACCTAACCTAACCTAACCTAACCAACTCTTTATTAGTGTTTCAATTGCGGTTCTTCGGCTGAAGTAAATTTTTTCCAGTGTAGTTTCTCCGTCCCTTGCCTTCTGCAACAAAAAATTCACAAATATTAGCTTTTCTTTGAATTTCATATTTTCAAAAGTTGACCTAAGCAGTGGAATATCGCGAAAACCTAACTCTTTATTAGTGTTTCAATTGCGGTTCTTCGGCTGAAGTAAATTTTTTCCAGTGTAGTTTCTCCGTCCCTTGCCCTCTGCAACAAAAAATTCACAAATATTAGCTTTTCTTTGAATTTCATATTTTCAAAAGTTGACCTAAGCAGTGGAATATCGCGAAAACCTAACTCTTTATTAGTGTTTCAATTGCGGTTCTTCGGCTGAAGTAAATTTTTTCCAGTGTAGTTTCTCCGTCCCTTGCCTTCTGCAACAAAAAATTCACAAATATTAGCTTTTCTTTGAATTTCATATTTTCAAAAGTTGACCTAAGCAGTGGAATATCGCGAAAACCTAACTCTTTATTAGTGTTTCAATTGCGGTTCTTCGGCTGAAGTAAATTTTTTCCAGTGTAGTTTCTCCGTCCCTTGCCTTCTGCAACAAAAAATTCACAAATATTTGCCGTTTTTCGTTTGCTCTGCCACCCATGGGGTTCGCCTTCTCTAATAACACGTCTTGACAACAATGACTCAAAGAACACCCACAAAGAAAACAGGCGCTTCCATGGCGTCTGAAGATCCTGCCCTAGATGAATCATATGTCTCTCTGCACTCAATTCAAGACATAACTATTACAGAGTTAGATAATCTGAACGTTGTATCCAAAGTAGCCAAACGCGGCACAGCACGTTTCAACTATGTTAAAAAACTTATAATTTCCGAGATTGAGAAAATTGTCGAATGCACCAAATCTTTCAAAAGCGAAAAGAAACATGACATCACCAACGGATGTGAGATCATCAAAAAACTTATATCCGAGCAAGCTGACGACTTCACACGTGAGTGCCGCAAGATCGAGTCTCAGGTCGACTCTCGGGAGAGAGAAGACATGATAAACGCTGTGTCCAATAATTTGAAGCAGGAAGTAGTTCAACTTGTTAAGGAGTCGGTTTCCTCAGAGCTAGAGAGCATCAAACGAACGGTCAGGGACACAATTTTAGAGAATAGCGCGAACACAACATCTACTAATTCAAATGCGGAGAACCTGGAAAACATGATTCCCAGGATTGCATCTGCTGTTGCTAAACAGCTTCCACCTCCAGTTGCACAATCCCCTTTCTTCAACACTCAAGCTTCGGGTAAATCTTACGCGTCTGTTACATCTAACAAAATTAACATTCCGCCACAGGGTAAAACCTCAAATCCCGCGATTATCGTCACTCCCAACTGCGAAGTAAAATCTCGCCAGGACGCAATAAGCGCATTCAGAAAAAGCGTAAGCTTCAGGGAACTGGCCTTTGCTCCGGCTAGAGTTCAGGTCGTGTCCAATAACAAACTTCGCGTAGAATTTGACAACAGCGCCCAAGCCGATCAAGTCATCAATAAGATCCAAGAATCAGGTCATGCAGCTGCGGAACCCGCGAAACGATTGAGACCCATGATCATCCTCAGGGGCATCGACAACGACACTCCTTCTGAGAGTTTGGTGGAAACAATCAAGTACCAGAATCCAGAATTAGACATCGCCAATGAGGAGCTGACACTGCGCTTCAAGCGTAACAACAAGAACCCTCAAATGTACTACAATGCTGTCTTTCTGGTCAGTCCAAGGCTCTATCGGGCCATTATGCGTCAAGAGCGTATTAATGTCGACCATCAGCGAGTCAGGGCTGGCGACTTCACCCCATTTTTACAGTGCCACAAGTGCCTTCAGTTCGGCCACACAAAAACGCACTGCCGGGCGGAGAAGCCCACCTGTGCACACTGCGCTTCCGCTGATCATACTGCGGAGAACTGCCCCGACTTAGGGAAACCTCCGAAATGCGCGAACTGTCTGAGTCACAATCAAAGGTTTGGCACCAAAGTTGACACCAAACACAGGGCGACAGATGAAGCCTGCAAAAGAGTCCGTTCAATGAAGGAAAAAATCAACGACCGTGTGGATTATGGTTGCCACTCTTTTTAATAGCGAATTAAAGTTTATGCAGTGTAACACAGACAGAGCGCAACATAGCACAAACGAATTTATTAAATCCTTCATTAACGGACCCTTTAGTATTGGGCTCATCCAGGAGCCTTATGTCGGCAACGGCAACCTGATGAAACCACATCAAGGACTCAACATACACCAATTCAGCGGGGGCAAAAGAGTCAAAGCTTGTATAGTGACCAAACCCGGAATAGGACGCATTATAGGAGTCACTCAATTCTCCTCTCCAAACCTAAGCGTTATCCAGCTAACTCATAAAAACAGACCGTTTACCATTGCTTCTGTCTACGTGGAACCTCGAGATGATGAGGATAATACACTAGATCGCCTCGACATCTTAGCTAAGGCCACAGGAAGTCACAAACTAATTATCGGCGGAGACCTCAACGGATGGCACCCTATTTGGGGCTCCGTCTCAGCTACACCCCGCGGCGACGAAATATTAGAACTAGTCATGGGCAATGACCTCAGTGTCTGTAATATAGGCAACACTCCCACATTTGAGACCACCACGCACGGACAGCATTGTACCTCCATCGTGGACCTCACCATAGTCTCAGAATCTTTGCAGAGTCGTATTGTCGATTGGCGGGTTAACCCAGATTTGTGCGCATCCTCCTATCACAACTCAATTGAGTTCACCCTTCTTATCGGAGATCTCTCGCGTCACACTCCCCAGAATACTTCCACTTTCCGCTTTAAGTCAGAGAAAGCCAACTGGGCACTCTTTAAACAAATACTCGATGGCATCATGACCACCTCCCACCTGCTAGATAAAAACATCAACATAGCCAATCCCAGCGATTTGGATAAAATAATAGACGATTTCACAGATGCTATACACAACGCTTGCGAGGGATCTATGCCGGTGAGAGGAGGCTCGACTAAAGTCAAGGCCCCTTGGTGGACCAACGAGCTAGAGGCATGCAAAACTAAAGTGCTAGAACTGCACCGAAAGCTACACACAGCCAAGCGCCACAAACTGCCCATCGACCAAATCCTTCAAGAACAGGTAGCGGCTAAGGAAGAATACGCCCAGCTCATGAGGACGGAGTCGACAAGGCACTTTCGGGAGTTCTGTGAGCTCCAAACAAAAGAAAACGTCTGGTCGCTTACAAACCGACTACTGAAAGAAGCAGCTCCCAGAACACCACCAGTCACAATCAAAGTCGGTAACCGATTCACCACATCAGGAAGGGAAACAGCTGATGCAATCTTGGATCACTTTTTCCCTTCCGATGATGATGACTCTGAAACAAGACATCATCAACTCAGAGCAGATGAACACAATTTGCCAGATACTCCCGACGATCCACCCTTCACTGCAGACGAAATACTCGAATGTCTCAGCCACATGAACCCTAAAAAGGCACCAGGATTGGACGGGCTAACATCGGATATCTGTCAACAAACAGCTATGGCATACCCAGGGCTTTTAACCGAGATACTTAACAGATGCCTCACATTACAGTATTTCCCCAGAAAGTGGAAGGAGGCCTATATTAAGGTTATCCCGAAACCTGGTAAAAAGGATTACACCTCGCTTAACGCACTCCGTCCTATCGGACTCATTCCAGTATTTGGCAAGCTCCTCGAAAAGTTGTTCATCCGCCGAGTTAATCATGCAGCTGCCAAAGCTGGAATGAATAATCCTCTACAATTCGGCTTCACCGAACAGCGTAGTACTGTAGATGCTCTTCACACGGCCATTACTAAAATTAAAGAAGCTAGGTCGCAGGGAAAGGCAGTGATGGCCGTCTCCCTCGACATAAAATCCGCATTCAACAACGCCTGGTGGCCGATTATGTTCCACCAGCTCCGCAAGAAACAGTGCCCCAAAAACATCTTCTGCCTCCTGCAAAGTTACGTACGGGATCGCATCGCAATACTCGACTATGATGACTGCCGGGTAACTAAACAGATGACCAAGGGCTGCATCCAGGGCTCTGCCTGCGGACCTGTTCTGTGGAACATAATCCTAGACGACTTGTTTGACGTCCAACTTCCGGCTGGTTGTCACCTTCAGGCGTTCGCCGATGACGTCCTCCTCGTTGCTGCCGCCGACTCCGCACTCCACCTGGAACAAAAAATTAACACAGCTTTAAAACAAATTACCGAATGGGGAATTGAGGCCAAGCTAATTTTCGGCCCCGAAAAAACGCAGGCCATCGCGTTTAACTGTAAAGCGGCCACAGCTAACATAATCATGGGAGGCAAATACATCACTCTCTCCAAGGAAATAAAACTTTTAGGAGTTATCATAGACAAAGACCTTCGCTTCGGTTCTCATGTAAAATATATCACTGCAAAGGCGCTCAGGATCTTCCAACGGCTGTGCCTTTTTACGAGACCCACATGGGGGGCACATCCTGAGAACGTCAGCATTATATATAAACAGGTAATAGAACCGACTATCACCTATGCTGCGGGAATATGGGGCAGTGCCGCTGAGAAACAGTACGTGAGCAACTTGCTAAATGGCGTGCAACGAGGGTTTGCAATCAAGGCCATTCGTGGATTCCGTACCATATCTACGACAGCAGCACTCGCCTTAGCCAGGTTCATACCCTTAGACTTAAGAGTACTCGAAGTACATGATATGGAGAACACACGCATCACAGGGACTTTCCAGGAGTTGCCGGACGATATTCGGCTTGAAAGACCTACCGAACCCACTCAATTGGCACACCCCAGCAAGCGAATTTCACCCGATTTTGAGTTGGCAACTACCCAAGCACAAGTGAACCGACTGCATCGCGGAGAGGCGTACGCGATATACACAGATGGGAGCAAGCAGGAGGACGACACCGTCGGGGCTGCTCTCATCTGTTACGCTCCTGGAGCAGATCGGCCCACAATCACCCGAAAACTAAAGCTCCACAACGTGTGCAGCGTATTTCAGGCGGAACTGTTAGCCATCTTACATGCATGCCGGCTTGTTGAGAGGAAGAAATGGAGTAAGACAGTCATTTTTTCCGACTCCATGTCTTCCCTCCAAGCAATTCGAGACCGTAGCAGCAAACATAGCTTCGTAGCAGAGATTCATGAAATTATGATGCGCAACCCAAATACAATTAGTTTTGCCTGGGTACGAAGTCACGTTGGCATTTTAGGAAACGAGGCAGCTGACGTCGAAGCTGGGAAGGCAGCGGGACTGCGACGCAGCCCAGATTACGCTCAGTTTGCCCCGTCATATGCAAAAACCCGACTCAGAGCCGCATCTCTAACAACCTGGCGGGATAGGTACATAACAGCGCCCCAAGCCAGTGTCACAAAAACCTGGCTACCATCTGTGGACGACTGCTGGACTGTGATAAACGCCTTCGGCGTATCTTTCGAATTGACACAATTTTTAACAGGACATGGCTACCACAAGGCCTATTTACATCGCTTCAAAATTACTGAAGACGACGCGTGCCCTTGTGATAGTCACACCCCCCAAACCCTAGACCATCTCTTATTAGAGTGTCAGAGATATGATGCAGCTCGACATAACCATATTATGCTGTGTCGTAACCTCAAAATTAACCCAACAGATATACTCGAAATTACCAAAAAAGCATCAACCAGAGAATCATATCTAAAACTAATTAAAACTATAGTCAACACACTCAAAAAATTCAACAACACCTGAAAACAAGACATGAAAATCCATATTCTTATTACTTAAAACCTTAAATATTCTATATATAATATATATTTATGTATTAACCCAGCAGAGTCTTACAAAAGAATGGCAGTATCAAATCGCAGCCATTCACTAAAATCTGAGAAAATTACATAAAATAGTCTATAAATATAAAAATGAGAACCAAATAATATTAATAAAAAAAAAAAAACCTAACCTAACCTAACCTAACCTAACCTAACCTAACCTAACCTAACCTAACCTAACCTAACCTAACCTAACCTAACCTAACCTAACCTAACCTAACCTAACCTAACCTAACCTAACCTAACCCAGTTGCGTCTGAGCTCCCGCAGTGCTAACATATCGCTCCGCAGCAAAAAATTCAAAAAGTGTGGTTTTTCTCATCGGATCACCAAGTGCTATATGTCAAAAGTTGCGTATTTTTACGCCCCACACGGCAGTGAAAAAAGTGCGAAAATCGGTGAAGTGTGTGCGAAGTTATTAGCGGAAAAGTGTTTTATAACCTCGAAAACCTAAGTTTTCGCCCACTTCCCGAGCTTTATCTTGGGAACCACACGAGCTACAACAGCGTCAGAGACGACATATTGTACGTCTTGGCGCCCTCTACCCGCCGACGTCAGCAGCTCCCCTGGGCCGTTAAAGCCTGAGGAGTTAGGAGCCGAAAACAAGCGACAACACGTGGTCGAGTCGCCACGAGGTCACCGAACCCGCTTTCTCCGAGCATCAGGAGCAGACGAGGCTGAAAGGGGACACTAGGGCGAGACATCCGACGCTTCGAGCACCTCAATCGGATTTATAGAAGCTAAGTTTTAGAAGTTTAAAGTTTTAAAAATTTTCAAAAAATCATAACTCAAAATTTTTGTAGTATAGTATATTTTGTAAAATTTTATTATTATAGATCTAGTAAATCTCTCTCTACCAAAATTTAAATTTTTGAAATCGGACCAATATCCTTGGACTTATGATTTTTTGAAAATAGGGGTTGAAACTTCCCCCTTCAATTGCGGCTTTATTTTATGTGTTTTTAAAAACTTTTTAATTGTGTATTATAGTGCTTTGTCCCCCTTATTTTTAGGTACTCCAATTATAATTTTAGCGTGTATATTTTAGGAATTATTTAAATTTTTATGTTATTTTGTGTCATTACTTGTAGGGGTGTAATTTTGGGGTGAAATCAGGTCCACCATAGGTTTTATATACCTAGGGCATCATCCCAAAGCCCAAACTTGGAGGCTCTAGGCCTTAATTTCAGTTTTGGCCCAAAAGTCGGCCATTTTGTTTTTGGGGGCCAAAAACTTGACCCGGGTTTTTCTCCGGAAGTATTGGACCTAGAGAGTCGGGGTTTCAACTGTAGGGCTTAAAAAACCCTCCTCTTGCGGTCTGGTGGGGTCAAAGGTCGAAATTCCATAAAGTGGTCCTTTTTGGAGTTTGACCACCCTCACTTATAGTTTTCGACCCCCTCACCACATCGCAAAAAACCCCGCTTCTCTACGACCAATAGTTTAGGCGTGGGAAATTTTTAAAAATTGGCGGCCATATTGGATCCGCCATTTTTAAAAGTTTTGAGACCCCATATCTCACAAACTACTGGGCCGATTCCCACGGGAGTTGGACTAAAGGGTGTCCCCTGACCCCCCGCTCCCCCTCAACCCCTCAGAACCCAAATTGGGAGTACAAAATATTGGGACCGGATTTGAGTAGCTCTCCGGAAAGAGCTCGCGAAGCTGCCCAAGGTAGACCCAAGCACTACCCATCTAGCACCAATAGCACCGGAGCTATAGCCCTTCAAAGTTTGGCGGCCATCTTGGATCCGCCATTTTGGAAAACTTTGGAGGGCAATACCTCCCAAACTATTGGGGCTAGAACGGCGGGGCTTTTACTGTGGTGGCTCCCCTGACTCCCCCTACCAGGCTCGTAGGGTGATTTTACCCTACAGTGACTCCCGGGAGTAAATCGAACTGACCCCATTTTCGGATAGGGGAGGGGACCCTCCACAATACTGCCCAAAGAACTAATAGTCTACGACCAATAGTTCCTGAGAAATAGGAGTTGGACCACTTTGGCCCTAGTTTGGCCCAAATATTGGCCCTAAGTTTCCTCAGGAGGTATTGGTCTGAGAACCTCGTGTGAGGTGTCTGGTAAAAGGGCTTGACGAGGAGAAGACAGTCAGCAACTTATTTTTACAGTAGCGGCGGCCATATTGACGGCCATCTTGTTTTTAGTTATAATATTAATAACTTTGACGTTTCTTAAGATAGAAACTCCTGGTTTTTACAATCCAGTACACTTTGACGCCCTCTATCTGCGATAGAGGTGCATATTAACAAAAAGTAGAGTTGACTCTACCAAGACACTTTTCAACTTTTATGTAAAATCTTGGCAAATCGTGACTTTTTATAGTTAAATATTAAAAATTTATTACTTCCTGTTCTGTACAACAGCAGCCGCTCCAGGCAGGACACCAAAACTATTTATACAATATATATTACATAATATTTTATACAAATTCTGACAAATACATTATACATTTATACACACTTGACGATACTGCTCCTACACCTCTCGCACACTACCATCTTACACACAATGTACCACACACCACCCGTGGGGAAAAGGTTGCCAAGCCCCGGCACCGTCACCTTGTCGCCGTCCCAGGCACGATCACCGAAAATGTTCCCCCGCCCAGGGCCTGCAGCGACACCAACATCTCCATCAACCTCCTCACCTGTATCCTCCAAAGTCCTGCCGACAGCCATACCACCCTACATCAAGGAAGGCCACTTTAGATCTGAGGATGCAGCCCAGGTCTACATAGCAACAAGCAAGAATAAGACCAAACTTGCAAAACAGCTTAAAGTATCGAGGGCTCAGGAGGAAGCCAGCAAAGACCGGATACCCACTGACAGACTGCTTGGGTCTATTATGGGAATGCTGGACGTGATACCCGAAAAGATAAAATCCTTCACAGGAATGAGGAAGGATATCAAGCAATACCTAGAGGAGACAACAGAGCAGAGCATGTCGTTGCTTTTCGAGGTGTCGAGGAGATCTCGCGAGATGGAGAATCTGCTGGCAAAAACATCTCGCCAAACCCCACCCATCTCGCGGATCCACACGGGCCCCGAGAGCGAAACCACTGCTGCCCTTGATGAGCGGCTGGAGAAGATGGATAATGCTATCCAAACCCTCCAGACGCTCATCAAGGAACAATGGGCCACAGGGGCCAAAATCTCCGGGTTAAATAACCTCGTGGTCGAGGAAAAACTCGACGCATTGAGCGTTGAGCACGGAATGATACACGAGCACCTGGAAAGGATAGTGGCCCATATAAACAAGGAAGACGAGACAATTTCGCAAGAAGACGTAAAACTGATACTGGACAACCAGGTAAAAATCTACGGAGAGTTCGGCGATTTATCAAAGGAAGTAAACGAGAAAAACAAAGAACTTATTGCCCAGTTCGCAAAGGTCGAGGCCAAGTTGGACGACCCCATCCGCCAAGAAGTGACACCAAACACCGCCACAGTCACGTACGCCAGTGTCACGGCTAGGGCCCCTCCACCGAAGATCCCCCCGACCCTGGAATCGATCGCCATCTCCTCCGAGGATGACCAGGAGACCAGCGAGGAGGTCCTCCAAAGAGTAAGGAGGGCGGTCGACGCCAGGGCTGGGGGCATTCGTGTGGATAAGATTCGAAAGGCAAAAAATCAAAGGGTAATACTCAGCTGTAGGAATGTCAATGACCTGGAAACAATTAAAGAAAGAATTGGAAGGGACAATAAATTAAGAGCTGAAAAAATTCCCAACAAGGATCCCCTAGTGGTCCTGAAGGACGTGCTGACGGACGAAGAGGACGAAGGAATCGTCGACGCAGTAATCCGCCAGAACCCGGAGATTTTTGAAGGGCGAAAAAAGGAGACGCTGAGATTGAATATCAAATTCAAAAAGAGGACGAGAAACCCACACGCGAGCCATGTTGTCCTCCAGGTGGACCCACTTAGCTGGCAGAGGATGACGGCGGCTGGTGCCCTCCACATTGACTTACAAAGGGTCAGGGTGGAGGACCAGTCGCCCCTCATCCAATGTACAAAGTGCTTGGCGTATGGTCACGGAAGAAAGTTTTGTACTCATGGGGAGGACAGATGCAGCCATTGCGGGGGACCACATTTGCGGGCCAAATGTGAGCTTATGATCGCTGGATCAACCCCCGAGTGCTGCAACTGTGCTCCTCTGGGTCACAAAGCTGACCATAATGCTTTTAGTGAAACCTGCATCGCCAGACAAAAGTGGGACTACCTGGCGCGACTTACAACGGCCTACACACATTAACACAAAACAGCTACACAACTACACATACACACACAGATACCAGAGTCCCAAAATGATTTGAGACCGCGGCATCCAACAAAACTGCAATAAAAATTAGTATATATATTTATTGGAAATATATATGTCTAATAAAACTACCAGTAAACCTTATAAATTATAGTTACACAAAGAATACTTAACACAGATAAACAACATTATTACACACAAATAAATACAAAATGGCATTATCAAGCCAAATTAAATTTAATACACCAGCACACACCAAACAAAACAAGCCTGAAACAAATAGAATATAAAAATCTAAGCCAAGAAATGGGAAAAGTTACATATATTAATGAATATATTCTAACTGCCCTCTTATTAGAGATAACAAATTTTTAGAAGAATAGGCAAAGACACTTAACACAATAATAGGAAAACAAGATTATTGAAAATAAAAATGGCAACAAATAAAAATAACAAGTGTCTCTTTATATCAATGTAAGATAGTGAGTAAGAAAAATATAAAAATGTAATCAGCATAAGCAATTATTATTATAGAGTAAGAAATCAACAATGTTATAAGAAATAGAAAATAAGTAAATAAGAATATGTTCCTAGCTATTTGAAAGATAAAATAAATTAAGTACAATAGCCATAAAACGAGAATACAGTGTAACAACATTAGAAGTAGAAATATTGTAAATGAAAAATAGCATATAACTAGAAATAAGAACAAGATGTAACAACCTATAATAAATACAATAGTGAAATAAAACAATGTACTGAAAATAGACAAATAAATGTAATAGAAAACTGTAATAGATCTTAAGAATATAATTTTACAAGTACACAAGAATACTGTAAAAATATTGAAAAAATTAAAATGAAAGAAAGTCCTAAAGACTTTATATATTGTCAAAAACTTAGCCTAAAAATCCAAAATGTAAAAAGAAAGCATGACCAACACTTGTAAACCCTTATTTACCTGAGTTATAAATAAAGAATTAATTATAAAAGTAGTTAGTAAAATAGGCTGGCAACCCACCAGTTATTGTGCGTATGATGATGGATGACAGAAAGACCAAGTATGAGGAATAGAAGTGCGAGAGGAATATAAGATAGAACTTGAATGAATGAGAAAACTAGGTAAACAAAGTCCTGGATTACGTCCGGGGAGCAGTAGGAAAAAAAAAAAAAAAAAAAAAAAAAAAAAAAAAAAAAAAAAAAAAAAAAAAACCTAACCTAACCTAACCTAACCTAACCTAACCTTTTTTTTTTTTTTTTTATTTAAGTGAGGGGAATCCATTCTTTACGGATTCCTGCGTAGGATATGCTGGGGTCACCTAGCATACCCGTCCTGGTAAAAACCTAGGAGCAAGCACACTATCCCTCGCCACCCCCGTTACCCCGGCGATCCTAATAGGATCGGCGGGGTTACGGGGTAGGTCTCACCCACCTCCGATCCTCCACCGGGCCGAAGGCCGGGTGGGGGATCGGAACTGGGGAGGGACACCCGCCTCGCGACCCCCCGATCCATCTCGAAAGACAGACCGGGGGACCGGGAGGGGGGGGCACTACCAGCTAAACCCCTCACTTATGCCCTCTGCTATGGACCTCGGGTCTGTGGGATCGAGGTATCACACACCACGTGACCCGGGGAAAGCTGCCCATTGGGCCCTACCTAGTAGGGGTGACAGGGCATAACTGTCATCCCTACCACAACTGCTAGGGGCGAACGAGGCGCGCGTATTGGCGTCTCCCTCGCCCCGGCCATCGCCTTCGGAGCAGATTAGCGCCGGCATTTGCCACACGCATCCGCTACCACCACCACGCGAGTGTTGAGCTACTGGGCCTCCTCTCGGCGTCGCCTCTCCCTAGAGAGGCGCTGCGAGTTGCGGAGTTGCCGGGAGTTTTCAGCGTTGAGAGCTTCCGCCCACACAGGGGCTCCGTATAGAGCAATACTTCTCAGAACCCCGACGTACAGCCTGCGACTGGCTGTCTCCGGACCTCCGATGTTAGGGAGGAGGCGGCTTAAGGCTCCAGCAGCCTTGGTCAGCCTCGGGTTCAGCAACTTAAAATGGTCCTTGAAAGACCAACGACTGTCCAGGGTGAGGCCCAGGTACTTTATGGTAGACTTCACTGGGATCCTCACTCCGTCCACAAGAATGGCCATGTTGGCCGGCAGTCTTTCACGAGGCCCATGGAAGGCGATAGCCTCAGTCTTACTGAGAGCTACTTCCAGGCCTAACATGCGAATTCTGTCCGCTACTAGTTTGCTCCCGACTCTTGCCAATCGTGCGCAGTCTTGGAAGTCATCGCCCCGGACTATCAAGAGGGTGTCATCGGCGTAGCATACCAGCCTCATTCTTGGTAGCATCACACCTCTCAATAGCCAGTCGAATCCAATGTTCCATAACAGGGGTCCTAGCACCGACCCCTGTGGTACTCCGCATGTCATTCTCCTCGAGTGTCGGCAGCCATCTGGTCCGATATATACGATATGTCGGTCCTGGAAGTAGCTGTCTATAAGCCTTATAAGATAGGCCGGTACACCATGGAACCTTAGCGCCTCCTTGATCGTAGCGAAAGGAATCGTGTTAAATGCATTGGCGATGTCAAAGGACACCGCCAACACCTTTTCCCCACTCTCAACTGCAAGCTGCACAATGTCGCCAAGTTCTTTAACCGCATCGACGGTCGATCGCCCGGTTCGGAAACCGTACTGTCGGTCCGAAAGGTTCGGCCCGACTTCCGACAGATGCTGGGTTATGCGAGCCGCCAATACTCGCTCAAAGAGTTTCCCCGCTTCATCAAGCAGTACGATGGGTCGGTAGGCCGATGGAGAGTCCTGAGGTCTTCCTTCTTTACGGAGTAAACACAATCGTCCGATTTTCCACCGACTTGGAAAGCACCCTGATTGCAGACAAGCGTCGAAGAGTTCTTGAAGGCGGGTCCCTAGGTGCTTGAGGGCCAAAAGTAACACACGGCCGGGCACGCCATCCGGGCCGGGAGCCTTGTTCTTCGATTTAAGGCGGTCTACCGCAGATTCGAACTCCTCTACAGTCAGATGAGGGACTTCACCAACTGAATCCGACTCATGTGTAGGCGGGCACATTACTGGCGGAACAAATTCAGCCCGCTCAGGAAATAGACCGGCAACAACGTCAAGTAGAAGCTGGGGATCGAACGAGTCTGTTGGGGGGGCCTGGTGCTTCATTTTGCCTCTCACCATTTGGTACGGCCGTCCCCAAGGGTTCCTATTCAACTCCTCCAGAAACTCCTCTCTAGCCCGTGATTTTGCGCGCGCGATCGCAATTTGGAACTCTTTTTTGGCCTCCTTATAGCGGTTGTAAAGGAGCTCCTCCTCGTCGTCGGTATGCCTTCGTCGGCGACATCTTTTATGCGCACGGCGGGCACGGTTACTAGCATCCCGAAGTGATGCGAGTTCAGCTGACCACCAGTATACTTCCCTACGATTGGTGCGACGGTTTGTAGCACGAGGCATAGAAGCGTCGCATATAGCAGCAAGTGATAGGCCGAAATGCTCTGCTTGTTCCTCTACCCCTCTATCTTGGATTGTAGGAGAGGTATTCCAGCACTGTACTAGCGTTGCTTCCTCTACCATGTCAACATCAAGGCGTGTTAAAGCCCAACGCGGGAACTGCGCCCCTCTTTGCGGATGCACTACACGATCGGTTCCACGCGAGGGGGAAATACGAAAGCTGATATACCGGTGATCGGATAGAGATTCCACCTCTGCCAAGACTTTCCACCCACTCACGCGCGAGACCAAGGCCGGGGTCGCGAACGTAAGGTCCACGATAGACCCCCCCCGCCTCCTTATGCACGTGAAGACAGATCCACGATTGAGGATCTCTAAGCCCGATGCGTTTGCCCAGTCAGCTACGAGGATGCCCTGGTCATTAGTAACAGGGGAGTTCCAGGCAGCTGACTTGGCATTGAAGTCGCCCATAACGAGGACCGGCAGAGGCGCGAGGCGCCGAACGACCAACCCTAAGATGCCCACGTATGCTTCGAGCTCTGGTATACTGGCGTTAGGTGAAAAATAACAACCGATTACGGCTATTCCGCCCCATGTTGCGACGACATAGCCAAGTCCCCTTTCTTTTACCACAAGAGGGGTCGGGGATGCTACGGGGACAGTAATGGCCACAGAATCGACGAGGTCCGAGGCCCAGTTGGGCTGTGATGGTACAAAATACGGCTCAGACACTACAGCTAGGTCAATACTTCGCTCCGCCATGGTTTGCATGAAAAGATCTTGTGACCCGGCACCATGGTTCACATTACTCTGGAGGATATTGAGTAGTGGTACACTAGGCATTGGAGTTTGTCATTTCAATTTCCTCTACTGGCGTTTGGCGCTCCGTCTGGTTGGAAAGGGCTGGGGTCTTGACAGCCCTTTTGGGTTTTACAGGTGGGGGGTTGCAGTTGCGTCCACCCATTACATGGTCAGCTAATAGACTGGCTTCGTCACATACATCGCAATGGGCCTCTGCTCCGCAGCCTTGCGCTACATGCCCAGGCTTTCCGCACCGATAGCAGAGCCCAGAGCGGTCGGAGTGAGAGGGGCACTGTGGACGGGTGTGCCCGATGCCCATGCACCTAAAACAACGGAGGGGCCTAGAGCCGAGCAGTCGCACCTTTGCCGAACTCCAGCCCACTAGCAGTCTTCCGGCCTCTACCAACTTGCTTGCCGCCGCTACTGGGCACTTTGCGAGGGCTGAGCCCATTCCTCCCGGACCAACACCAATTTCGCCAACCTTTACGTGGTCAGCAGAGCAACAACCCTTAGATGCGATTGCCTCCGCTATATCGTTTGGCACGACGGAATCGTCAAGCCCCGTGATGCGCAATTCCGCACATTTGACTGGCCTAGCGACCTTGGCAATCCCTGCTAGCGCAACCTTCAACTTTTCAGCGAGAGTATCCGCCTTCTCGCCACTCTCCGCGCCCGGTATAGTATAGATCCGAGCACCTGTGACCGTCTTCTTACATGTGACTCCTTCTGTTAAGCCGAGTGAATGCAGCTGAACCTCCTTTTTAGCTCGGTCCACGACTTGAGCATAAGTCATCCCCTTTTCCGCAGCCTCTGGATCGAGGGTGATAACCACAGCAGTGGAGCGAGGAGGGGTAAGTTTCTTCTTCCTGTTATGTGATTTCTTCTTGGAAGCAACAGGAGGCTGAGGTACAGCGTTCTTAGAGGGGACCGAAGCTGCCGCTGCTGCAGTATTGGTTTTCTTCTTGCCCTTTCCCTTCTTTTTAGAGACGGTCTGCCAGGGTTCCTCCGTAGACGTAGTAGGCTGGGAGGATTCCTGCCGGTTTGCAGTCTTTTTTGAGCCCGCGGGTGCATTCTTGTCACTGCTCGTCTGATTTGTGTTCTGGACCTGAGGAACCCGGCCCGATGAAGCCAGTCTGTTTTTGTCTGCCGCCAGGGGCGGCCTTAATATCGGGGGTGGGGGAAGTCTTGCCTCAAAGCTAGCAAGGCGGACATTCACCATCTCCCCAATTGAAACGGTCAAGTCCCGCTTGAGCTCTTCCAGGAGGTCACGGTCTGCTGGAGTAGGGGCAGATCGGTCACGGACAGGGCTTTTGCGGCCTCTTGCAGTTTTGTCCTTCGCGTAATCAGAGCGGATAGATTTGACTTCCGCCTTCAATAAATCCAGCTCTTTACTCATACGAGCATTATCTGCCCGGAGCCTAATAGTCTCGCTCGATAAAGTCCTACTCGAAAACTGCTCAACAACATCGCTGAGGGCTTTCACGGCGTCGTTGATAATTTTCTGGCTGGTCCCCTTGAGTTTCTTGGACTTATGGACAATGTTATCAATTGCCGCTAGTTGGGCAAACGCACTCGTTCGCAAGTCATCTTCCCCCAACACCTCTGACCTTAAAGAGGGTGGACGCGACTCTTCATTGTCCATCAGATCAACTCTCCAGTTGAGAGCATCTTCCAAATCTTCCCCCTCCAGTGAGATGACGTCGTCAAGTTCTCCGTCATCGCCAAATTCGGTAAGCTTGAGATAATCGCGCTTCGCTTTGGCTAATCCAGCGTAGTTGCCCTTAGGGGCAGCACGGTTGCCCCTGCCACGACCCGATGCAGCTGCAGCAATTTTCGGCATAGCCGCCGAAGAAGGCTCTTCCTCGGAGTCATGATCCGTCACTGGGTTGCTGCTTATATGCCTTTTCCTAGCAGAACGAGTAATTCGTCTATTGGCGTCTTCGCTCAACGAGTTTACTTCAGGAAGCGACTGTGCCGAGGAAAGCGTCGCTCCTTTTCCCTCTATAGATTTAGCGCCGTCGGCGCTATCATTGATACTACCAGAAGCGGAACGCCTCACGTTCTTCTCGTCGAACACCAACCGAAGGTAAGAGTCTCGGTCAGGATCAAGATTAACACAGTTTTTATGCGGACTCTGTGCAGTGTCCATAGAGCAACAGTTGCCCCCCCCAGAATACGTGGGGCAGCTCGCAGCCGTGGCTGCGAGGAGGGATTCTCCTGCCGCTGAGCGGCCGGTACCCTCCTGGGGTAAATCTTTTTTGCTATTGACCCTTTTCATTTTGTGTTTATGGACCTCTTTATGGGGTAAGGTGCAAAGATCCCCTAAGATTGTGATTTTTTCAGTGGTTTTCTTCCACGCGGCCCCAGCTCTGGAAAGCAGCAGCCACCGGCCTCACACCACGTGTGAGATTACGGTTCGACCAAAGGTGAACAGAATCACGCATCGCCCCGTCCAAAAATGGACCCTCCTTCACCAACCCGTACCGCCGCTGCTCGGAATTGTCCAAGACGCCGGACGGGTCCCGTCTTTGCTGGTATGGTTCGCGCCGGCAAGCCGGTAGCCCCCATATCTGGGGGCCGTTCCCCTATCCACCACCTGGGGACGCGCCCGATAGCGGACCAGCCACCGCCACGGGAACCTAACCTAACCTAACCTAACCTAACCTAACCTAACCTAACCTAACCTAACCTTTTTTTTTTTTTTTTTTTTTTTTTTTTTTTTTTTTTTTTTTGCGGGGGGAAATGCGTCCTTAAGCATACCTCACTGCAGGGTGGCAGTGAGGTTATGTGGGGCTCTCCCAGGGTTTCGGGCATACCCACTAAAACCCCCCGGTGCACCACAACCGTTCCGAAGTATCTAGGGTCCCTGAATCATGGCTCCATGCTACTGCGGCGGACGGTCCTATTTATCGGACCTCAACACAACCTTACTAAAACAACAACAACTTTTAAAAGATGCCCGGGCACACATGGGCATCTTTTCAGACAAACGAGGCCGTGCAATGCAGGCGGCAGGCCACCCTGCCTACCACCCACTGGCCTGGTTAAGGAGGGAGAAGATGTGCGTATTGTCTCTTTCTCCTTCCTAGTCGCTTGCGTCGACGGGGGTCCGCTTGGGCGTCATCCTCGCGAGCCCGCTCTGCGATCTCCTTTTGCACCATCACTTCCTCGCAAAAGGAGACCATGGCCTCCCAGACCCTGTCACTGTCCAGCATGGCTTGTATCACGCTGGGCAGGGAGAGGTCCCTTCCCACCACGGCCATCAAACTGCGACGTTGTTGACTCCAGGCTACGCACTCCGCAAAGGTGTGCTGTGCCGAGTCTTCTGCCGCATCGCACTCGTGACAAATCGGGCTCCGTTCCCTCCTAGCAACCCGGTGCAGATAGCCACCAAAACACCCGTGGCCGGTGAGTATCTGCACTAGATGGAAGGTGAGTGACCCATGTCGACGCTCTATCCAATGCTCCATCACTGGTCTTAAGGCTTCCAGCGTTCGAAGGCCGTATTCTTCAGCGGCCATACTTTCTACCCAGAGCTCTAAAACCTCTTCTTGAGCCCGGATTCGGACTCGCCGCACTTCTTCTGGAGCTGGTCTTTCGTTCCTAGCTATAGCCTCAACTTTATATTTATATGTGTCTGACAACACTTTCGCTTCCAATTCCCAGGGGGGAGTTCCTGCCAAAGCGCAGGCTGCCCCCCGTGATACAGTACGATAACCCCTGATGGCACGTATCGCAATAATTTTCTGCGGCCTGCGCAGAAAAGGTTTGATGTCTGCATTAAGTGCATCTACCCAGACTGGTGCACCATATAGTGCCATGCTTTTTAGAACGCCCATATATAAGCGCCGACAGCCAGGACCTGGCCCGCCAAGGTTAGGTAAAAGCCGAGAGAGAGCGGATGCCGCATTTATAAGTCGCGGGGAGAGTTGACGGAAGTGTTCCCCGAATTTCCACTTAGTGTCCAATACCAGACCCAAGTATTTCATATGCGACTTCACAGGGATATCCTTGCCACTAATTCTAATATGGGCTCCGGCTGGTGGTTTCCTACCTGCCCCGTAAAAGAAGATCGCGTCACTTTTTTCAATTGCTACCCTGAGACCGAGGAGTTCAATTCTTCCTACCACTAATGAAGCACTTACTGACCCTAGCCGCATTACTTCTTCAAAGCTTTTGCCTCGGACCAGAACGAGTGTATCGTCTGCATAGCATATTACACTAGTCCGTGGCAAAAGTTCTCCACGTAGGATCCAGTTGTAGCCTATATTCCACAAAAGGGGGCCGAGCACTGACCCCTGTGGGACACCACAAGTCATACGCCATGAACACAACTGACCTTGTTTATCAACATAGAGAATGTCTCTTTCCTTAAGGTAGTCTCCTACAATCCTTCTAAGGTATAAGGGCACTTCGTGGAACCGGAGAGCTTCTTCTATGCATTCGAAGGGGAGAGTGTTGAACGCATTGGCAATATCCAAAGATACAGCCAACACTTTCTCCCCTCGAGATACGGCCTGTTTAGAAAACCGCTTGACCTCCATTAGAGCATCAATTGTTGAACGACCGGCTCGAAACCCGTACTGACTATCTGATAAGTCCGGTCCGTTAGTCACCAGATGTTTGTTAATACGGGCTGCAATTATGCTCTCTAGCAATTTTCCCGACTCGTCCAGAAGGATAATTGGCCGTAGGGCAGAAGGAGAGTCGATGGCTTTCCCAGGTTTCTGCAATAGGCACAGACGCCCGTATTTCCAGTTTTTCGGAAATCTTCCCGTCAACAAACATTCGTCAAACAGTTTGCGAAGCAGAATTCCTAGGTGTTTAAGAGCCAAAGCTAGGACGCGACCTGGTACTCCATCAGGGCCTGGCGCTTTGTTTCCACGCCGAAGACGTTCCACAGCACTATCGAATTCATCATCAGTAACGAGAGGAATGACGGTGTTAGCCTCTCGTTCTACCTCAATCGGGACCATAATGGGAGGCGTGTGCCTTGATCTTATTGGGAACAGACTGGTGACTATTTCTCTGAGGCGCTGGGGGTCAAAGGATTCTGTAGAAACTGGTTGTCCCATTTTTGCTCGTACAGAACGATACGGGCGACCCCATGGGTCTTTGTTGAGAATCTCTAGAAATTCTTCCCTAGCCCGAGCTTTGCTATTACTAATGGCAATTTGAAGTCTCCTTTTCGCAGCAAGATATGCATTATGCAGAGATTGTGCTTCCTCTTCAGTGTGCCGTCTTCGGCGACATCGCTGATACATACGACGGCGTTTAAGACAGGCGGCACGGAGATCCGCAATCTCTTGAGTCCACCAATAGACTTGCTTCCTGTTGGGACGACCTCTAACCCTTGGCATGGATGCGTCACATATTATAGTAAGGGACGCTCTTAGCAGGCTCGCCAATTCTTCTACTCCTGTTTGCTCGGATGAGTCATGACCCCAACATTGGACAATGGTCGCCTCTTCCGCCAGTTCGCGGTTAAATCGCGTCAGAGCCCATCTTGGGAAATGAGTAGGTTGGTGCGACCGAGGGACGGCGATTGCTCGAGTTGAGGGAGCGATGCTAAACCTTATGTACTGGTGATCTGACAGTGTTTCAGTTTCCTCAATTACTCTCCAGCCGTGCACCCTCGCAGCAAGAGCAGGGGTAGCGAACGTTAAGTCCACCCTAGACCCTCCATCCCCCCTGACGCAGGTGTATGCTGTACCTCTATTTAAGACTGTCAAGCCAGACAGAATTGACCACTCCAGAATTGCATCGCCTTTTACATCCGATTTTCGACTACCCCATGCGGTTGAATGGCCATTAAAATCACCTAAGACCAGGGTGTGTGCGTGGGCCAATCTTCTCACCACAATATTGAGATTTTCTAGATAATCTTCAAGCTCAGCCAGACTTTTGTTGGGAGAGAAGTAAACCCCTACAATTGCAAGATCTCCGAATGTAGCCGCAACATATCCTGGTCCAGTATCTTTTACAACAAGAGGAGGAGAATGAGCATTACCACGTATCATAATTGCGACGGAGTTTGGCGTATCTACAGCCCAATTGGGGCGCGGAGGCACAAAGTATGGCTCCGAGACTACTAAAATGTCAATGGACCACTGTGCTTGCTCTTGCATAATAAGATCTTGCGAGCCTGCACAGTGATTGACGTTTCCCTGAAGAACTTGGATATGATCACACTGGTCCATTAAAGTTCCATACCTTGCTCCTCGCGCTCTTGTACGAGCTCCGTCCTTTGGTTAGGGCCCTGGGACTTTGGGCGCTCCTTTTCATTGATGGCTGGTGGATTGCAGTTACGGCTGCCCATAATATGATTTGCCGACGCTTTGGCATGGGAGCACACCGAACAGTGAGGTGTTGCAGTGCAGTTAGCCATCTTATGATTTTCTTTACCACATCTAAAACAGAGTTGACTACGGTCAATTTTTGAGGGACAACGGTGTCTGGTGTGTCCCAGCGCGAAACAATTATAACATCTCATTGGGCGATTACTAAGTACCTTAACTTGTGCAGAACTCCACCCAACAAGAAGTCTACGAGCATCAACTAATACCTTAGCGGCAGCGACCGGACATGTAACGACTGTAGTACCAGAACCCGCAGGACCAAAACGAATATCCGACACTTTGACGCCATCAGCAGAACAATTACCTTTTAACACCACAGCTTCAATAACATCTTGCTTACTCACTGAATCGTCCAGGCCTGTAATACGTAGGTCGGCGCATTTGACCGGTCTGGTGACTTTTACAGAATCCCCGAAAAATTCCCTGAGCTTATCGGCTAAGAGGTCGGCTTTTGGGGCACTAGCAGCGCCCGGAATCTTTAGAATTTTTGCTCCAGTAGCCGACTCTCGAGACCGGATTCCTTCATCGATGCCAAGTTCACCCAGTTTCACAACTTCTCTAGCTTTCGCGAGAGCCGACGCATATGTCAGACCTTTCTCCTTTGCCTCCGGTTGTATTGCTATAACCACCGCTGAAGACTTAGGGGGCAAGAGATTCGGCTTCTTGGGCTTCTTCGACTTCTTATCTTTAGGCGCAGAAGAGGCCGGCGCCTTCTTAGTCGTATCAGTCGCAGAACTAGCAGCCGCATTAGCAGCCGCTTTCTTCTTATTCCTTTTATCCTTCTTTTTATTCCTTGCTTCTTGCCATTCACCTTCTTGTGGTACTGTCGCATTTTGTGTTTGGGCAGTGATTGGGTCTGCTTCTTGAGTGACTGGCTGCGCAGCTTTACTTCCAGTAGGTTTCTTTGCCGCCTTTTGCGCGGGAGCAGGCCCTTGTGACTCAGTGGCACTTTGCTTTTTATCTGCTGCTAAAGGTGGACGCATGATCTTAGGAGGTGGTAGACGTTCCTCCATGCTCGCCAAACGGGTGTTAATCATCCCACCAAGCGATAACATAAGCGAGCGTTTCAGGTCTTCCATCCACCCCGGATCTGAATTCAAAGGTACTACGTCAGCTTGTGGTGATTGCTCTCGGGGTGACCGTTTCCTTTCTGAATAGGCTGTGCGAAGGGCCTTCATTTCAGCCTTGATGTGATCCATTTCTTGACGGAGGCGAGCATTATCTGCTTGTAGCCGCCGTGTCTCCTCCGTTAGTGTTCGTGATCCAAAAGTTTCTATAATATCGCGGATAGAAACTAGCGCATCAACCATTGCTCTTTGACAAGACCCTTTTATGTGCCCGGACTTCTTTATGTTACCTAGAACGATCTCAACTTCTTTTAATCCCTTTTCTTTCAGCGTGTCCGTTGTCATAGTGTGGACAAAATCCTCAAAAGATGCTGAAGAAGCTTCTTGTCGTCGGGATAGACCGTCTCCTCTCAAAGTTCTAGCAGCGTTTGCCGTAGCCTCAGCCTCAGCTTCTTGTTCGGCTTGTCGCTGCTTGCGATATTCTTCCCTCGCCTTCCCAACTCCAATATATTTGCCTGTAGTTGGGGGCCGACCGCGGCCTTTGTGGCCCTTTGGTGTCTTCGCTAATGACCCTTTAGATTCACTATCAGAGTCGGTAATTACCTCGTCGATAGGTCGTTTTCGACCAACATTACCGTCTTCCATGGTAGTATCTGAATAGTTACCTATATCACAGCTTTCAAAACGCTCCTCGTCTGAAAGGACCTCCACACTCGGTTCTTGGATCTGCACGCTTGGCCATTCCACCAAAGTGTTAACAATTGGCGATCGATCACGTTGACGTTGGGATCTACTACGAGTCGTTATCGTGCTTGATGTATCGCTCATGTCATCGTCATTACGTCCGGCAGTTGTGCTTCGATCTTGCGTTCTTGTTTTAGGACGTTTAGCTCCGTCCTCCTCAACAGTAGCGCCTGAAGTTGGCTCCAGGCGTTCCAAAACAACAACCGCATGGATTTGGTTGTCGGCACAGTTTTTACTCGGACCCAGTGCTTTGTCCATACGGCGGTAGTTGCCCCCCCCAGAATACGTGGGGCAGCCCGAGGCCGAAGCGTCGGAGAGGGATTCTCCAACCGCGGAGCGGTTGGTACCCTCCTGGGGTATGTTCTCTTGACTAGTCGCCTTTTCCATTGTTGTTTATACGGACCTCTTTTAAAGGGGTGAGGTGCTAGATCCCCAACAGCTTTGGTTTTTTATAGTGGTATCCGTCCACGTGGCCCCCACACGAAGTGGCGGCCCCCGGCCCTGTACCACGTACAGGGGTACGGTGTGCACTACCTACGTCCAGAAACGGACCGCTGGGCAAAGAAAGGCCCCATCAACTACGACCCACAACGCCGCAACTTGGAAACGTCCAAGACGCCGAAAGAGTCCCCCCCCCGTTCTGGTTTTGGTTCGCGCCGGCAAGCCGGTAGCCCCCATATCTGAGGGCCGTTCCCCTATCCACCACCTGGGGACGCGCCCGATAGCAGACCCAGAAACTGCCACGGGAACCTAACCTAACCTTTTTTTTTTTTTTTTTTTTTTTTTTTTTTTTTTTTTTTTTTTTGTTGACCCTGGGGAAATCCCTTCGGATACCCCCCCGTCCGGGGAAGACGGGGGTGGTTATGTGGTGTACTCCACTAAAACCCCAGGGGTGTTCCTTCTACGCATCGGGCGGGGGCTGTCGGGGTCGCGGTTGCATTCGGCCGAATCCCCGCCCTGCGTCTGTCCCTTCGGACTCCTCTTATTGGACCTTTAGTCCTTATCCTCAGGTGTGGCGCGCTGGAACACTCAGCGCGCCTATCCACCACGGGGGCCCTGAGTGGACGACGGAAGTTTCCCCGTTCCGCCGCCCGGCCCCCACTCCAGAGCTACGGCATAGCTGATGCTTGGGTAGCTTCGGCATCCATGGCCTCTCCCGCGGCTTGCCCTTCTCGGGTTAGCGGTGCGGCCTTCTTCTTGCCTCTTCTCCTCGCCGGTCGGGGAGCTTTACAATTCGCACCCCCTAAGACGTGGTTGGCTTTCTTCTTGGCTGCCGCACACAGGATGCAGTGCGGCGAGGCTGTGCAGGTTTTCACCTTGTGACCGGGTTGCCCGCATCGGAAGCATAGGTTGCTTCTATCGATTTCGTCCTGGCAGGCTTCCTGGACGTGCCCCACCTCTAGACACCTGAAGCATCTAAGTGGCCTCGGCGGCAAGAGCTTGACGCCGGCCGAGACCCAACCAACGAGTAGCTTTTTCCCTTCATCAGTGATCTTCTTAGCCGCAGTTACGGGAAGTTTGACGATCGCGTAACCGAGGCCGCTGCTGCTGCGACGCACATCTGAGCTCTTAACTGTGTCAACAGCGCATACTCCTGCTTTTGCGACAGCCTTCCTCACATCTTCAGCCGTCGCAGTGTCATCCAGGCCCATTATCCGCAACTCGGCACACTTTATGGGTCTGTAGATCTCCGCCAGTGTAGGGTCAACCATCTCTCTCAACTTCTCCGCTACTCGGTCAGCAGCGTTTTGACCCTCGGCACCAGCCAACTCAATGATTCTGGCACCCGTTGCTGCGACCTTCATTGTGAACCCTCCAGTGGCGCCAAACTCGGCAGGGTTGAGATTCTTCGCTTGCAGTAGCACCTGAGCATATGTAGCCCCCTCTTTCTCCGCCTCTGGTCGCAATTTAATTGTAACCGCTGCTGTTTGCGGAGGACGCAGCTTCTTCGGCTTCGGCTTCTTAGGCTGCAGTTTCGCCTTCTTCGGCCGTTTGGGTTGTTGCCTGCCAACCGTTTGCCACTCATCCTCCCTAGGTGCAGAAGTGGGTGGAGGTGGTTGAGAGATGTTTTGCTGAGCGGGCTGAGTCGTCGAAGCGGCTTTGGCCGCACGCTTTTTATTCCTCCTCTTCTTGTTTTTACCCTGAGCCGGTCCCCCAGATGTTGCGGGGGCAGGGTCCTTCGCAGAGCGTGTTGGCGCTGCGGGTGTCTCTCGCGGTGTCTGTGGTGGAGCTGCAGGCTGTTGAGTCCCGTTGTCCTCTGTCTCATTGACGAGTGAAAAACGCTGGGATGGCTCCGACAATCTCCGTTCGAGGGCCGCGAATCTGGCATCAATAGCCGTAAGAATGCGGTCCATATCCACTGGCACTGCTGGCGTCTTGGCTGCCGACCGCCTAGAGCTATCAGCGCTCCGACCGGAACAGTTCATGCAGGTGTCGACGCGGGATTTCTCCAGGGCCTCCACCTTGCTCTTAAGTGCCCCTATCTCCTGGTTCAGTCTCTGCGTATCGCCTTGACTCTGGGCATATGCTGCAGAGATTCTTTGGAAGTCAGACCGAAGCGCTGTGTGCTTTTCTTCCAGCTTCCGCAACTCTTCATTGTCCGATCTCTTCGGTAGATCGGATAGAGCCTCCTTAAATTGTGCCGCCGCATCCTTAAGGGTTCTGACAAAGGTACCCTTCAGGTGCCCAGATCTGTTGGCGACGTCGGTGATGATATCTGCAGTCTCGCAGAGCCGCTCACAAACCTCCACAATGGGCATGTCTCTCCAGTTGGCCGTCTTTCTGGCCGGGCTAGGATCACTCGAGGGCAACACTCGCCGCGCTTTCGCTGCAATCTCCTTTTCTGCGAGGAGTTCCGCCTCTTGTCGTTCTTGAGCCCGTTTGGCGGCAGCTAGCTCCTGCCTGGCTCTGCCAACACCAATGTACTCCCCAGTCGTAGGCGGACGACCCCTCCCGCGCTTTGATGGTGTCCCTGGTGTAGGGGTGGCGGGATTTCGTTCCTCCTCTGATGCTAGTGGGGGATCCTCCTTCTCATGGTCACTGTCTCCCGATCTAGGTGACTCAGAACGCCTTGGTTCGCGTTCTTGTTCCTCACGTGTTTCAGGGTCGAGCTCTTCATCCGATACTGTGACACCGGACGACCATGACGAACAGCGACTCCTGCTTCCTTCTCCCTTCTTTGCCTCTTGAGCGATGCGCGCGTGAAGTCGCGTTAAGCGAACTATAGGCTTCTTCGTGACTTTCTTTGGTCTTTTAAATCCATCGTCCGTCTCGGACCCATCATCGTAAAAATTATCTGTATCATAAAATTCTTCCATTCTGTACCCACGAGTATGGGAGAAAACAACGTCGACCCGGGCAGAGATCCCTGTACCCGGGCAACCCTACTACACCCTGGAGGTCGGGAGGTATCCAGGGGTGGCGTTCGAAACTGACCACCTATGCCAGCCACCCGAAACGGGCGCCCCGACACCACGTCCTCAGATGCCGGGACTTTAAGGATTTTTATAGTGGTTTACTCCACGCAGCCCCCGCCTAAGACAAGCGGGCGGCCCCCGGTCCTGCACCACGTACAGGGTTCCGGTTTGATCTATGATTTATTATAGTAGTTTACTCCACGCAGCCCCCGCATATAAAAGGCGGCGGCCCCCGGCCCAGCACCACGTACTGGGTTACGGTATGACGTCGGATTATTCGCCACCACCGCAATGATACTTGCGATGGCGCCCAGGGTGCACCACGAGGAGGTTATCCGACCAGCACCCCAACCTAACCTAACCTAACCTAACCTAACCTAACCTAACCTAACCTAACTTAACCTAACCTTTTTTTTTTTTTTTTTTTTTTTTTTTTTTTTTTTTTTTTTTTGTTGACCCTGGGGAAATCCCTTCGGATACCCCCCCGTCCGGGGAAGACGGGGGTGGTTATGTGGTGATTCCACTAAAACCCCAGGGGTGTTCCATCTACGCATCGAGCAGGCTATCGGGGTCGCGGTTGCATTCAACCGAATGCCCGCCCTGCGTCTGTCCCTTCGGACTCCTCTTGTAGGACCTTCTGTCCTAAACTACGGTGTGGCACGCTGGAACACTCAGCGCGCCTATCCACCACGGGGGCCCTGTGTGGACGACGGAAGTTTCCCCGTTCCGCCGCCCGGCCCCCACTCAACTTAACCTAACCTTTTTTTTTTTTTTTTTTTTTTTTTTTTTTTTTTTTTTTTTTTTGTTGTCGAGGGGAAATGCGTCCTTAAGCATACCCTGCTGCTGGGCGGCAACAGGGTTATGTGGGGCTCTCCCAGGATTTCGGGCATACCCACTAAAACCCCCCGGTGCACTCATTCGCCTTTAATGGGGCAGTGTGGGATACGTTTTCACATTCTACCACTACCTACCCCGGCGATTTGCCTGGCCTTCCAGGCCTCTACTGTTGCCCCGGCTAACCGGGCTTCTAGTGTTAGGGGAGATGTCCGAGCGCACGTGAACATCTCCTCCGTCTGACGCAGCCGTGCTATGCCGGCGGCGGGCCGCCCCGCCCAACGCCAGCTGGCCGCGTCGTGGGAGGAGGAAGTTTGCATACTGCCTACGCCGTCCTCCCGGCCTTCTGCGGCGGATTGGGTCAGCCTGGGCGTCTCCCTCGCGAACCCTTTCCGCGTCCTCCTTTACTGACATCACTTCTTCGCAGAAGGACACCATTGCCTGCCACGATCTATCGCTCTCTAACATAGCATTAACCACGCTGGGTAGTGAGAGGTCTCCACCTATAACCGCAGTTAGCGCCCTGCGCTGCGACTCAAATGCCGGACATACTTCTAAGGTGTGCTGTGCTGTGTCTTCTTGCGCATCACACTCATGACAGCGTGGTGTATGTTCTCGTTTAGCTACACGGTACAAGTAACGACCAAAGCAGCCGTGGCCAGATAAAACCTGAACAAGCCTATACGTCAGGCTGCCATGTCTCCGCTCCAACCATGGTTGTAATATGGGGCGAAGGGCGTCGAGCGTACGGCGCCCATATATGTTGGATTCTAAGCTCTCGGCCCACCGTTCCACTGCGGTCTCTAATGCGAGTTGTCGGACTCGACTAACTTCCTCTGTGACAGGACGTTCACCTCTGGCTCTCGCCTGAGACATGTGTCTATAGACACTGGCTAGCACCTCGGCCTCTAACTCCCAAGGAGGCGCCCCTGCTAAAGCGCTAGCTGCCGCCCAGGATATGGTTCGATATCCTCTTATTGTTCGGGTTGCTACAATTCGTTGAGCCCGGCGTAAAAGGGCTTTGCTTTCAGTTTTGAGCGCATTCGCCCAGACTGGCGCACCATAGAGAGCCATACTTCTAATGATACCATGATATAGGCGACGGCAACTAGTACTAGGGCCGCCGACATTCGGTAATAAACGACCCAACGCAGCCGCGGCTCGAACCAGCTTGGGAGAGAGTTGTCGGAAATGTTCCTCAAACTTCCATTTTGAGTCTAAAATTAGCCCTAAGTATTTCATACGGCCTTTTACGCTGATATTTTGACCATCTATTCTAATTTGAGCTCCGGGTGGTGGTTTTGCTCGTGGCCCATAGAAAAGAATTGCCTCCGTCTTGTCTAATGCAACTTGCAGGCCTAAGAGTCTTATCCGGCTTGTAACAAGAGATGCAGCAACAGATGCTCTCCGTGCTACTTCCTCGAAACTGTTGCCATTTGCAATAACTAGGGTGTCATCTGCGTAACAGACGACTTTGGTTCTTGGTAAAAGGCACCCACGCAGGATCCAATCAAATCCTATGTTCCAGAGAAGCGGCCCTAACACCGAACCCTGGGGTACTCCGCATTGCATGCTTCGACTACATATTTCCCCTTCACTGTTGAGATAAAGTATTTCTCGACCTCTGAGATAATCTCCTATAATACGGCGTAGGTATAGCGGCACGTTGTGAAAACGAAGAGCTTCCTCAATACAAGAAAAAGGGAGGGTATTGAAAGCATTGGCTATGTCCAAGGATACCGCCAATACCCTCTCTCCCCTAGCAGTGGCCTCGTCAGAAATTCGTCGCAATTCCATAAGAGCGTCAATCGTAGAACGCCCGTTTCGAAATCCGTATTGAGATTCGGAAAGATCAGGGCCTATTGTCCGCAGGTGTTCATTAATGCGGTCCGCAATAATCCGCTCGAACAGTTTTCCTGGTTCGTCAAGAAGAACGATCGGCCTATAAGCGGAAGGAGAATCAGGTGGCCGACCCTCCTTTTGCAGCAAGACCAACCTACCCTGCTTCCATGCTTTCGGGAACCGACCGGTCGAAAAACAAGAGTCAAAAATGTCACGTAGGCGATCTCCAAGATGTTTTATTGCCGTAGGTAGGATACGGCTTGGCACCCCGTCAGGACCTGGGGCCTTATTCTTAGAACAGGCGCGCTTTACTGCGTCATTTAACTCATCCTCAGATACAGGCGGAATTGATGTTTCAACTGTGGGAGCATCAGTTTGAGGAGGCATTTGTGGTGGAACATGTTCCTCTCGGTCGGGAAAGAGCGCGGAGACTATCCTGGAAAGGAGCTCCGGTTCAAAAGACTCTGTTGGAGGTGCATGAGCTAATTTATTGCGCACTAGACGGTAGGGCCTGCCCCAAGGGTCTCTATCAAGTTCAGCTATAAACTCTTCCCTAGCTGCAGCTTTAGCGTCGCTTATGCCAATTTGTAAAGCCCTCTTAGCACTGCGATATTCTTGTTGGAGCAACGACACTTCAGAAGCAGAGTGACGTCTGCGGCGGCACCTCGCTAGAGCACGACGAGCTCGCATACTAGCTTTTCGCAGCTCAGCTATTTCGGGAGACCACCAGTAAACAGATTTTTTGTGTCGACGTCGAGATGTCCGGGGCATGGCCGTGTCGCATATCTCCGTAAGAGAGGCTCGGAAGTGTTCAGCCCGTGTATCTACTCCTGCGTCAGTAGGGGCAGAGTTCCAGTTTTGAACAATAGCTGCTTCCTCTGCAAGCTCTTTATTAAGGCGCGAGATTACCCAGCGCGGGAAGCTCCCTGCTCTTCCGGTTGGTACATTAGCCCTCTGCGGTGATATATTAAACCTCACGTAAAGGTGGTCAGACAGACTTTCTTCGTCAACTATAACACGCCAGTCATTAGTACGGAGGCCAATAGCAGGGGTAGCGAACGTGATATCCACTCTTGAGCCCCCATTTGGTCGGACACATGTGTTGACAGTGCCCCTGTTGAGTACAACTAGGCCAGCAGTGGTAACCCATTGTTCAACGACAGTACCTCTCGCGTCGTTAGATGGACATCCCCAGGCAACGGACTTGGCATTGATATCGCCCATTATGATGATTTGCCTGGGTGAGAGACGACGGACCAGCTGGTCAAGGTCTTCGAGGAAAGGCTCGAATTCAATCATAGGCCTATTGGGTGAGAAATATAGCCCCACTATTGCTGTTTCACCTCCAATGGCTGCCACATAGCCTGATCCTCTCTCGAAGACTGAGAGGGGCAAAGAACCAAGAGAAGTTTGCGTCACTATTGCTACGACACCATCGAGATCACCGATCCAATTGGGTTGAGAAGGGACAAAATATGGCTCCGAAGCTACGGCAATGTTAATGGACCACTCCGCCATTGACTGCATGAATAGATCCTGAGAGCCAGCGGAGTGATTTAAATTTCCCTGTAGAAATTTTGTGATGTTGTAATGGTCCATTACTCTTCCATTTCGTTTGTCGTCGCCGCTGTGTTGCGAACCCTCTGTGAAGCAGCCCGAACCGAAGATGTCGTCCCCTTGGTTATGGGAGGGTTACAGCTCCTTCCGCCCATGATGTGGCCAGCTGGTAGTTGCGCATTGGAACAGACGGCGCAATTGGGTTCTAATGTACAATCTGCCATTTTGTGTCCGGGCTTACTGCAACGGAAACACAGTTCTTCTCTATCAGTCAGCGACGGACATCTTGGTTTCGTATGACCTAATCCCAGACATCTAAAACACCTCATCGGAAGAGGCTCCAGAGCACGAACCCGCGCGGAGCTCCATCCCACAAGAATTCTCCCCTTCTCGTTTAATATTTTGGCTGCTGATATCGGGCAATGGACGAGCGCAGACCCTACTCCTCCAGGACCAGGCCTAATTTCTCCACACTTAATTTGATCTGCGGGGCAATTGCTCTGTTTTGATACGGCTGCCACTACGTCCTCTTTCTGAATAGAATCGTCAAGACCAGTAATACGAACTTCTACACATTTGGTGGGTCTAGCTACTGTTGCGACATCGGCTAGAACCTCTCTCAGTTTACCCGCTAGAGAATCGGCCTGTGGTCCGCTCGTAGCACCAGGTATTAGAAGCATGCGTGCACCTGTGGCAGACGTTCTGACTCGGAGCCCATCGATGCCGAGCTCAGTAAGCTGTATGGAGTTTTGGGCTTTTAACATCACGGATGCATAAGATTCGCCCTTTTCCAGGGCCTCCGGCTGTAATGTGATGACGACAGCCGAGGACTTTGGAGGGTTAAGTTTGGGCTTCTTCGTTTTAGGCTTCGACGATGCTGTAGCCTTAGGCTGACTGTCTGTGGCCGCTGAAGGGGTAGCAGCGGCTGCCTTCTTCTTCTTCTTAGGCTTTTTGCCAGCGACCTTCCAAGGCTCTTCGGTTGTTGCTTCCGTTGGCGCTTGGCTTATGCTACTCTGCGTTTCGGCCACAGATGGCTGCTCTGCCGGGACTTGCGAAGTACTAGCTACCGGAGCAATAGGTCTGGCTGGTGCAGGATTACTCTTTGTGGCGGAGGCCGACGCTGGAGCGTTCTTCTTTTTATTTTTATGGTCTGCTGCCAAAGGCGGGCGCAGAATAGGTTCCGGCGGTAGCCTTTTCTCAAGGCTAGCAAGACGTACATTAACCATTTCTCCGATGGAGATAGTCAAGGCACGCTTTAACTCCTCGATAGCATCCGGGGTTATAGTAGTTTTTTCCCCTGCTCTAGCAGTCGTTCTGCTTTCTGCATACGCCTCTTTAAAGGCTTTCACCTCGTTCCTCAGCAGATCGATTTCGTGACGTAGCCGATTATTATCGGCTCGCAATCGGCGAGCTTCTTCTTCCATCGTACGAGAGGACAGAACCTCTACTATCTCCCTCAATGTATCAGAAGCGTCCACTAACGCTTTGTGAATCGACCCTTTAATATTTTTCGACTTGCGGGTGATCTCCACAATTGAATCGGCTGTTTGTGCTCCTTTTAGTCGAAGTGCCTCCATATCCAATAATAAAGGCTCAACCACCGGGGGTTTGTTGGACGTAGCAGTCGTCCGCGCCCCTGTGTCAGGCGGCCTCATCACGTCATTTGCTTCAGGCTCCGTACGAAGTCGGCGGAATTCCTCTCTCGCTTTACCAACCCCTATGTACCGTCCATGAGTTGGCGGCCGTCCGCGGCCTTTACGTTCTTTCGCGACTTTCGCGGTTGAACTACCGTCACTTTCCGAACAGGAAAAGGTTAAAGTGAGTGGCCTTTTACGTCCACTGCTACGGTCCGCACTGCGGTCCATGCTTTCGCCTGTGATAGAGGCGGTCTCGTCGTCAGAAGCCGAGTACGCAGACATTTCTCGGTCTGAATCAGCTGAATACATTGGTTGCTCCTTTGCGCCCGAGCTAGGCTTAGAACCGTCTACTAAAGTATGCTCACTTCCGCCTGAGCTAGGCCCACTATCATCAGAAAGGGTTTTTGTTTTTAAAGAATCCATAAAGTTCCCACGAGTAAGGTGGCAAAAATTCGGTCAGCCCGGGCAGAGGCCCCATACCCGGGTAAGCGTAAGGTTGTGAAGCAGAGGGGCCGCCGGTCCCCTGCTCCAGAGGTCACCTTGCGACCAAATTCCCATTGGCCATTCATCCCCTGGGCGATGACTCCCTCGGGATTGGGGTTTTTTAGAGAGGTTTTCTCCTCATAAAGCCACCCGATTAAGGACAGCCTCCCCGTCCCCACTCAGAGTGGGGTTACGGGCCGGCCGACGGTTGGCAATAAAATGCCTGTCCGCCGATTGTGACCACCACAACCGGACGAACCCGCCGCCCCCACTCGCACCGCCGCTACCCGGAATGTCCAGGGCGCCGGCCGAGCCCGAACCGAGTCGCCGCTACCCAGAAAACGTCCAGGACGCCGACCCGGAGCCGACACAACCACTAAAGCGGACGGAACCGCAAAAATACGGACAGAACCGTAAAAATGCGGACAGAACCGCAGAAGCGGACAGAACCGCTAGGTTCACCCTCCTACAGACTGGACCAGAACAAAAGTAGGTCCGTCTCCTACGGCCAGATTATTCGCCGCCACTGCAAACGATAAAAGCTCGTTTGCAGTGACGCCCAGGGTGCACCACGTGGAGGTTATCTGGCGCGCACCCCAACTTAACCTAACCTAACCTAACCTAACCTAACCTAACCTTTTTTTTTTTTTTTTTTTTTTTTTTTTTTTTTTTTTTTCGTCAGGAAAATGCGTTACGCATGCCCCAGCACCGGGAGCTTGCCGGGGGTATGTGGGACTCTCCCGAAGGAAACCGCCGCAAGACAAGCGGCGACACCTTCTACCACCCTGCCGATCCCCCACCCAACCCCTAGTGGGTTCGATGGGGGGCCGGAGGGGGGGGCCTACCCACTAAAAACCTGACGACGTCCCCTCTCATCACCTTGGTGCCAATGACTCGTCGAACCATTCGTCATCACCAGACGACAAATCGTTCAACGAGTGATTGCCACCAGGCGGAGTCACGGGAACCCTTGCGGACACATCCGCGGCTCCGCCGGTGATTGTCCGCCCATGGCAGACCCGTCGGTCATCCCCGAAACCCGGGGATAGCAAAGGGTGTCCCGGGACGTATGGGACACCCTGAGTCATTGAAAGCCTGTGCAAGGCAGGGGAGGGCTCTCCCAAGCCCATTCCCCGCTGGCTTCCATGAGAAGGCGACAGGACAACCCCTCCACCTCCTCTATGGTTCTGTACGGCACGGCGATTGCGATGGTGTCGTCGGCCTCTGCCTCTGCCTGTGCGGCGCTGTCGACGTTGACTCGCCTGGGGGTCGTTCTCCCTGGCTCGCTCTGACGTTTCTTTGGCCGTCATGACTATGTCGCAGAACTTGTCAACAGCCTCCCATCCCCTTTGGCTCTCAATCATTGCGGCTACGACTGCAGGAAGTGTGAGATCGCGGCCGATGACAGATTTAAGGTCGTGGCGTTGCGAAGTCCAGGTAGGGCACAACTCTAGAGTGTGCTGTGCCGTGTCCTCAGCAGCGCCACATTCCTGACATTCAGGAGTATCCTCTCTCCTGGCAATCTTGTGCAGATACTTACCAAAACAACCATGCCCAGTAAGTATCTGCACAAGATGGAAGTTCAGGCTGCCATGCCTCCTAGCCACCCATTGTTCAAGGACTGGGGCGATTGCGCCCAATGTCCTGCGACCGACTGGGTTGTCCTCTAGTTGTCGTTTCCAGCACTCTAGAGTATTATCCTCTGCTTGGCGACGAACGTGTGCCAGTTCTTCGATGCTGTATCGTTCTCCCCTCCTTCTAGCATCAGCTCTACAATGGTAGACCTCTGACAGAGTAGTGGCCTCCAACTCCCATGGAGGCATGCCAGCAAGCGCCCCGGACGCCGCACCTGAGACGGTACGATAAGCGCGAGTTGCCCGAACACAAACGACACGTTGCGGCTTCCGTAAAATGGCCTTTGCTTCTTCGGTTAACGAGTTTGCCCAGACAGGGGAGCCGTACGTAGCCATGCTTCGTACTACTCCAGCATACAAGCGGCGACAGGTGTTATTAGGGCCTCCTAAGTTGGGCAGGAGTCTGCTGAGCGCTGTCGCGGCATTAACAAGTTTAGGTGACAGCCGCCGGAAGTGCTCGTCGAAACGCCAGCGACTGTCTAAGGTCAAACCTAGATACTTTAGATACGATTTGACTATTATCGTCTCTCCATCCACCAAGAGATGAGCGTTGGTGTGGGGTTTATTGCGAGGGCCGTGAAAAACGATGGCCTCTGTTTTTGAAAGGGCCACTTTCAGCCCTAGCAATTCAATCCGCCCTATGACTAGGGCAGTTCCTACTGCCGCGCGCCGCTTCACATCCTCATAGTCACTGCCTCTAACTACGACCAGAGTGTCGTCCGCGTAGCACAGAAGTTTCATTCGCGGTAAAAGGACACCCCTAAGGATCCAGTCGTATCCAAGGTTCCACAGGAGTGGTCCCAGGACCGACCCCTGCGGAACCCCGCACTCCATGGACTTGGAAGTCATGTGTCCCTCCTTGTTGACGTACGATATGGAGCGATCCTCTAGATACTGTCGTACGATTCTCTGCAAATACTCAGGCAGTTGATGGTACCTCATGGCCTCGACAATGCGGCTGAAAGGGAGAGAGTTAAAGGCGTTTGCGATATCAAGAGACACCGCTATGACTCTCTCACCCATTTGCACCGCTTCTTCACACCAAGTTTTAAGTTCGAGGATAGCGTCTACTGTGGATCGCTCGCGCCTGAAACCGTACTGGCATTCGGAGAGGTTTGGGCCAGTTGACTCAAGGTGTTCCACTATCCTGTCAGCTAATATCCTTTCTAGCAGCTTGCCACTCTCGTCTAACAGTACTATTGGACGGAATGCAGATGGAGAATCTGGTGTTCGACCCTCCTTTTGTATTAGGCAAAGCCTGCCGTTCTTCCAAATAGTGGGGAAGTGTCCGGACTCAAGGCAAGCGTTTAGCAGGTCCAGGATACGGCCTCCTAGCTGTCGAATGACCAACGGAAGAATCTTTCCGGGGACACCGTCAGGACCAGGTGCTTTCCGCCATGTGCGTAAACGGTCCAGAGCAACTTTGACTTCCTCCATGGTTATCCTGGGAAAGTGGAAACTTGGAGGTGTGGGCGAGGACAACTCGTTTGTAGAAGGGACCAAGATAGGTGGGCCGTCTTCTGGGCGATTCGGAAAGAGCCCTGAAACTACAGATGACAAAAATTCCGGTTCTAGAGTTTCCGTGGGGGGTGCTTGTCGACGCATTTTATTACGCACCATTTGGTATGGGCGTCCCCATGGATCTCTCTCAAGCTCACTAATGAACTCCCCCCATGACGTCTCTTTGGCCTTGAGGATGGTGTTTTGTAGGGCCACAGCAGCTTCCCTGAAGGCGCGATACAAACAATCCTCCTCTTCTGAGGTGTGCCTACGACGTCGACACCGGGAGTACTCACGCCGCGCAGAGATGCAGGCAGCGCGCAGTTCCTCTATTTGTTGTGACCACCAATACACCTGGTTTGGCCCATTGTATGGCCTCGCTCGCGGCATGGCCGCATCACACACAGATGTCAGTGCAGAGCGAAAGTGTTCAGCTTGACTGTCCACGGGTAAGCCAGCAATATTTGGTGGGTAGGACCAGTCTGCTGCAATGGCCGCCTCTTCAACCATTGCTACATCGAGCTTTTTGATCTTCCAACGTTTGAAATTGTTGTTCTGTCGGGGAGGTACGCGGATAGAGTAAGACGGGCCACTCTCTGAAGACAGAGTAAAACGAATGTAGCGGTGGTCCGAAAGAGACTCACTCTCTACTAAGACTCGCCAATCCGGGATGCGCGAGGCAAGGGCAGGGGTAGCAAACGTTAGGTCCACTATTGACCCCCCCTGCCTTCTCACGCAGGTGAATGTATTACCCTTGTTGACAACACATAGACCAGCTGCAGAAAACCAGTCTGTGACTAAACGACCCTTTGCATTTGTGACGGGGGAGTTCCACGCCGGAGCCTTCGCATTGAAATCCCCCATCACAAGAGTTGGAGTTGGTGACAATCTACCTAGGGCAGCACTAAGGGCATCCAGCCAAACCTCCATCTCCGCTACGCTGTCATTTGGAGAAAAGTAAACCCCAATAATGCCAATCCCATCATAAATAGCCGAGATATAGCCGCAACCCCTTTCCCGAACTACAAGAGGAGATCTTGAGTTGTTAGGAACGACTATGGCAACAGTACCAACAGTATCACCGACCCACGAGGTGTTTGCAGGGATTCTGTACGGCTCGGAGACAACACTTAGGTCGATGCTCCATTCTGCCATGTGCTGCAAGAGTATGTCCTGCGAAGCAGCACAATGGTTGATATTAGCCTGGAGGAAGTTAGTTGGCTGTCGTCTGTTCATCATCCATTAGTTCTGCTTCTTCCACAGCATTAGGAGCTGTTTGGGGAGAGGCTTGGGTCAACGGAGCCCCTTTTCCCTTCGACTTCGGTGGTATACACTTCCTGCCACACATGATGTGACCGGAGGGACGCCCTGCGTCAGCGCAAACAGCACAAGTAAGTTTTTTGACTTTACAGTCCAAAGCTTTATGGCCCTCTGTACCACATCGGAAGCACATGGTACTGCGGTCCTTTGAGGCCGGGCATTTCGGGCGAGTATGCCCCGTGCCCATGCAACGATAGCATCGCAACGGCTTGGGCTCCAGCAGCTTGACTCTTGCAGAGCTCCAGCCAACGAGAATTCTACCAGACTCTACAATGGTTTTGGCCGCAGCTATCGGACACCGCACCAGCACAGAACCGACGCCACCCGGACCATTACGTATGGCCCCGACCTTTACCTGTTCCGATTCACAACCACCTTTGCTAGCAATTGCCGCCGCTACTTCGGATGGTACAATAGAGTCATCTAACCCGTTGACTCGTATATCCACACACTTCATGGGTCTTGATACCATCGCAATGCCGGACAGAACCGGTCTTAATTTCTCCGCAAGCTGGTCAGCTTTAGGATTGCTGTTTGCTCCCGAGATTTCCATCAATTTGGCTCCAGTAGCCGCCGTTTTTATAGTGACGCCCTCAATAGCCAGAGCGTGCAGGTTGACTTCTTGACGCGCCTTTGCGATGATTTGGGCGTATGTCATGCCCTTATCTGCAGCTTCGGGTAATACCGACACTACCACCACCGATGATCGTGGAGGCTTGAGCTTACTCTTCTTCTGTGTTGGCCCCAAAGAGGCCTTGGATGCCTTCTGCTTGGGATTTGGTCCCGATTTACCCTTGGCAGAGGTTGATGAGGGTTTTACCGTATCTTGAACTGCTTGGGTTGAGGCAGCAGCATCTTTGGCAGCTTTTGCAGCAGCTCGCCTTTGCTTTTTCCCCTTTGGTACTTGAGTCCATCCCTCATCATTAGCCGTTGGTGGCGTAGCTTGGCTGGTATTAAGGGTTGCCCCAGTTGTTGGGGGCGACGACTTGTTACCCGAGGCAGGTTTAGTTGCAGGGGCAGACGCTGCTACACCAGCAAAAGTCACAGCGTTTTCCTTTCTCTTATCTGCTGCTAGTGGTGGCCGTCTATTCTTTTCAGGAAGTAGCCGTTCTTGGAGTCCCTCAAATCTGGCGTTAATCATGGTGCCGACCGAACACATGATTGAGCGCTTCAACTCTTCTTCGTACGATCTGTCACTTGATGTCGAAGGTTGCTCGACGTGAGTGTTACGCTCCGAGAAGGATTTACGCAGCGCGATCATCTCCTTGCGCATCAGTTCGACCTGATGTGAAAGTCGTATGTTGTCAGCTTGCAGCCGGCGCAATTCTTCGGAGGTGGTACGAGCTGAGAGCGTTTCGATAGCTCTTTTAAGTGAGTCAACAGCGTCATTGAGGGCTCGTTGGCATGTACCTTTGAGACCCTTGCTTACTTTAGACACCTGCTGGATTGCGTCAATACTCGAGTAAGCTTTTTCCAGTACAGGATCCGCCGAGACCAGAAAGGAGTGTCTGGTAAAATCAACATCCTCTCTTGAGGAAGATGCTGCACGTTGGTGAGAAGTGCCACCATCTACCGACCGCGATCGAGAATCGGCTGTGGATCGATTGGCCATTTTCTCTAAATCACGCAACTCAAGGCGCCTTAGCTCTAGCTTGGCCTCCTTCAGACCAACATGCGCACCGATCGTTTGTGGACGTCCGCCTCGTCCCATACGGGATTTGGCCACTTTAGGTGTGTTGATACTTGTCTCCTTATCAGTGTCAGACTCGGATGTATCGTCTTTACGAGGTCGTTTCCTATTGGAGTCATCGGCGTCCAGACTCCGGAACGAACAAGCAGAGCGAAGGACCCTACCTTCTTCCTCTGTCGATAACATATCGACTTCCTCAATCGAGGCGCTGATAGAAAGCGCAACATTGTCACGAGCTTCATGGAGAAGCGTTTTGGCACAGTTTTTGCTCGGACTCAGTGCTTTGTCCTGAAGGCGGTAGTTGCCCCCCCCAGAGTACGTGGGGCAGCCCGACACCGAAGCATCGGAGAGGGATTCTCCAACCGCAGAGCGGTTGGTACCCTCCTGGGGTAGTATCTCTTTACTAGTCGCCATACCCATTTGGTTTTGTGAGACCTCTTTTTGAAAGGGTGAGGTGCACAGATCCCTTACAACTTTGGTTTTTTATAGTGGTATCCGTCCACGCAGCCCCCACCTGAAGTGGCGGCCCCCGGCCCTGCACCACGTACAGGATTCCGGTGTGCTCGACCTACGTCCTGAAAACGGACCGCTGGGCTATAAATAGGCCCCATCCACAACGACCCATTGCCGCTACTCAAAATAACTCCGAGGCGCCGAAGAGGTCCCCTCCGCTCTGGTTTTGGTTCGCGCCGGCAAGCCGGTAGCCCCCATATCTGGGAACCGTTCCCCTATCCACCACCTGGGGACGCGCCCGATAGCAGACCAGAAACTGCCACGGGAACCTAACCTAACCTAACCTAACCTAACCTAACCTAACCTAACCTAACCTAACCTAACCTAACCTAACCTTGGTTACCTAAGTTATTGTGCCTAGAGAGTCGGGGTTTTCAGAGGAGGGCCTTAAATCCTCCCCTCTTGCGGCCTGGTGGGTCAAAAGGTCAAAATTCCATATTGTTGGTATTTCGCGTTTTTGACCAGTGTCCCATATAGCTAAGGACCCCCCCACCACGTAGCAAAAATCCCCGATTCTCTGGGACCAATAGTTTGGGCGTGGCGAATTTTTGAAAAGTGGCGGCCATCTTGAATCCGCCATTTTGAAAAGGTTCGCAGCCCGATTGCTCCCAACCTATTGGGCCGATCTGAGTGGGAATTTGACAGAAGGTCCCCCTTGGTGTCCCTTGACCCCCTTCACCCCCTCCCACCCCAAATTTTCGGATTGGGCACGACGAGTTTTTGACCCCTTTTTTATTAGCGAGCGAGGTAGACCTCGCGAAACTGACCCGGGAGGACCCAAACACCCCCCTTCTAGCGCCAATAGGTCCGGAGATACGGCCCTTCAAAGTTCGTCCGCCATCTTGGATCCGCCATTTTGGAAAACTTTGAAGGGCTACTACTCCCGAACTATTGGAGCTAGAACAACGGGGATTTCTTTGTAGGGGTTCCCCCATAGCCCCCTTCCATCACCGTAGGGTAAATTTACCCTAGAGCGTCACGAGTTGACAAACTCGGAAAACAGCGCCATCGGGTAGATCACGGGACCCCCTACAAAACCCCCGAAGTCACCACCACTCTGCGACCAACGGTTCCTGAGATATAGGGTTTTACCCTTTTTTACCCCAAACTCGACCCAGGGGTCTCTCGGAGGCTATTGGTCGTAGAGCGACGAGCTAGGTGTCAAATAAAAGGGCAAAGAGAGTAGAGCGCAGCCCCATACTTAGTTTTTAGGTGACGGCGACCATTTTGGCAGCCATCTTTAAATTAGATAAAAAATCCGAAACTTCTCGGTTTTTTGAGTTAGGACTACCCGATTTTCAAAAATTGGCTTAGGTTGACGTTCCCTATATGTGATAGGGGCGACAAATAAATCTAAATAGTAGAGTGGACTCTACAAAGAGTTTTAAAAATTCTGGTTAACTTAGCCAAAAAACTTGACTCACCTTTGAAAAATTTCAAAAATCGGACTTAATTAAATCGGACTTAAATAAATTGACTGCGGCCCCCAGGCAGGACCTGAAAATTTTTAAAAAATTTTGTATATAACTACACTTATACACTTTTACACATATATACACATATAACAATATACAAATTTTACAAACTGACGACTCTGCCCCCACACTTCTTGTGCATATACACCAAACTTAAACACACAGAATGTACCACACACCACCCGTGGGAAAGAGGCTGCCCAGCCCCAGGACAGTCACCATCTCACCATCTAAGACGTCCCAAATACCTCATTCGTCGCCTAACGCGCCTCCTCGTGCCTTGCGAATGTCAACGTCCTCCCCTACAACCTCATCGCCCGGACCCTCCAAAACTCTACCATCTGCACTACCAACATACATCACGGAGGGCCAACAAAAAACGGAAGATGCCGCTCAGATCGCGATAAACGCCAGCAGACAAAAGGCGAAACTAGCAAAATTGCTAAAAACAGCAAAAAGTGAATGGGCCATGAAAGACAGAACGCCGACGGGCGTCTTGATTTCAACCCTAATAAGCATGATGGAGGAAATCCCGGAAAAAGTAAAGTCCTTCTCCGGCATGAGAAAGGACATAAAATCGTTCCTGGAGGACTTGACAGAGCGCAGTATAACAATACTTTTTGAGGTGTCTAGGAGATCGCTAGAGACAGAAAACATCGTTGCAATGACACAAAGCCAAAACCAACCAATAAAGCAGATCCACACGATTCCCGAGAGCCATACCACCGCCGCCCTTGATGAGCGGCTGGAGAAGATGGATAACGCCATCCAAACCCTCCAGACGCTCATCAAGGAACAAGGGGAAGCCGGGACTAAAATCTCAGGAGGTAATAACCTCATAATTGAAGACAAACTCGACACGTTGAGCGTTGGGCACGACGTGATACACAAACAGCTGGAAAAAATAGAGGCCTATATAGACAGGGAAGACGCGGCAGTTACCCCAGAGGATCTAAGACTAACATGGGAAAACCAGATAAAAGTCTACGAGGAGTTCGGCGACTTATCCAAGGAATTAAAGAACAAAAATAGCGAACTTATTGCTCAGTTCGCTAAGATCGAAACCAAGTTGGATAACCCCATCCACCAGGAAGTGGCAAAGAACACCTCAGCCACCTATGCCGCTGTCGCAGCCAGGGCTCCACCACAGAAGCTCCCCCCGACCCTGGAGTCGATCGTCATCACTTCGGAAGATGACCAGGAGACAAGTGAAGAGGTCCTCCAACGAGTAAGGAGGGCGGTCGACGCCAGGGCGGGGGGCATACGTGTGGACAAAATCCGCAAGGCAAAAGACCAGAGGGTCATACTCAGCTGCAGAGATGGGAAAGACCTCGATAAGATTGCTGAAAAAATTAGAAAGGATAAAAATCTCAAAGCCGAAAAAATTCCTAACAAGGACCCCCTCGTAGTACTAAAAGACGTTCTGACGGACGATGGCGACGACGGGATAGTCGACGCCATAATCTGCCAGAACCCGGAGATCTTCGAGGGAAGAAAAGAGGACGCTAGGATTAAAATCAAGTACAAAAAACGAACAAGGAACACACACGCAAACCATGTGGTCTTGCAGGTGGACCCACAGAGCTGGCAGAGGATGACCGCGGCTGGTGCCCTCCACATTGACCTGCAAAGGGTCAGGGTGGGGGACCAGTCGCCGCTCATCCAATGCACGAAGTGCCTGGCATATGGGCATGGCAGGAAGTTCTGCACTCGCGGGGAGGATAGATGCAGCCACTGCGGGGGCTCACATTTGCGGGACAAATGTGAGTCAATGATCGCTGGATCACCCCCGGAGTGCTGCAACTGTGCACCCCTAGGGCATAAAGCTGATCACAATGCCTTCAGCACAACCTGCCAAACCAGACAAAAATGGGATTACCTAGCAAGACTCACAACGGCCTACACAGACAGCACACATGAACACTAAACACTTACACACACACACACAGATACTATAGTCTCAATATGATACTGAGACCATGGTATCTCGGTACAAATAAATAAATAAATTGGGAAATATATTTCTGCGAAATATAGAACTTAATAGAAATAAAACATCTTTGGCATTAATTGAATAAAATAACAACAAAATAAAAACAGACAACAAATTTTAATCAAAATTAAATACAAAAGTACAAGCACACAAACAAAACAAGCCTTAAAACATCAGAACACAAAAGTAGAAAAACTAAGAAATGGGACCAGTCAATATATTTTTGAATATATTTTAACTGCCCTTGGAAACAAGACTGTAAACCTTAAGTAAAATAGGCAAAACACTACACAACCAAAAAATAGGTAAAATAGAAAATAGCATGTGTCACCTCATATAAGGAATAGAGTGTCTAAAAACAAAACAAGCCAAGACATAATGCATTAGTTTAGGAATAGAAAGTAGTACAAAATGTAAAATTAGAAAGAAAGCTTAACAAAAATGTAATAAATAATAAGTATAGCAAGTAAATTAGTATAAGAAAGTTAATAGAAAAACTTCTCACAACTGTTACACAACCAGAAAAATGTAATAATATAAATGTAATATAGTGAAATAAGTTAAAGGAAAATGTAATAAGTTATAAACAGAATGTTGTAATTAGTGCTTAATTAGAAATAAAAAGTTAAAATAAGGATTGTAAGAAAACTAGTATAAGAAACTGATAGACTAAGAAAACTAGAAACATGTAATCTGTAAAACACAAATGTAATAAAACCATAGAATAAGAAATCAAAATGTCATAAAACTAGAAAAAGCAATTAAGAATTCAAATGTGAAACACTATTAACTAGAAGTTAAGTAGAAGGAAGTTACTACCGTGCAAGCTGTGAATAAAAAGTATGTAACCCTCTGACGATCTGTCGGACAACATATTGTAAAAAAGAAAATTGGAAAACATCTAAGCCTTATTTTCCTGTGTATCTAGAAATAAGAAAAATATAAGTAGAATAAACTAGGCTGGCTATCCCGCCAGTTATAGTAAGAATGTGGATGGATGAAAGAAAGACAAAGAATGAAGCATAAAAGTACGAGAAGCATAAAAGTGTGAACTGGAATGAATGAGTAAAATAGGTAAATAAAGTCCTGGCTTATGGCTGGGGAGCAGAGCAAAAGGAGCAGAGCAAAAAAACCTAACCTAACCTAACCTAACCTAACCTAACCTAACCTAACCTAACCTAACCTAACCTAACCTAACCGGGGGGTTTGGATGTTGGCCTCCCCGCGGCGCCCCCTGGAAACGGTAACTAGGTACACGGTAACGCAGTGTCCTAGCCCGGCTAACAACATCCCATCGCGAGACACCATACGCACGCGAACAACATGTCTGACTACGAATGTGATAACGATCACAACTTCATGGATTACATGCCAGGCAGCCGATTCGGCCCACCCGATGACGACATTTTGTCGGACCATGAGGACGAAGGAGACCCGGACTACCATGGGTCCTTCGCCTCTATCAGAAATTATGCCGAGGAGATTAAGACCCTCGTGGAGAGCTCCCAGAAGGGCAAAGGGGCGAGCCTTAACAAGGCCCAAAAGGTCCGCATCGTCACCCTATGCGAACTTACCATCTCCGCGTGCAACCCCGGATCAAAGGCCCCTCTTTCTGACAAGACCACTGTTCTCCCTTCAACCGCTTCTGTAGACCAGACCAACTCCATCGCTCAGGCCCTCTCTGCTCTTACCACCAAGATGGACACCATGGAGAAGAATCTTAAGACGTTGACCACCCAAGTGTCGAAACAGCAAAAACCCTCGGAGAGTCACCCCGACCAGACGGCTTCCATCGGTAGTTACGCTGCTGTCGCTGGAAGACGCAGTGTACCACACCAAACTCCACCATCTGCTCCAAAACCTAAACCTGCCTCGCAGCCGGCGAAGACCAAGCCGGCCATTATTCTTGCGGGCAAGACAGATGGCGCCACCCCAGAACAGATTATATCAGGCTTCAGCAAAACCATGGAGTTCAAGAGCCTCAATTTCGCCCCAGCGAAAGTCCTTCGCATCTCCGGTGGTAAGGTCCGTGTCGAATTTGACAAGACCGAACACCTCGACACCGCACTTAAAAAGCTCGGCACTCCATCTGCCACCTCGAACAACATCACCGCCGAACCTGCTAGACTCTTGAAACCCATGGTCGTACTCAAGGGGATCCCTAAGGACATCGACCAAAACGAGATCACCCACCTTATGCGTTCTCAAAATCCAGCAATCGGTGAGGCTTCTGACCCTCAGGAAATCCTGTTCAAATTCGAACGCAAAAATAGGAACCCGCAATTGTACAACGCGGTACTCCTGACTTCTCCTCGTGCCTTTAAGGCCATCATCAAGCAGCGAAAAATCAACGTGGACTACGCTAGAGTGCACGTGGAGGAGTTCTCGCCCTTCATGCAGTGTTACCGCTGCATGGAGTTCGGGCACATCCGAAGCAAGTGCGCAAGCAAAGTGGAGGTTTGCCTCCACTGCTCGGAAAACCACAACTACAACGAGTGCCCGAACAAGGGCGAGAAAGCCAAGGCTGCGTGCAACAATTGCCGCAATCACTTTGCTCGTAACAAGGTCCAAGGTGATATTAATCACCGCGCTGACTCCACTTCGTGCCCCAGAGTCAGGGTCATGCTCAGACGCATATCCGATAGGGTCGATTACGGTCCAGTGGATTGAGCCGTGGTGGGTGAGTTGCGGGACTGTATGAAATTGCACCCCGCATTCACTCTGCTCTCCACAATAGCCGACTTTCGTAGTCGGTGACAAAACTGTGTCTTCCTTCTCCCTTGTGTTCCACCTTTCATCCATCTCTATTTTTCTTCTTTCCTTTCTGTCTTTCCTATTTATCTATCTTTCCTATCTTTAATTTTATTTTTCGGTCCTCTCACCTTCTTGCCCCCACCATGTTTGTCTCCACCGGACCTGTATGGAATCGCAGGCCGGAAGGCACTCATGGCCTCATTATGTCACTAAACTTGCTCCAAAACTTTTGAATTCACAAATACACACGAGACTATAATTAAGGACCAACCCCTAAAATTTTAAGAAAATAATCAGCTTTTATAAAAAAAAAAAAAAAACCTAACCTAACCAACCAACCAACCAACCAACCAACCAACCAACCAACCAACCAACCAACCAACCAACCAACCAACCAACCAACCAACCAACCAACCAACCAACCAACCAACCAACCAACCAACCAACCAACCAACCAACCAACCAACCAACCAACCAACCAACCAACCAACCAACCAACCAACCAACCAACCAACCAACCAACCAACCAACCAACCAACCAACCAACCAACCAACCAGGGGGGTTGGATGTTGGCCTCCCCGCGGCGCCCCCTGGAAACGGTAACTAGGTACACGGTAACGCAGTGTCCTAGCCCGGCTAACAACATCCACAGCGAATAACTGACTCCATATGTACTCAGCATCCTCAGCCATGTACGGAATGGACGACGCAGACGACGATTTTCTAAGCCAATATATGCCTGGCGGAGCCATGTGTCCCGTCTCGGAGTCTGAAGACGAAGGCGAGCCGACCTTATCTGGGCCCTTCGCTAAGATCAAAGACAACGTGGACGAGATCATGCGCATCGTCCAGAACGCCCAAAAGGGAAAGGGAGAAGGGAGAATCTCCAAGGATAACAAGGCACGCATTGTCCAGCTGTGTCAAATGACCGTAACAACATGTTACGCTAGCTCTACTTCATCCAAAGAGAAAACTCCTCCCGCACCTTCTTCACCCTCTACTGGACTCACCGCCGAGAACATCACCGAGATCGTGCGAGCTTCCCTCAAAGAAGAACTTAAACTACCCTATCCTAAAAAGTCCCATATCTGAGACAAGACCCCTGTCATATGCTGCAATAGCATCTAAACATAGTGACAGATCTGCGAAAACACCTGCAATCAGCACACCTGCACCAACTAAACCGGCTATTGTCATAGCGCATAAAAAAGAAACCGCCACTCGTGAAGAGACTATACGCACCTTCCGATCCGCTGCGGATTTCAAATCCCTAAACTTCGCACCATCCCGAGTTCAGCAGTTTTCATGCTCATAAAGGTCAAGCAACGAATCGACTATGGCGTGGAAAACTGATTCATCAATTCATCACTATCTTAAATTCCATTTGCAAATAATTTCATATTTTGTATTTCACCTAAATCTTTTCGACTCACTTAAACTCTTTTTGTTATAAATTTATCCATTTTTGTAAATAATTCGCTGTAAAACTGTACATCACCTAGCTTTACACTCTGATGTATTGAGGGGAACGGAGTTGGGACGGTCGTATCCAATAGCGACACCTGGCTCCGTTGCCCACCTGATAAGAAATAACTGTAACTGATAAAATCATTGTGAATAGCCATTGTTCCTAGAGAAACCAAACGAAATTAATAAAAAAAATAAAAAAAAAAAAACCAACCAACCAACCAACCAACCAACCAACCAACCAACCAACCAACCAACCAACCAACCAACCAACCAACCAACCAACATATTTAACAGTGGCGACGAGGAGTAACCACGAAAAGAAAAAAAAAAATGGCCACATCACTATTTGGGATTTTAACGTCGTTTGACCTTTGTGTACAATCTTGGAAGGCGTACAAAGGGCGTCTTACGCAATGGCTGATAGCTAACAATATTACAGCTCGCGGATGCTACCTATACCTACCATTTGGCCTCGGATCTCGCTTTGCAACGGGATGTTCAAGAGGTACCATATGAAGAGATAATAAGCTTACTGGATAAACATTTCATTCCCAAACGTTGTGGGTTTGGAGAACGCAGTACATTTTATTCCGCCACACAGCAATATGGAGAGTCGCACTCTCAATGGGTGGCAAGGCTTCGTGGATTAACAGCCCAGTGTTCGTTTTCCAACGTCGAAGAAGCATTACGCGATAGGTTTATAATAGGAATGGTGCTAGGGCCGGAAAAAGAGAAATTGTTCAGCCAAGACTTGGCCGAACTGACCCTTTCGAAGTCAATTGAGCTGGCGGAATCCATGCGCGGCGCGCGAGCTGCAGCAGGGGCTGCAGGTGCGGCGCTGACACCGGCGCAACCAACGAGCAGTTCCAGCGAGCTGTACAAAATAACTCAGACGGATTCCAGGAACGGGAAACCAGTGGAAAAGTGTACAGTGTGCGGTCGTTTTAACCATATTGCTTCTAAGTGTCGGTACGCAAATTACAAATGCAAAAAGTGCAACAAAAAAGGTCATTTGCGGAAAATGTGCGGCAAAGTGAACTATGTTGGGTGTGAGGATGTGGATGAGTGCGGTGACGATGGTAAGTTGTTTCGTATTCAATCAAATCACGGGGAGCCAATGATTGAGTCGGTGTACATTAGTGGAGTAAAATTAAATTTTGAAGTAGACAGCGGGGCGTCCGTCACAGTAATTTCTCAAAATGTTTATAATAAATATTTTAAAAATATTTGGCTTCGGCCGGTTAGAAAAAAATTAACTACATATGTAGGTGATGAGATACGTTGTAGCGGAACAATGCGAGTACCCGTCACTTATTCCGGTCAAACGAACGAATTAGATATATATATATAGTGTACGGCGATTGCCCTTCGCTTCTAGGACGCGATTTTCTGTCTACGTTCAAGTTGAGTTTGATGCAAATGAATTATGTACATGATGCGCAACAGACGGCTGCACAAATTCAAGCTATATACCCAGAGGTGTTTGCCGACAAGTTGGGAACCTTTAATCGATTTAAAGTTAAATTACAGTTGAAACCGCACTCACAACCAGTTTTTTTTAAAGCGCGACCGGTAGCATTTGCTCTTAAAGATAAAATTGATAACGAAATTGAACGTTTAGTGAGTATAGGGGTGTTAAAACCGGTAGAACACTCGGACTATGCTTCACCGGTAGTGCCAGTGTTAAAACGCAACGGTGCAGTTCGGTTATGTGCAGATTACTCCGTAAGCATTAATAAACAATTAATTGCTGAACAATATCCACTGCCGTCTGTTCATGAGCTGTTTGCTAAATTACATGGGGGTGAACATTTCTCAAAAATTTATTTATCTATGGCGTACAACCAATTCTTACTCGACGAAGACTCCCACAACGTAACATGCATTAATACACATCGCGGGCTATTCAAATATACGTTTAGTGTTTGGGTTGACGAGCGCACCAGCGATCTTCCAAAAAGCGATGGATAGTGTGCTTGCTGGCATGGAGGGGGTACTGTGTCTGTTGGATGATATTTTGATAACCGGGACTAAATCGGAGCATTTAAAAAGGTTACATGAAGTTTTTAAGAGGCTTCAAAGTTCAGGATTGGTCGTACAAAAGGATAAATGTGAATTTTTTAAAGACGAAATTCATTACTTATGCTATACGATTAACAAACACGGGTTAAAAAAATCAAATGACAAAATAAAAGCTATAACGGAAGCGCCCATTCCCACTAATGTCCAGAGCTTACAATCATTTTTGGGGCTTGTCAATTACTACCGTAACTTTGTACAAAATGCCTCCAGTATTCTTAGTCCATTGAAAACTTCACGACCTGCTGAAAAAAGGAGTAAAATGGTCATGGGGGAAAGAACACGACAAAGCATTTAATACAATAAAAAAAATCCTTATTTCAGATCAAGTACTAACACACTTTGACCCAAAAAAGAAAATAATTTTAACGGTGGACGCATCACAGGATTGGGGGCTGTTTTATCCCAGGTGGAGAGCGACCTATTTCTTTCGCGTCACGCACTTTAAATTCGGCTAAAAACCGTTATTCGCAAATTCAGAAAGAGGCCACTGCGATTATATTTGGGGTGAGACGGTTTCACCAATATCTATATGGCCGATCTGAACCTTTTATTCGAAGAACAGACCATAAACCTTTAATCTCAATATTCGGGCCGTATAAAGGTATACCCGAAGTGTCGGCAAACAGATTGCAAAGGAACGCGTTGTTCTTAAGTGGTTATAATTATGACATAGAATTCGTAAGGAGCGTTAACAATAGTGCAGACTACTTGTCTCGGGCTAGTTTACCAGTCGTCGGGAACGGAGAGCGGGGCGATCGCTGCGCACGCGTCGACACAGGTGATGATTCATACGTGCCGCCGCCGGCGCCGCTCGCTGACCGTGCATCTTATGTAAATTTTGTGACAGATAATTTACCTGTGACTCGCGATGTGTTGCGCATGGAAACGAGCAAAGATGCAATTTTATCTAAAGTTAAATATTTTGTTTTTAATGGCTGGCCAAAGAAAATAGCGGATACGAACTTGAAACCGTTTTTTATGTGTAAAATGCAGCTATCCGTCGAAGATGGTTGTTTAATGCGCAGCCATAAAATAGTGTTGCCCTTAACGTTACGTTCTAGAATATTATCTGAACTACATAGCTCTCATTTAGGTGTAGTTAAAACAAAAGCGGAAGCGCGGTCAAGGGTTTGGTTCCCGGGCATTGACGCAGCTATAGAACAAATGATTAGCGCATGTGATACATGCATTAGTTCACGGTCTTCACCGTCTAAAGCGCCGCTTTCACCCTGGGAATTTCCGTCAAATCCTTTCACCCGAATCCATATAGATTTCTTGGGTCCGCTGAACCATCGTATGTATTTAGTAATTGTAGATGCATACACGAAATGGGTAGAAGTTTACGATGTGCCGGCGACTACATCTGACGTAGTTGAAAAACTTTATGAATATAATCACGGTTCGGGTTGCCACGCACGATCGTATCGGATAACGCTACAACTTTTGCATCACAGGTATTTAAACAATTTTGCTTACAAAATGGTATAACTCATTTATTTTCACAGCCTTATCACCCAGCAAGCAATGGACAGGCCGAAAGCTATGTGAAAATAGTAAAAAAGGGCATTAAGTCTTGTTTATTATCTTGTAATAATATTAAAGAAGGCAAGATTAAACTTTTGAAATATTTGTTCGATTACAGAAATTCTATTCACAGTACCACTAACCAGTCACCGGCTCAATTAGTGTTTGGACGTAAACTTAGATGTCGTTTGGATTTTATGCACGAGACCTCGACGGGCGGCGTCGCACTCATCCACAAACCTGACTAATATTGTAAAAAATAAACAGTGTTCACAGATTAAAAGCCATGGCGGGAATAATAAACAAGCATTTGGTATTGGTACCAATGTTTTGTATAAACAATATTTTAATAATAATAAGTACCGTTGGAATAAGGGACAGATAGTAAAACGTTTAGGTAATGTTATGTATTTAGTGAAAGACTTGTACACAGCTGTAAATGTGAAAAAACATAAATACCAATTAATAATTCTTCGTGGCGAGCATGACAGCGATCATGTACAGTACAAGCATTGGGACGGGGACATCGGGCTCGACATAAATGGTTTATTCTCTGCGACCAGAAGGAGAGGGACGCGGACGAGAGTTCAACCAGGGACGAAGAGGTTGAACCTGCGGGGTCTAATTCATACCAGATACCAGAGGGGGAATTGGCGTCTCAGTCAACCCCAACCATTGAACGGGGTAACTAAACGTCGAGAATGTTACTGCGGCCGATACCAAAAGTTAATTATCGATGTTTCTATTAATTCGGTTGCTGATTCTGTAATAGTTAAGAACTGGGGGAGGAATGTTGTGTATGTGTGTGTACGTGTGAGTCTGTGCGCGCGGCTGCGTCCGCGCCATTCCTTACATCGAATAAAGTCAGTGTGTTACTAGCCAGCGGTCGTTTCATTCGTGTCTATACGCATATTTAACAGTTATTATCATTTAATACGTTAAAATTGTAAAATTAATAATAAAGAAATCATTAAGATCGTTAAATCATTAAGATGTACGTAAAATATATCATTTCTAGTCAGAAAATAAATTTCACTCCAAACTGAAATATTTCCAGCCGTTTTGAAAGATTTCATAATATTTAATTTTCATTTCACTGAAATTTTCACTGAACCCATTTCCTAGTCACAATGAAAAAATACTACAAACAAATGACAAATACGGAACGGTGTTGTCAGTACGTAGATGTGATTGCGGACAATTTAATATTTGAAAAGGGACCACATGACATTTGTCTAAATAAAAAAATACAATATTTAAATATTAAGTAAGTACGTTACATAATACAAGTAAACTTTATTTGCACAAAGCAGATACAATTTTCTTTTCTTTTTTTTCTTTATAAAATCTTATTTTCCATTTTTTTTACAGTGATGGGAGAAAAAAGTTTTACGCATAAAAAACTAAATGTAAAGTCGTGTTTACCATTTTTTCAAAATTGGAGTCAAGATAAATCCTACAAATCACAACTTTATATCATAATCCCTGTACGAGCTGCTGCTGTACAATGTTTAATTTGATAATGATGAAATGATAAGAAGTCTTGATGAAGGTCTGAATTTATTATGCTTGATATTTGATACAATATTTGATACGAGTAAACATCGGGGCGATCGAATGAGTACTGAATTAATATTACAATAAAATTAAGTAAAATGCTGAATCGCCGATATGACGCAATTGTGCGGTTGTATAGACCGTACATGTTGCGGGCGCGAGAAGAAGACATGATAAGACAAAAACAAAATTAATGTATAAATGCTTAATAAAACGAATACTTGATATAAAACATAAAAAACTTAAAAATTTCATGCTTAAAGTTTCTATACTTATAAAATTGAATGTCACAAATAATTCACTGTCACACTCATCACTATTCACATTCACTAAAGCGCTTCCGTGTTTGTGGTGACGTCGCCTTATCCAGTGCGCGTGCACTCTGATTACTCGCCATCGTGGCGGAGACTACTTTGTTGTGAATGGGATCTAGCGGCTGTGTTAGTTGATAAGCTCGCGAAAGTTCCATTCTATGGTCACTGTTTGTGAAATGAGCGCTCAAACCCAATGACCGCTCGCTCAAGGGTGCTGCAGGTAGTCTTGCTGAACACCTTCGTCGCAGACGCCGTCCCGCATACAGGAAGGCCACCAAAATACCGGCTCCCAAAATAGTATACATGACTGCATACTGATGTATGTCATGATGTGATATTGAATCTGTTAATCCAATAGTGGGATCGCTGTTTTTCATCAGATCGATTTCTTGACCGACTTGTAGAAGACGTTCTTGATAACGGTTCTGCTCACTTTTCTCCGTTTTCCCAATTATTTTGAGGGGGATTGATATATTGATGACGTCATTGATAGGAGCAATGTTTATTTCTTCAAGGTCGGGCTTCACTTTGAAATTAGTCATCTGTTGTTTGTGTGCCAATATAGTGATATTCTCGTCCTTGATAGTACAGCCGTCGCCGAGAGTGATTATTCCGGCCTTGCTGAGTTGCTTAGCTGTAACTTGATGCTCGCATATTATTCTTATCGTGCATTGCTCGCAACAGAAATATAAGTAGGTGTTTATCTTGTTAAGTTCAACCCAATTGTTTTTACAAGGTTGAGTGTCCACTTCGCATTCATTTGTGTTTTGATTTTTGATACACAAATGATCGTCTGATTTCATGTGGAAAATTGGTTTTTGAAGTGGGCAAAGGTGAGTTTCCGAGTCAAATGATGTACATCTTTGAACTTCACTTTCCGATAAAGGAATATATGAATCCTTGAGTATGCTGATTGCCATGTGATCGGCTGTAGGTTTAATGCTGACCATTTCTTTCCTGATTTGTTGCGGTACAGCGATAAGTCTGTATATTTCGTAACTATCCCTGCTGACTAAAGGGATTTGAATTTCAAAAATGAAATATTTGTTTGTCATTCTTGCCTTGACCTTGAGTAAGTGATATATGCTGGGTAAGTTTGTTTGAATATTGTCTATCGGTAGAGACAATTGTTTTGCTAGCTGGCCAGAAATTATATTTAACTCTTGGCGTAATTGATCTGGTGTCAATATGTGAATATTAAATTTTTCGTATTGTATGTTGCTGATTGTATCTAATAATGTTTCTTGTATATTTTTCAGGTTTGTTAAAATGCTGTTCGTGATTAATGTTGATAACATAAATTCATTGATGATCTCCACATCTCTCACTTCCTTGGCCAATGTATTGCTTGCTTTTTCTAATTCTGTTATATGCTGAATATATACTTCTTGCTGTTTGGACATCGAATTTTCTACTCTTTTTAACAAGTTGTACTCGGCCTCGACTACGGATGTTTGATTTTTCCATAGGAGGGCGAGGTGCTTTTGATTTTCCCTGATCTGATCGATATCTTTTTCATATTTAAGTGCGAATTCCTCGTCGAGTATACCGAACAAACTTCGCGCAATATACCCGACTCCGTTGATAAGGCCTCGTCGCTTACGCTCCGCGCGTGTATTTTGCTGACCGAGTAGAATGTTGTTGTAGTATTCGAGCTCAGTAGCTTCGTTACGTATTTGATGTAATAAAATGTCACACTTTGTTTGTTTTGCTGCTGATGAACATATGGTCTCAAGGTTTTTGTAGTATTTATCTATTAAGGTCATTCCTTGCCAATATGGTTCCATATCGTAGTATACGATTAGTTTCCACTGATCTCTGATAAGGTGCATATTTGATAATTTGTCCAAATAAATGCTCTGATTGCTTTTTAGGTTCAATATGTTGTAAGCACATTGAGCGGGTGATATGATAGTGAGCAGGAGCATAGTGGCTAACGTGATAAAGTTACACGCCGTCTTGCCTCTTGTTTTCTTTGTTTTGATTTTGTCAGCAGTATCCAAATTATCAGGTTGATTTTTTGTACTTGGTACTAATGTTGATATTTTTGAAATTGGTCGTTTGATAAGTCCATTTTTTGTTTTAATTGATACCACTCGAACGAAGCCATCCTTGCCTGGGTGAAGGTCAATAACTCGTCCGAGAGCCCACTTGCCGGGAGGTAAATTGGCGTCATTAATGATAATTATGTCATTGATTTGTGGGTTTTCTTGCTTTTGCTGCCATTTGCTTCTAGTTGATAGCTGACACAAGTATTCAGACTGCCATCTTTTCCATACGTCAGTAAATATTTTTTGGACTAACTGCCATCTTGTGCGCTCATCCCTTTCTGTTTCTACAATAGTTAAAGTAGGACCACTTGCTAAAAAGTGCGATGGGGTGAGATAGTTGATGTCGTTGATATCTTCACTAAGAGCGCAAAGTGGCCTTGAGTTTAGTACCGCTTCCAGTTGTGATAATAAAGTTGATAGTTCCTCATAAGTAAGTTTTTGCTCTCCTATAACTCTACGTAGATGAAACTTCAGGCTCTTCACCGCTGCCTCCCATAAACCTCCTGCACTAGGCCACGAGGGGGCGTTGAAGTGCCATTCTATCTCAAGGTCTGCTATTGCTGAGAAGAACTCGCTGTCCAATGTGCTTTTTAGTCCTCCAAATTCATTTTTAAGTAGTTTGCTGGCCCCGACGAAGTTCGTTCCGTTGTCACTATACATGTGTCGTGGGGCGCCTCGCCGGGCTGCTAATCTCCGTATGGCTGATAAAAATGCTGAGGAGCTGAGGTCGGACACCAGCTCCAAATGTACGGCCTTCGTGACCATGCACACGAAGACCGCGACATAGCCCTTGGTCGTTTTGATGCCACGACCCTTGCTTGATTTTACTTGGATGAAACCCGTGTAATCAACGCCTGTATGATGAAACGGTCGGGTCGGATTACATCGCGCCGAAGGTAAGTCACCCATTATTTGAGTTTGCTTGATAGGGTTGTGCTTCCGGCAAACAACACATTCACGGATACGTTTTTTGACAGCCCTGTTGCCGCCTATAATCCAGTAGTGCTGTCTTAGCTTTGCTAGAGTCACCCTGGCGCCTCCGTGGAAAGTCATCTTGTGAGCGTGATCTATGATGATATCAATGAAGTGTCCACTATGGGGCAGTATAAGGGGATGCTTCATGTTCTCGTCAATATTGGCATGCTGGATTCTTCCACCAACTCTTAGAAGATCTTCTTCATCAAGAAATGGATTAAGTGATAGAAGTTTGCTGTCATGCTGGACAACTCCTTTTTGTTTGATGGTAAGTATTTCCCTCATATATTCTTTTTGCTGTATATATTTTATGACAATGTTTGTTGCTTTTCTGATTTCAGGTGCGGTCAGGTGCTTCGGTTTGCTTTTGTAACGTGAGACTGCGCGCAACACCCACGTAAGTATACGCGTCACTCGAGCTAGACAGCTATGTTTGCTTATCAACTCGCCGATTACGTCATGACGTCGAACGGTGACGTTTGTCTGAGGCGTTTTTCTAAGCTCTTGATCTGTGTTATAGCTTATTATGTTGTCATCTTTCTTGTAATTTGGTAGCCATGCTGGCCCTTCCCACCACAGTAAGTGATTTAATAAATTGCTTGCTGTAATTCCACGACTAGCGCAGTCTGCCGGGTTATCAGCTGATTTTACATGGCGCCAATTACTAGCGGGAATGATGTCCTTGATTTTTTGCACTCGGTTGGCTACGAATGGCTTCCAACGCTGAATATCACCTTGTATCCAACCAAGCACGGCAGTGGAATCTGACCATCCGAAGATTTTTATGTTTTGATCTGATAAGCTGTTAAGGACAGTTTTCATTAAACTAGATAGTAATAGTGCAGCACAAAGTTCCAGTCTAGGTAGTGATACGCATTTTGATGATGGAACTAGTCTTGATTTGGCTGCTACCATTACTACTGATGCTGATTGCTCTTTTTCTTTGCTTTTGACCTTGCAGTAGATGACACAAGCATACGCGCGTTCCGACGAATCACAGAACCCGTGAAGTTCGATGTCATCTTGACCTTGATTTTTCAACCATCGTGGTACTTGTATTTTGTTAATCTCTTCAAGGTCAAGTTTGATAGTTGACCATTCTTTAGCGATGCTTTGAGGAAGTTGGTCGTCCCATTTTAGTTCTTGTTGCCATACTGATTGAAATAACAACTTAAGCTTTGTTGTGATAGGACAAAGCCAGCCTAAGGGGTCGAAAATGCTTGAAATCTCTGATAAAAGTGAGCGTTTTGTTGCTGGTTTTGTTGATGAAGTGTTAATTTTCAGATTAAATGAGAAAATATCTTTTTCTGCACTCCAGTGTAATCCCAAGGCCTTCGTCGATTCCTTTTGCTTGAATTCATATCCATTTTGATTGTTGCTATCCGAACTAACATTTTCTAGTAATTGTTTAACATTCGAATTCCATTTTCGTAAATTAAACCCTCCTGCTTTCAGTAAATTGATAAGATCTTGTTGAATTTTCATTGCTGAGGAAATGCTGTGTGCACCACTTAAAACGTCGTCCATATAAATTTCTTGCTCTAAAATTTTTGATGCTTCAGGGAATCTGTGACCTTCATCGTGTGCTAACTGCTTCAAAGTTTTCATTGCTAGGAATGGCGCCGCTTTTGTGCCATACGTAACTGTTGTTAACTGATATTCACGCAATGGCTCATTGGTGTCATTACGCCACATTATTTTTTGATAAATCTGATCCTTTTCATTGCAAAGAATAGCTCTGAAAAACTTCTCAATATCTGCTGAAAAGGCGATTTTGTATTGTCGCCATTTGATAATAAGTGTCATAATGTCAATCTGGAGATTCGGTCCACTGTACATCATATCATTTAGGCTGTAGCCGGTCGACGTCCTTGCTGACGCATTGAATACGACTCGTAGCTTTGTAGTCGTAGAGTCACTCCGTTGCACACAGTGATGCGGTAGATAATAACTCGGTGTCGTGTTGCTGTTACGAGTACATTGCTGCATGTGATTTAAATCAATGTATTCTTGCATAAATTCTTTATATGATTCGGCTATATTTTCATTTTTGTCGAATTTTCGCTCTAGTTGATATAGTTGAGCGACGGCTTTTTGTCTTGATTCACCCAACCTTAGCTCAATTTCAGGTTTTAGAGGTAGCCGAACGACATATCTGCCATCACTAAGTCGTTTAGTTTCTGTCTCATATCGCTGTAGACAATAATAATCCTCTGATGAAATGTTTATAGAGTTGTCTGCTATGTCTTCAATGGCCCAAAATCTCGAGATGTCTTCCAAATTGTGTAAAACAACATTACATTGATATGATGACTGTAAGTTGCCACATATGATCCAACCAAGGCGGGACTGCTGTGCTATTGGTTGGTTTTCATCTTGTCGTATGATTCCGCTCAGAATAATATTTGAGTAGATGTCAACGCCTAACAGTATGTCTACAGGACGGCTGATGTTGAATTCAGGGTCGGCTAATTGAATGCTTTCCAGGTGCTCCCAGGCCGGTTTGCTGATGGTGCGATTTGGTAAGTTGTTTACTAAGTTTTTCATGATGATGACGTCAGTACTAAAAGTATAATCAGAATTGATCGCTGATGCTGTGATATTGATAACTCCCTTGCAGTTATTTTCCTTCGTGCCGATGCCGAAAATAACTCCTTTACAACGTTGTCTTGGTAAATTAAGTCTCTGTGCTGCATTTTCTGTGATTAGCGATGTCTGTGACCCTTGATCGATCAAAGCACGCATCGTGATAAGGTTTCCATCAGCTGCTAGCACCTTGATTTGTGCTGTTGCTAACAGAATTTCTGCGACACATTCTTGTGATACATGTGAAACATGTTTTTGTAAATTAGGTTTTCCATTGCTTGCTTGCTGGCTTGATCGGTTGCTTGATAAGTATGCTTCGTGTAGCAAGGTATTATGATTCCTTTTGCAGTGAACACATCTTTTTTCCGAAAAACATTCCTTGCCGTTATGATCATAAAGACAATTTTCGCATAAACTTAGTTTTAATATTGTCTTTCGTTTTGCTTCCGGTGACTGTTCTAAAAATAATTTGCAGTGATAAATACCGTGCGGTTCATTGCACAGGAGGCATGGTGTCTTGTTACGTGACGTAGTTGCTTGTTGTTGAGGTGTTTTTACATTTGCATGATTTATAAATGGTTTATTTGATATTGTTTGATTTGATTTGTAATAATTAGATTTTTTAGAATCATAAAACTGAGATTGTTGGTTTGTTTTAGGCGTATCTTGCTTACGCCTAGATGACTCCAATGCTGTAAATCTCATTTCCAAGAATGATAAAAAGTCTGATAAAGTTGGTAACTCTCTTGGATCTTCAAGGTACTCGAAATAGTCATTGTGTGTTTCACTATCTACCTTTTGGATTAGTAGATGGACTATAAGCGGATCCCATGTTGTTATGTTGACACCTAAGTTTCTGATAGCGTGTAGACATTCCTTCGTCGTGTCGTGCAGTTTTTTGAGTGCGAAAGCTGATTGCTGATGAATGGCTGGTAAACAGAGAAGGACGTTGATATGTGAACTAAATATCATGCGCTTGTTGTTGTAGCGATGGTTTAGGATGTCCCAACACGTCGAATAATTTTCGGAACTAATTGGTAGGTGTTGGATTAATCTTTCCGCTTCTCCTCTGACCTTGGTTTTTAAATATTGCATTTTTTGTGCATCTGATATAGTCCTGCTTTTGTGAATGGATTCCGTGAACAAGTCCTTGAAACAAGTCCACTGCTGGTAGCTCCCACTGAACACTGGAATCTCCATTTTTGGTGTCGACTGCTCTTGATGAGAAATAGCCCACATTTTGCTGTTGATAGATTTTTTGATTTGATTATACCGATCTTCAAAGGAATAGTATGTGTTTTCGTAGTTCACATCTTCCGTGGTGAGTTCACTGTCGATGTCCCAGTGTAAGGTATCCACAGCGTTCCAACGACCTTGAATTGTATGCAAAGCGTCGTCGAATTCCCACTTTTCAGTAAGTGAATCGAGATTGATAGCGTTTAATGCTCTTTCGAGAGCTTTGATGTTACTTTTTTGCTTACGGTACATCTCGTCGAGCTTGCTAGGGTTGCCTCTGTCGACCTTGATAGATGATGTTGATAAAAGTTTTGATGGATTATCTGATCGTGAAGGTTGTTGCTGTTCCATGGGGGTGCTGACAACGGTTAAAGGTGATTGACGCCTCTCCGGTTGCTGCCAGTCCATGCCACCCAACGGAGTTGCTGGTCGGAGCAGTCCTTTGGGTTCCTGGTCCACTTGATATTTTTGAATGATTCTTCGACTCTCAGTGTAGAAGTCCGAAGCTTGCTCGTAGTGCTTTTCAGAAAAATACGTATAGTCGCGATTTTCACCTTCACATAATTTGATATGATTTTCTTGGAAATCTCTCCAATACTGATCTAGAGTTTCCAAGCGTCTCTTGATATAAGAAGGATTTTTTCGTTCCGAACTGTCCTTCTTGAAATTGCTGATGAGTTGCCGCATGGCATCCATGAGCTGATGTTGATTTGATAGTATATCTTCCATGATTGAAGACTAGTGCTTGATAAAGTTGATAAATTATGCTGTAACCACACGCTTTTGAATCACGCTGGTTTCACGTGTCACGTGCCAGATGTCCGCGGTGCGGTATGTGCGTGCTCGTCTCAATCTCACCGGTGAGACCCGCTGGTGGGAGGCCGGCTTGACCGATTCGCTACCACACTTTAGACCCAAAACACGAAAACACTGAACTGATTGCTTGATTCTTGATAAAGTTTGATGATGAACGGAAAGTCACAGGAAGTCACGTTGTCGAGTCACGTTGTCAAACCGCGTGGTCGTCGAACCGCGTGGTCCCGCTTTTTGGCCTTTCCGCGCACTAGGTCAAAATACTCGAAGGACCATAAACATGTACGAGCTGCTGCTGTACAATGTTTAATTTGATAATGATGAAATGATAAGAAGTCTTGATGAAGGTCTGAATTTATTATGCTTGATATTTGATACAATATTTGATACGAGTAAACATCGGGGCGATCGAATGAGTACTGAATTAATATTACAATAAAATTAAGTAAAATGCTGAATCGCCGATATGACGCAATTGTGCGGTTGTATAGACCGTACAATCCCAAAGTAAATTATTACTGACGAAACTCATTTCTTTTGGGACGCAACGGCAACACAGCTGAAATATCTAGTAAAGAGAAATTTAAACAATTATTAAATCGAGACAAACGTAAGAGCGGCAACTTCGCGCGTTGCGCGTCTTAGCCGCATGGAATGGCAACGTCGCGATTTTTGTAATATGTACGTACGACATTTTTGAATGAAACAATGTTTGTTTATTAATTTGGACGAGTGGTTAATTCGTCCAAGTATGAAATATTGTCGTGGATAACTACATTATATGAAAATAAAACACGACATTTTAACAATCGACAGTTAATTTTGAAAAAAAACACGTAAACTAAAGAGATCATTCGATTTTCATAATCATAATAATATGATCTCTTTAGTTTACGTGTTTTATTTTCATATAATGTAGTTATTCACGACTAATATTTCATACTTGGACGAATTAACCACTCGTCCAAGATTTCATAACTACTTATAAGGTGGAACGATTTTCATACAAAAAACAGTCGAGATTATCTTGGTAGATTAACAGAATTAATACTTAAATATATGTGCAACTATTTGTTCTCGGGTATTCATTTGCGCAAAATTAATAAAATAACAATACTATCAAAATTTTATATTATTATTTATATAATAATTTGTTCCAAGCAGGCAACTATCTCACTATAAGCCAATTTATTTAGCACTGTTGAATACTAATTATAGGCAAAATTCTTTCTTACTCCGTGCAGGCAAGTGCTTTAATGAGTTGTGGCCAAATTGATGTTGACTTGTTTAACGCTAGTTGCGAAGCGGTGAGGCGTAATCTGGCTTAATCTGTTTTTTAAGCAAGATGGCGGTCAAATGCTTGCCCAGTTATTACAAAAAAAAACCTACACATTTAAATTCCCAATAGTCAATTTAATATCAACCAATTTTTGTTATATAATTTTAGTAGTAAGTTTACTTTTTTATATTTACATCTTTTTTTTCCTGTGTTGTGGCCAATAAACGGTTTTTCTTTCTTCTTTCTTTCTTTCTTTCTAATATCATTGGTACCAATTTTTTACTGAATGTCAATTGAACAACCGATTATTTTGTAACGTAACTATTTTTACTTAGTCAGTAAGTGGGCACACCGGAGCTGTCATTTTACTGCATCTAATTACGAGTCCGAGTATAGATACCGCCCTCATACATCTAGCTCTTGATCGTTTTGCTCTGCCACAAACGGCACAGTGACTTTACTGTGACAAGGGCATACGGCATCAAAAATCATCCCTAGCAGCCGAGTCAGTTGGTTGAAGAAAAGTGTCAAAATTTGTGGTCACGTTTTTTGATCTGTTGTTTGTATGAAGCGCGATATCTAGTTGTAGCAAGACGAGACGCCTCAGGACGCGGCCGCGGGCGCGGGCGGCGCGAGGGCGCGCAGCTCCCCGCGCAGGCGGTCGATGTCCCGCTGCTGCAGCACCAGCTCGCTCTTGAGCTCGTCCAGCGCAAGCAGCAGCGCTACCCATTGCGACCGCTCCTCCAGCACCTAACATTCACTGCGTTAGCAATTTTTAGTAAACTGAGGATGGTTAGGAATACCTTAATACTCGTAATGATCACCACAGATCTATATCGAGATAGACGAAAAGAGCGTTTCAAACTGTATAAGAACCTAGCGTGTAAATTTTTTGTACCTACGATGACGTCTCGCACGAGCGAGATTTAGTGATGTGGAAATGTTATTGACGAGGTCTTGCAAGAAAGCACGGCACGATTAACCATTTTCGTTTCTGAGTGACGCGTGTTTTTATGGCAATGATCTCTCAATGGGACTGACGGAAAACTTTGACCGTGGATCAAACTTTTTACACGCAAGGTAGGTAAACTTTTACCGTCTATCTCTCGACATAGGTCTGTGATGCTGTGTGTTTCTAGTCTAAGATCACTTCTTTCCATTTGGTAACATCCTTACCATTATGCCTCCTCACTTCTTTTACTTTCATCTCCTTCCTCCTATTATACACAATAATAATAATGTCAATTTATTCATCATCTTACACACCTCATCTACTTAATTTGTTAAAATTTCCTTCTTATTAAACTATACTGTAAAAACCTACTTTAATTTCTTGTTTTTCTGCTTGTCGGTTAACCTCGAAAATGACGATGAGTGCTCCCAGAGTAAATAATATTAGCTCTCCTGCAAATAGAAATAAATATTACTTAAATTAGTCGTCATGTTTAGCAGTAATTCATGTATTAAACTTAAAAACCACCACATTGATACCACCCAAATATATAGTTTTGTCAAAGATAAAAGTGTCAATGTACAATGGGGATTAACAACAGCCCCCTGATTATGTAACTTGTTTCTATCAACGTTTGGTTGAAAGTGCAGTCACATTGCTGCTTTAGTAAAAATCAATGTGACAACTACCTGACTAAAGCAGCAATGTAACTTCAATTTCAATCAATTTCCATCAAAATCTGTAAGCAACAGAGTTAGATAATCAAATAGGTGGTTCAATGAATGGCTTGAAACTTGTATCAGTATTAATAGAAATTGCCATCGTACCATCAATGGTACTGTCTTGTATAGGAATATAAAAACTGAACTCTATTTTTTTTTCCAAGACGATAAGAATTCGCAGATTTACAAGTGTTCAAAGATTTGCGCGCTCTTTGCGTGACGTCATTGTATACCGTTTCATACAAAGAAGACTCTCTAAACAAAAAAACAAACGGTCAAGCGTGAGCCGCAAGCTGCATACAAAGTCTAAAACTTCGACGACCTGTTTGGCGCAGGGTTACTAAACCCGCCTTCTACGCCCGAGGTCCCGGGTTGGATCCCCGGACAAATATTTGTGTGCATGAAAATGTCTATTTGTCTTTGTCTGGGTGTACACAGCACAGCTGTTAATATGTATATTATTTATGTATTTACAAAAAAAGTATATAAGTATGTTTATCCGTTATCTAGTACCTATCCATAACACAAGTTCTTCATGAAACTTAACGTGGGCTAGATAATTGGTGTGATTGTATGGAATTTATTATTATTATTATTAAAATGTTATACAGTGACGTTACAAAATAAAACGCTGACTCGAAGTTAAAAAATTAAATGTCTCTAGAAATGTTGGCTTTATTGGTTTATGTATTAGCTTTTTGATTTTAAGTATACTGTATAACAATAAATAAATATGCCTACCACATTTATATACATATATATATCAGTAGGCGTTATGTGGCGGAAACGACGACCTACCACATAATATGGAAAAAATAAAAACACAGTATTTTTTTATTTTTCATGTACTATGAAGGTTTAGAAATGTAAAGTACTGTTATTCCCCATTGTGCCAAAGTTGGAACCAATGTGTGGGTGTGGAGAGGGCATAAGCCATAAGAGAGCATCAGAGGCAGATGTGCAGCGGCTAGTCACCGATGATGTCGGCGCCGACCCGCGCGGCCTCGGCGGCGGGCAGCGCGGGCGCCTGCGCCGGCGCCGGCAGCCGCAGCGTCCACAGCTTGAAGCGCAGCTCCGCCGAGCGGTACAGCTGCCCGACGCGCGCGATCACCTGCGTGCGCATACGCGGGTGCGTTGCCGCGTACATCTGCACAATAATATTATCATCAGCCGTAGATTTTGTATACCCGCGAGGAATTATACAAAACCACTGACAGTGCCATGTTGGTAGCTGAATTTCGGTCCTCATAAATATAAGCCAGAGTCGCAAGTCAAAAGAAGCCACGCTGGTAATACGGCATTGGGTACCTAGCCTAGGAAGGGTAAGGAAATGAACCATATCCAATTCCGAACTACCTGGGTGTTAACGATGTAAATGCCGTGAAAAAATTGAGATCTGTACATGGTATTCAGCAAATAGTCTTATCCTTATTATCTGCCACACCAACTCTGACCCGCTGGCCGAACGTGCTACCACTGCGACCGACACCGATAAGCACATTCAATCTTTTTCTATTTTCTAGTACCTATCAGTGAGTAACGATAACGGTCTGGGATAGCCAAATTTACCGGTTAAGATAACCATATAATGTAGTTTTTTTGTGATGAAAATTCACCTTACTAATGTGTTAATTAAACACACTCACGGTCACTTTTCAATTTGACGACTCTATATGAAATAAAACAGGGGAAAAAAATAGCCCTTGACCTGCCCTTGACAAGTTTATTGCCGGTGCTTCTTACGCGGTCTCCCACCAAAGGGTTTGTGAACCGATGGCGTAGCTTCTTTGTCGTTCATAAACCTAGGCTGAATAAATGATTTTGAATTTTTGACCTTAATCCTGGAAGCGATGGGTGCACTCATCTGCCTCGCGATTAGCGTGGCCATCCGGAACATGGGAAACTGGTCGATCGCCATCACGTCTGTCTCTGTACACGACCACGCGCGCTACTGGTACAGGTCCGACGGCGACGGCCGCCCAGCACGCGACGGCTGATGGCTGCCAGGCGAAGGGAAGATGCGTTATACACGCTGGTAACGCCGTTCTCTTTAGAACAAAACATTACAAAAACGGATTAATTATACATACTTAGTTAAATTTACAAAAGTTGTTGTTTGACATCAATTTGTCTTTATTATATTGTGACACTAATGACAACATAACATCAATATAGACCCTTTATAACATCGAGATAGAATGAAAATACAGAGCAAAAATTATACAATTGGTTGACTATTTTTTTATTCTGTCTTTATCAATCAACCACTCTGCCACAATGTGGTGACATGAACATGACATAACAGACATCAAGAAGAGGATTTATGAAAAATAAGTTTTGACAGTCTTAATTTTTTAAACCGAAAACTTTATAATTAGGTGCTTTTACATTAAAAAATCTATTTTTTTATGAAGTAAAACTAGTAGAAAATGGATATAACGTACCAGTACACGAAGCAGCGGTGCGGGTTCGGGCGGCAGGTGATGTTCTGCGAGCAGGGCCCGGAGCTGTGCGACACCGTCCCCGTGAACGTGGCCGAGCACAAGATGTACATCCTGCGCAACCCCGTGCACCAGCCCACGCAGAACACGCCCTGCTACTCCGAGCACCCTGCCAACACCTACACGTGAGTGCCAAAAGATTTTTTGTACGTTTCTTTGCCAGATTTTGGCGAAACGTTCTTCGGGCTAAAGGTATTTTGGTGACTATTCTGAGTTCAGAGCCGACTCCCAAAGGTTGCGGATTCGAATTCCGTCTAAGGGATATGGAGACTTTAGAACCTTTAGTACTATAGATGATGTTTTCTAGCTTACTTAATCTGTTCATTCGTAGAACCGAACTCACCAATACCGGCGTCTGGCACGCTGAAGGCGGTTGGCCCCGTGACGTAGTCGTCACCGACCCTGAAGCCACGCAGCGCTACCGGCGTAAAATTGAAAAAGATGACGGCTACATTCATTGCGTCATGGCACAGGCCCAAGTAAGTTAGTTATACTTTAATAGTGATAATAGATAATTAAAAAGATCCCCCACCATTAGATCCTTCTGAATTGCTTACTTTTACAGGATATGGACCATTACATTTTGCAAAATAACGCAATCGACATGTATGAAACATTTTACGGTGACATGGAGACCACGCCGCCCATAGAGCGCAACAGCCTGCGCACGACGAACGTGTACCGCGACCCGCAGCTCCGGCCCGTCAGCTCCGTCGCCTGGCAGCCCGAAGGACACAACTTCACGGTCACTTACGTTGATGTCGATTACTATCGCACCCCAAGATCGTCTAATTTATGCTACATTTGGGATTTGGAGAACGCTAATACCCCTTTGGTAACTTTATCACCCCCTCATCCGACTTTTGATATGCAATACAATCCTCGCGATATCAACGTTATTGCTGGCGGTCTCAGCAGCGGCCAAGTAGCGCTGTGGGACCGGCGCGCCGGCGGCGCCCCCGTCAGCATGTGCCCTCCACACGTGGCACATCGAGACATCGCTCGGAACGTTATGTTCATCAGTTCTAAGACGGGTCAAGAATTCTTTTCATCCGGCCCTGATGGCGAATGCAAGTGGTGGGATTGCCGTAAATTGGATGATTACACCGACAATATGATTATTGACGTAGTGAAATCTGCAAATGATACTCCGACTATGGCCAGTTCGTTTGGGGTGAGCGTCCTAGAGTACGAGTCCACTGTCCCGACCAGATTTATGGTGGGAACAGAAAACGGCTTGGTTATCTCTGGTAACCGTAAAGGTAAAACACCGTTGGATAAGCTCTCTATTGTGGTACGTTACGTTCTTTATCATTTGCTTTATCTGCATACACGACTGAGTAGCAATTTCTGAGAGCACTTTGTGTGTTATAGTATGAGACACATCTAGGGCCGGTGTGGTCTTTGGAACGCAATCCAGCATTCCTTAAAAACTTTCTGACGGTGGGCGACTGGACGGTGCGCGTGTGGAGCGAAGACTGCCGCGAGTCGGCCGTGCTGTGGTCGCCGCCCATGCGCCACAAGGTCACCAACGCCGCCTGGAGCCCCACAAGGTTTCTAAATGCTACTCTACTACATATTAGAAAAATAATAACTATACGCAAATCGTACCCCTAACTCCGGCAATAATCTACTTTAACCGGTCACCGGTAATGAATCTAATGATGCCACATTTGCATCATAACAAAACCTTCGGGAGAGCCAATGACGTGATAACGGGAAAACTAATAAAGTTTTAAATTATTTCTTAAAACGATGAATTTATAACATTTTGTATTATATGGAGTCGCCGCATGGCGTCTACAAAGATTAAGGCGACAATAAATCGGTTAATTAAGATCCAAAGGAATGAAATACAAAAATTCGCCAAAAAGAATCGGCTTAGAAGAGAACAATACGTACCTACTCGAGCAAAACGTATGAAACACCAGTTTTATTTCATAGTTGGCTACGTAGTACTTAAAAATTGTTCGAATTGAGGGATACTATTTTCTGAAAATCAAGTGTATAATACATATATTAAATAATAATGAATAAATAATAATAATAATAATATAAATAAATAATATTTAAGAGTTCACATTATGACTAGTAACAATATTTTTAGGGTTCCGTAGCCTAATGGCAAAAACGGAACCCTTATAGATTCGTCATGTCTCTCTGTCTCCGTATGTCACAGGCCACAGCTTACGTAGTAACTATTTAGTAATCTGTGCCACAGCCACTTTAATCCAAAACTATGTGAGTTGAAACTTGGTAGGTAGATTATATTGGTAGGTATTCTGTAAACCGCTTTACGGTTTTTACACAAAATAAATATGTATATATATATATATATATATATATATATATATATATATATATATATATATATATATATATATATATATAATATTAAGGGGGGCCCATACATGGAACTGAAACTGATTTTTTTTCATCTAACCTATGTGTGTGTGTCCCTCTAACTTTTTAAATAAGAGATTGAAAAATCTAAATATGCTGTAGATAAAAACTTTCAACGAAAATTGGTTTGAACGAAATATAGTATCTATAGATAGGTCTTTAAAAATTACATTGAGGTTCCTAAAACAGCTTTTTCCCAAAGTCAAATGTTGGAAAGATATACACTTCAAAAGTGGGAGTTTCATGTGGGATTTCGATTTTTTATTGATTTATTTGTAGTCAGGCTACAACGGCCTATAGATAAATACCTTAAAAAACGAAACGTACATAAAAATATAATGCTTTGCAGGATGTCCCTGATGCTGACGGTGCAATGGAACGGGCTGGTGGCGGCGTGGGACCTGCTGCGGCGCCAGCACACGCCCGTGCTCACCATGCACGTGTGCGACGAGCCGCTGCTCAACGTCAAGGTGCAAGAACAGGTGCGATAACTCTCATGATATAAAGTCTTCACTGATTTAGCATTTCATTATAAATGTTATATGAAGCCCTCACTGACATACATAGCACTCTCCGAACTCTGATCTGGACAATAAGATATTTCCTGATTACCCAAAACCAAATCAAATCAAATCACATTCTTTATTGCATTCATGTTGTACATACAAATGATAAAAGAGAAAATAGAAACTAACATGACCCTGCAAGGGCGCAGCAAACTAAACAAAACAAAAAAAAAAAAAAAAATTATAAAAAAAATGTTATGAAAAATCAATTAAAACTAGAGATTAAATTAAATTAGGTACATGAGATTAAATTAAGCCTATTCAAAAACTCCTGCAGCGAATAAAATCATAACACTAGTTTACATTTATTTAAGTTTTTTTGCTCTTTAGTATTATTATGTAACTTGTTATAAATTTTCACGCACATTTATAAGGGGCCAGTTTGAGACATAGCAAAATTGCAGGTTGGTTGGGCTAATTTGTTTTGTGGTCTGAGATTTTGTGGACGGTAGTGATATCGGAAAAATTATGAGTGAACCATGAAATAGAGAAAGAGTTTTCATTTGCATTTTCAATAATGATTTACGGTGCACACTGGAGCTCGGTGACCCAGTGGTTCGTATGGTCGGCCTGCGATTATATTTGGTCATTCATGGGATGGGTGACCAACATTTTATTATTTTGAGCTCCTCCGTGCTTCGGTAGGCACGTTAAGCCGTTGGTCCAAGCTGTATTTGCAGTCGTTAAAACCCGTCAATCCTCATTATGCATTTTGGTGGTGGGTCATATCCGTCCCTAAGGAAGACCAGTGTCCCAGTAGTAGGGACATCAAAAATAGCTGAAAACTGCCTTAAGTCCGTCTGCGCTCGGAAAATGCGTTTATTTTGGAATAAGTAACTTTTCCGCTAAATCGAGAACAAACCATTTTCTTTGCGGCCAAACTTCAGTAGCTTGATCGCTGTGTGTTACCGCAGGGCTCGCTGGCGGCTTGCGGCAGCAACATCGGCTCCGTCTATATGGTGGAGATGTCCGTCAAGCTCACGGGGTCCAGCAAGAACGATAAGTCGCAAATGACTGCGGTAAGCATTACATTTCCAATTTTCATGACGCTCCTTAAACTAACGCGTCGAAATTATATTGTGCAATAGCCTTTACGTTAGGTTTGATTTGTACTTGTACATACAGCTTGAATTTCAATATGACAGTAAAAATTTTCAATCAAAAGATCGAGTTGTATGAGCGAAAAGTTACTCAGCTGCCCAAAAGTATGAAATATTTCAGATAAAAAGTTTGCATAAAAAGACCATTTATTATTTGTAGCGTTCCTTCTTAACTATCCAAGTTTAAGTTATCCATTATGATTTATCAGAAGCATTGGACTAAATAAAATAAAAATTATGTTTTTTAGCTTGTGAGTGGAGACAATTTATCGCTATAAAATAACATTGAAAAGAAAAAAATAAAGGACAATAAACTTTTGAGTTGAGGACATCGAAGGCAATGAGGTGAGCACTTCTGGTTTTCTTTTTTATAATAATTTATGAAAAATTTTCGCCAGTTGCTGGAGCGCGAGAGCAAGCGCGAGCGCATCCTGGAGGCGCGCATGCGTGAGATTCGGCTGAAGATGCGGCAGGCGGAGGAGGGCAGCCCCACGCACTCCACCGGCGAGCCCGACCCGACGGCCGGCGGCGCCGACCTGAACGAAGCCGCCGCCGAATACTTCACGCAAATCAAAAAGGAGCAAGTTTTACTCACGTGATAGTCATGCTATCATGCCCATATGCGCATTACGCACTATCCATCTTGCTGACCACATAAAAATAAAAGTTGTTGTGAGTAGTATTTGCATCTCTTACTTTTTCATCCATCTTGTGCTACATACATCTGATGCAAATACTCTATACTAAAGTTATCGAGAAATCATACGTAAACAAAAGATTCGATTTTGTTATGATTAATTTTACTTTGCTTAAGATTTAGTTATTCTTTGTTAGTTGTTTATTTTATTGTTAGTAAGTTTTATCTTTCGTTGATTCGTTTTGTTTGTATAATTTTAATATTTAAGATTATGCTTCTAACTTTTCTGCAATAAACTGCTACCTATACTTAAACTATTTTTTAATTGGAGTTATACTCCATCCAAATTTTAGGAACGGATTGTTTTACTTTTGGACAATATTTCATTATATAAAAGTTAATCATCGTTACAAATATAAATAAAAAAGCTACAAAAACAAGCAATACATAATGGGAAAATGAAATGGCACGCAACAGTATTTATAGAGCAGTCGGCGTGGGCACTGCGCGCGCGCCGCCCGGCGCCCGGATGACAGACGCACGTGAACGTGACGGAAATAGCACTGGGCGCGAAACTATCACTGATTACACCTGAGACAATTGTTACGTTTATCTTTATTCGCTATTTGCTGGGTTAAACAAATGCAAATATTTTGATTATAGTGAAGTGTAGTGCTTTTGTGTAATATGTAACAATTAAGATTGTTGTAGGGGCAGATAAACAAATCCCGTCTGAGCAACATTGAGAATAGTTTTTTAGTAAAAAGTAAAAAATCTCCACCTGTAGATAAGATAATCGTGGTTTAAAACATCGAACTGATCTGAAATGCAAGGACATTTAAAAGAACTTTAGCGTTAATCGAGATAGCCGATCGATCGATCGATCAGTTGGTGAAAATGAATCTTTAATAGCACTTACTGGTAGATAAGTAAATTCATTAAGAGTAGGAACAAAATTCAATACTCGTAAACCTGGAAGTTAACACCTTGACTGGTCGTATATGGACGTCATAACAATAAAAAATCTATTGTGTTTCGTTCACCGACACCGAAAGTGCTAAGGCAGCTATGCCAGATGAATCTGACGAGTGTTCGTCGTCCGATGGGTCTTCTTGTGAGGCGTACTCGAGCGTGTGGCAAGCGAGCAGCGGTCTGACGCAGGCGGCGCTGCAGGCGGTGTTCGCGTGGCTGGGCGGCGGCGAGCTGGCGCGCGCGGGCGCCGTGTGCCGCGCCTGGCGCGCTGCCGCCGCCAACGACATGCTGTGGCGCCGCTTGCTGCACCCGCGGGCACTCTCTGATAACACGCTACGTATGTATCGATGCTTCTCTTTCAAGAATTGAACGTCTAAACATACAACTCGGCAATGATCACAAGAAAAAAGGCTTAACAATTTGGCAGGGGCCGGTTGCCCGGTCGTTATAGTGTACAAAGAAGTTACACCAGATTGTACCACGATTTCAGGAGGCACGTCGTGGCGCGAGGAGTACGTGCGCGTGCACGCGCCGTGGGCGGCGGTGGTGCGGCTGGCGGCGCCGGGGGCCAGCGCGCTGCTGCACGCCGCGCTCGACCCCGCCGGCAGCCGCCTCGCGCTCACCACCGACGACGCGCAAGTGCTGGTCAGTGTACTTATGGCATCCAACCTAGCGCAGAATGAAACTTAACAATTTTTTTATGAATGACGGGGAGTCTCTTTGCCTTCATTATACCTGATGTTAAATATTGATAAGGCTGAAGATGGAAGCGAGCCTCTCCCGGAATCTTCAACCACTAAGGAATTGGCTATCTTATCTCTAACTGCCGAAACCCAACAATGCTGTAAACGTTGTTGTTATGGCGTCAGACTTCGATAAGATGGTGGTAGCTAGCCAGGCGGACTCACAATAAGTCCTACCACCAACCAAACTGAATACAATATGTACTGGGAATAGACCGGGACCCGTGGGCCTGATACCGATGGTTCTTACCACTAGACCACAGAGGCGCTGAACTAAATCTAACCTCCCCACTACCTGCACCCAACGCGACCTTTGTGAGGCCTGCCCGAAAGTCATTGAAGTAGCAAGCTACTGGCGAAACAAAATGCTATTGAAATAATGTGAACTAGCACTGAAATGTATCAATTCCATTAAGCTATCTAGTCCAGTCTGGACTTGATTGATTTGCTAGATTACTGGACTGGACTGAAAAGCAACAAAACTGTTCACCACAATAATGATTTGCCGAATGGAGATTGAAAACACTATTCCTGGTTCCGTAGGTCTGATCATAGCCATTGCGCTCCCGTAAGAGTAATTACAACAGACAGACTCTAGTAAATTCTCGTTGCAGATATGGGAGATGGACGAGGACGAGAAATGGCGTGAGGTTTGGCGGCGCAGCTTGCGGTCTCGTGGCTGGGAGCGCGTGGCACGCGCGGAATGGGCGCGCGGTGGCGGAGGAAGGTGCGGGGGCGGGGGCGGGGGGCGGCTGCTGCTCACCGGGCCAGTCGCGCTGGCGCAGCGATGGGAGCTTATCGTGCTGCAGCAGGACCGTACGTCGGTTACAACGGCCATTTTAAAGATCCTCTCACGTGTTGAAAGGAAACGTTATTAGCGATTTAACGTAAATAGCGATCACGATATCTAGATTCGGATATTTTGATTAGATATCTAGAGATGCGATATTAGCAGTTAAGCAACTTTTGTAATGGTCGGTCACAGAATGGGAGACCAACATTTATTATGTATCTCCGTCTCCGAGCTTCAGAAGGCACGTTACTTTTTGATTACATGACAGGTTGTGTAGTAGACTAGTTGGTTTGTCAGAGGAGGGCGGATGGGCGGTGGCCAGCCGCAGCCCGTGCGGAGGCGGCGCGGCGGGCTGCTGGGCCGGCGGCGGCGCCGGTGCCTACCTCGCGCTCGAGCCGCGCCGCCTCGCGCCGCGCCTGCGCCTCACCACTGTCTACATCAACGCGGCCACGCAGGTACGTGATGACGATGAAGATCGAGTAGTGTAATAGACTGGTCGGTTTGCCAGAGGCTGCGGTTGGAGCGGCGCCGCCGCCGGTGGCTTCCTCGCGTTTTAGCTTTTTTATATTTTATGAACGACGAGAAGACTCTTAGCCTTCATATACCTATATAGATTAAAGCGAGCCTATAGAGTTGTTATGGCGTCAAACTTAGATAAATTGGTGGTAGCTAGCCAAGCGGGCTTACAACAAAGTTCTACTTAGGAAATTCAAATTCAATATCATTTATTCAGTCTAGGCTATTACAAGCACTTATGAACGTCAAAGAAGCTACGCCATCGGTTCACAAACCCTACGGCGGGAGATCTTGTAACGAGAAGAACCGGCAAGAAACCCGCCAAGGGCTGTTTTTTTCTCCCTGTTTTATTTCATACAGAGTCGTCAAATTGAAAAGTGACCTTAACATAATATCAGTAAAGTCAATTTCCATCACAAAAAGAAAATACGAATTATAATATTACATTTTATGGTTATTGTAACCGTAAACAATTTTCAACTGACAAAGAAAGACTTGTGTATCATACTTACAACATTTCTCGCATTACAAGATTACTGTACTGCGAGTTGTGAGATACAAACAGGTCAGTATCAATTTATTTAGATAAAAAGTATTTAGGCTATAAGCACAACATTAAGATAAGCAGACTGAGGTAGACCCATTTCTGCTGGCGGCACCCGTTCACGAGTATGACGCATAAACCATCGCTTCGCTCAACCATATTTTAGGGAACGTAACGACCCGCCTCACATGACACTGTCGAAGAAACATTTGAGAACATTTTGAAACATTTTGGCAATGCGAAAAGTTACCGCATATATGTCCATTATTTCATTTACTGAATTTATATCAATTATTGTGTCACAGGAGACCCAGTCCGAGTACGCGGGCGTTACAGCACCTCTGCTTCATATTTTCAACGAAGACGACGCGAATATTACGTAAGCAATCCGACTCACTTGCACTAATAAGGCTCTGATTCTTCATGGTACCTATCTGCATCATAATCGTACCTTCCTGCTATCACAGGCATGTTGCCGTCGCTGATGTGCCTCTCCAAAATGGTGTGTCCGATGACGAACGTTCTTCAGATGAAGAGTATGATACAGTATGTAAAATAGATGCTTCTTATGATATGGAATATTCAGTGTAAACTTATGTAAAAAAGACGTAAATCATGTAGGTAATAATATATACTTACGAATTAATAAATAACTTACAATTTCATTAAATACATCAACAAACAGAAAATTATTGCCATTATATTGGAATACTTAGTAGTAAGTAGTTTTCTTTTTGTTACAATGATTAAAAAGTAATAGTTTATAATGTATGTGTATTTCAGGCAAGGGACGCTTACGCGCAAGTGCTGGTCGCGGGTTTTGGCGGTGCCAGCGGCGCGGTGCGAGCGTGGGGCGTCCGCGCGCTGCAGCCGCCGCCGCTGCTGGCGGCCGGAGACCTGCGCCAGCGCGCCGCCGCCCGCGCCGCCCGCGCCGCCCGCGCCGCCCGCCGGGACCGGGAGCCGGAGCCGGAGCCGGAGATGACTGAGCCGGAGGCGCGCGCCATGTGCACGCCGCCCGACGCCGAGTGCCACCTCGCCGGGACGCTCATCGGACTCACTGTACAGAATGAGTATGTATAGACAGCAGAATGTTCAATGTACAGTTCTGACTACGAGCTGGTCAGGAACTAACTCTGTGGACCACAATGTACAGACTTGTACAGTTGATGATGATAAATGATAAGAGAAAAATATGTTGAACACTAATTTATTGCTATACGAAATTACACTTGATTAATTACGATAAACTGCTAATTTAATTGCTAATGATATGAGTGCACTGTATGATGACTGATCGTGAACTAGTTACTGAATATACAAATTAATTATAATAAATATTGACGGATGGCGTAAATGCTGACCGCGCGGAATGTACGGTTGTATTGTACCGTACATATTCCCGGGGGACAAAAAATAAGAATTTAAACAACTATCAAACTAAGATAAATGATGAATGATTGCTGTAGAATGATATATGAGAGAAGGTGATCCAATCGTACTTTAGTTTTTAACTAAATTAATTAACTTAAAGTCATTAAAATTTTGCACTTTAGGTTGATTGTTCACACACTTTAAATACTGATTTTCTTACAAAAGGCGAAGAACCTTCGTCCTTACGAACACTGCACTCATTTACACTTTGCACTGATAGTACCGTACACTGACACTGATCACTATTAGTTTTGTTGGTGGAGACGGCGAGCGCAGGGAGCGCTAGAGCCCCCCGAGGCGCGCCCGCCTCTCCTCCGCCGGCGCCGGACCCCGCGTTGCCACTGCTGCCACTGCTAGGAGCCGCACGTTTTCGCAACCACCACATGATGAGCCCTAGTAGCACCATCACAATGCTTCCCAGTACATAAATTGCTGTATAATGATGAACATCATGATAAGATATACTCTCGAACTGATCTTGATTATCTTGCAAGGCACGTATTTTATCATGAATTTCTTTCATTTTTTCTTGCGTATCCAATGTTGCCGGCTGACTTATGTCCTCGATTAGCTTAGGCATTGAAAAATTCATCACGTGATTGATAGGTGGTATATAGTATGGACTGTCTAGTTGGACCCCGATCTTCAAATTACTATTCATTTGTCTGTGTGAGTAAATAGTAAAATTCCTTGTTTTGATCATGCAACCTTGACCGAGACTAATAATGCCTGCGTGCGACAGCTGTTCAGCGGTAACTTGATCCTCGCATAGTATTCGAACTTGACACTCATCGCAGCAAAAATAAATAAATGTATTTATATTATTCATTCTGATCCATTCATCACTACATGATTTTATGTTTATTTCGCATTCATGCGTTTTATAATTTAATTCGCACAGGTTATTGTCATTAGTTAGGTGATTAATAGGATTTTGTAATCGGCATAGAACTATTTCTGTATTGTGCAAACAATCTTTTAACTCCGTTTCGGTAATTGTCATGTAGAGATCCTTTTTTAGATTTATTCCAACGTATGCTGTTTTGGGCACGATAGTGATTTTGTTATTCTGTGATTGCTGAGGAATAGGTATTAGGTTATATACTTCGAATAAGTCGTGGCTTACCAGGGGTACCGTGATCTCAAAAAGGCAATAATCTTGTGTTGATCTTGTCTTGACTGATAAAAGCTGATAAATATTTTTAATCTCGTTTTGTATGTCATCTACTGGTAATGCTAAGTCCTTTGGCACTTGACTTGCAATTTTGCTTAGTTCCCGTTTAAGTTGTTCGGGTGATATTAAATGGGGGTTAAATCGACCGTGATAAATGTCGATTATAGTATCAGATAATACATCTTGTATGTTTCTTAAGTTTTGCAACATATTATTCGCAATAACTGTAGTTAATGTGAACGTATTTATATCGAGCTGATTTTGCATTTCTTGATGCATGCGACTAGTAGCGGCGTCTAACCTCATTAAGTGTTGATTAATAGTTTTGTGTTGCTGGTCAATTAAACTTTCTGTCCGTTTTAAAACATCGTATTCTGATTCTATAATGGAAGTTTGATTTCTCCACAACGAAGCCATATGATTCTGATTAGTTTTAATTAGTTCAATGTCTTTTCTATATTGCTCTGCAAATTTCTGGTCTAATACGCCAAAAAGGCTGTTTGCAATTGAACCAACTCCGTCTATCAGGCCGCGTTTCTGGCGCGTGCGAGAATGTTGACTAAGCAACATATGATTGTAATACTTTAGTTCACTAAACCCATGACGCAACTGTGATACGAGCATGTCACATCGGATACCTTTATTTAATTGTAAACATTTGTCATCTAGATATTTTATATATTTGTTTAGAGCGTCAACTCCTTGTTTATATGGATTCATGTCGTAATAAGCTAATATCTTCCATTCATCGCGAATTAATCTCATGTCGGAAACTTTATCGAAATACATCATTTGTTTTTCTTGAAGTTTTGATATATTGTAGGCGCATGATGCATTAGAAATCATAGTCATAAAAAATAATATAAACATGACGATAGAATTTAATGAAAATTTTTGTTTAGGCTTCGACTTTTCTGCTGATTGTTGTTTTTGTTTTGATGATACTTGCTCGTGTCGCTCGGAACTGCTTGTAGGTAAGATAGATAACTTGATTACGGGTCGCTTTAAGAAACCGTTTTTAGTTTTAAGCGTCACGACTCTGACGTTACCATCGGTTCCTGGGTGAAGCTCTATGACTCGACCCATTAACCATCTTCCTGCTGGTAGGTTATCGTCGTGAATCAGTACGATATCGTTGATTTTGATATTGTCTTGAGTCCTTTTCCATTTACTACGGACTGTAAGTTGATCCAGATATTCTGAGCGCCATCTTTTCCACGTGTCCTGGAATATTTTTTGCGTAAGCTGCCATCTAGTTCGAAGATCCCTTTCTGTTTCTATTAAGGTTAATGATGAACCTCCAGATAGAAAATGAGCTGGAGTTAAATAGTCTAAGTCGTCGGGATCCTCTGAAATAGGGCAAAGAGGTCGCGAGTTCAGACATGCTTCTAATTGTGCTAGCAGTGTTGAGTATTCTTCGAACGTTAGATGTTGTTCGCCAACTACCCGTTTTAAGTGATACTTAAGGCTTTTGACGGCAGCTTCCCATAGTCCTCCTGCAGAGGGCCAAGAGGGTGCATTAAAATGCCACGTAATCTCCATTCCTGTGACCTCTTTCATTACCTCTTCATTCCTGATTAGATGTTCAATCTCTTTTTGGAGGATGTTGTTAGCTCCTACAAAATTGGTCCCGTTATCACTATAAACGTGCTGGGGTGCTCCTCTACGGGCTGCCATTCTTCGTAGGGCTGCGATAAATGATGACGTCGTCAGGTCGGACACAATCTCTAAGTGGACGGCTTTTGTTGTCATGCATACAAAGACTGCTATGTAACCCTTAGTGGTTCGGATTCCTCGCCCTTTATTTGCCTTCACCGAAAAGTATCCTGTGAAGTCCACTCCCGTGTGGTAAAACGCTCTAGGGCATGGGTTGCACCTTGCTTCTGGCAAATCTCCCATAAGCTGTTGTAACTTACAGGGGTCACGTTTCCGACACGTTACACATTGACGTAACTGCTTTTTTACGGTTCGCAACCCACCAAGAATCCAATATTTTTGTCTAATAAAGGCCAGACACAATTTAGCCCCTCCGTGATACGTCATCTGATGTGCATAATCAATAACCAGTTCAGATAATCTGCCGTTTGATATAATTATAGGATTTTTTCTATCTTGATTTATATGAGAGTGCCTTAGCCTGCCGCCTACACGTAGTAAACCTTGATTATCTAAAAAGGGGTTTAAATTCAATAGTTTGCTTTTATTATTCATGCTCTTCCCTTCTCGGATGCTGGCCATCTCGTTATAAAATTCTCTTGTCTGATGATGTTTCATGATGGTCATTGTAGCTTGCTTTATTTCTTGAATAGTCAAATAATTGATATTACCTACTTGCTTTTTTGTAATAGGACGCCGCAGCCATGCAACTATTCGTATGATAAATGAAAAGTTGCTGAAACGAGTCATAAGTGTTGTAATGACGTCATATTTTTCTTGATTTGTTATGACATTCACTTGCTTTACTGATTTCTTTACCTCTTGATCGGTAAAATATTCAGGCTGCTCGACGTCATAATTTGATTTAACATTTCGAAGCCAACTTGGCCCTTGCCACCACAGCGAATGTTCCATAAGCTGTGTTGCTGATAAACCTCTACTAGCACAGTCCGCTGGGTTTTCCTCTGATTTTATGTATCTCCATGATTCTACTGGTATTACTTCTCTGATCTGACTGACTCGGTGTTCTACGAACGGCTTCCACCGGTTCGGTTCTCCGTTTAGCCATCCAAGGACAACCATCGAGTCAACCCAGCAGTATATTTTGATATTATTTATATCTAAACATTTTAATACTTTAAACATTAATTTTGATAGCAGATGAGCACCCATTAATTCCAACTTAGGTATTGAAATATTTTTGCTGATCGGTGCTAATCTAACTTTGCCAGCCACAATATTAATTTTACAATTTATTTCTGTATTTATTTTGCAGTAAATGACGCATGCATAAGCTTTAGACGATGCGTCACAGAAACCATGCAGCTCAATCGATTGTTTTTCTTGCGTAATACCTAACCATCTTGGTATTTGATAATGCTCTATGTTTTCAACATCCTTAATGATTTTAACCCATTTTGATTTTATACTTTCGGGTAATTTGTCATCCCATTGCAGATTATTTTGCCAAACTGATTGAAATAATGATTTTAGACTGGTTGTGACGGGTGAAAGCCATCCTAATGGATCAAACAGTTTAGACAGATCCGAAAGCATAGATCGTTTCGTCGGATCTGTAACATTAGGATTTATCTTGGACTGGAATAAGAAAACATCTTTCTGGCTGTCCCAACGTAATCCTAAGGTTCTTGTTGACTCTGCTCGTCTAAAGCTATAGCCATCATGTTTTTGCTCCTTATTATCTATATGCTTTAATAAATCTGATGAATTTGATGCCCATTTACGAAGGTTAAAACCACCTGATCTTAGTATATCCGAGAGATCCTTCTGCACTTCTTTTGCTGCTTGTAAACAATGTGCTCCATGAAGTACGTCATCCATGTAGAAGGAGTCCTTTAAAGCCTTGATCGCTTCTCCCTCGGGATACTTGTCCTGTTCGTCCCTTGCTAATCGCTGTAGCGTCATCATGGCTAAAAATGGCGCAGCTTTCGTGCCGTAAGTGACTGTTGATAGTTGAAACTCACTTAAAGCTTTGTTGGGTGAGTCTCTCCAGACTATTTTCTGCAGATTCTGATCCTCCTCATGCACCCAAATCTGTCTGTACATCTTCTCAATATCAGCCGTAAAAGCGATCTGATATTGACGCCATCTCAATAATAAACATTGCAGATCTTTTTGCAAATTTGGGCCCCTGTACATGATATCATTTATACTTAACCCATTCACACCTTTGCAGGAAGCATTAAATACGACACGTAACTTGGTTGTTTCCGAGTTTTCGCGTAATACGCAATGATGCGGCATATAATAATCGGGCTTCTTGTAACTTGATACTGGTTTCATATGACCGAGGCTAATGTACTCATTTATAAACAATGAATAATCTTGCTTTAAATTGTTATTTCTTTTAAACTTGCGCTCTAATTGATAAAACTGACCTACCGCTATAGGTTTCGTGTTACCTAATTGTTTTTCATAATTTTGATGGAGTGGAAGACGTACTTGATATCGTCCATCTGGCTTACGTATTGTAGTGTTTTCGAAATAAGATACGCATTGATTATCTTCTGCTGATAATGGTTTCTCTTCAGTGATCTCTTCTATCTCCCAAAACTGCTGGATGTCGTCCATATTATTTATTATTACATTGCATTTCCGATTATGTGACTTGGATTTTATGCTACTTCCACAGATTATCCAACCTAGCTCCGTACGTTGCGCAACAGGCATGGATGGCAGACGACCCTTGCAGACTCCGTCTAATATAAGTTCCGGGAAGATGTCTGATCCTAGTATTAAATCTATAGGACGGCTGATGTTATAATCACTATCTGCTAACTGTAAACCTTCCAGGTGCGGCCAGTCTTGTTTAGCACGCGTTTTACTGGGTAAGTTTTTAACTATTTTATTCATAATGTAGGCCTCGACGTTAAACTTAAAATTATTGTTATATATCGAAGCACAGGATAATTTTAAAATCCCCTTGCAACTACTTTCCTTTTGTCCCACACCTGATACGACATCTTTACATCTAGTTCTAGGGAGCTGAAGGAGCTGCGCAGCTTTCTCCGTTATTAAGGACATCTGTGAGCATTGATCTAATAACGCGCGCATTTTATGATAAGTTCCGTCACGCGCTTGAACGTTAATAACCGCTGTAGTGATAAGAATTTCATTGTTATCCCCCTTTTGTGAAACATATGAACTTGCTGTTGATGGTCCAGGATTCGACTTCACATTTTTTTGAACATTGGGTGATGACATATTTGCGTATGCGTCATGCATTATTGTGTTGTGTGACCCATTACACTCTCGGCACGTTTTGTTAGAAAAACAATTATTTCCGTGATGATCATATAAACAATTTTTACATAAATTGTATTTTGATATTGTTTTCCTCTTAGCATCAGCTGACATACTTAGAAACTGCTGACAAAAATAAATTCCGTGCTCTTCACTACAGATTGGACATGTTTTGCTGTATTTCTGATTACTTATTTTCTTGATATTTTGATCACGTATTTTTGATTGACCTACTTTATTCGCGGCATATGATTTATAATTTACAGATTTCTGATTTCCTAGCGGAGATGAATTGGTTGATTTGTACGTGCTTTCTTGCTTTCTACGGGTAACTGATGACTCCATAGTTGTAAATTTTATTTCCAGGAATTGAAGGAACTCTTTAAGCGTTGGTAATTCGCGTGGCTGTTTTAGTGACTCTAGGTAATCATTAAAGGTATCCGTATCTAATTTTAGCGACATGATTTGAACCAATAATGGGTCCCAGCTGCTTACGTCTACACCGAGGTTTTTGATGGAATTAAGGCATTCGTTTGTGGTATCATGAATACGTTTGATTTGTACGACGTTCGGATGTTGCATAACAGACAAATTCAAGAGCATGTTAACATGTGACGTAAATATAAGTCTTTTATTATGATAGCGATTATTCAGCAATTCCCAGCAAACTTGATAATTATCCGAGTTAATTGACAGATGCTGTATCAACTTCTCAGCCTCCCCTTTTACCTTGCTCTTTAAAAATTGCATCTTTTGTGCATTATTTAGAGAAGGGTTGGCGTGAATCGCTTCTGTAAAGAGATCTTTAAAGGATACCCACTGATAATAGTTGCCATTAAATGTCGGGATTTCCATTTGCGGCGTAGATTTTGCCCTATGAGATACGGACCATAATTTGCTACTTATTGCCTTTTTCATAAACTTATACGTTTTTTCATTTGTTAAAAACGACTTTTCATATTCCTCATCGGTGCCATTTAAATCACTATCGATTTCTAAATGCAAAGAATCTATTGCTGCCCACCTTGTATTCAGCTGCCTCAACAAGTCCTCAAACTCCCATGTTTCTGTCACCGCTTCCAAATCGATGTCTTCAACAGTGCGGCTGAACGCCCGGAACTGGCTTGCTTGCTTTTTAAGCAGTTCCGCTGTCCTGCTGTCGGTAGCCTGTGACCTTTTTTCGGGGTTTCCTACCTTTATCGATGAAGTGCCCGGCCTGCTAGGGCTTGGTGCTGAAAGTAACCTTGATTCTTCCGTCCTGCTAGGAGTTACTGGTAAGGATTGCTGTATAAACACTTTGGCATTATTAAAGAATTGCAAAACCTGGTCAAAACGATTGTCCCGGTCATAAGGAATTTCTTCTCCCGGGTACTTACTCAACTGCGCATGATTTTCTTGATAATCTCTCCAATATGTTTCCAATGTGTCCAACTTTCTCTTGATATAGTCCGCAGTTCGGCGTTCCCGTCCTGTTTTCTTGAAGGACGAAAATAATTGCTCCATAGCGCCGACCAACTGCTCCTGATTTGCTACTAGGTCTTCCATCATTCTATATAAATAAAATATGGAAAATTCTTACTTGATAGATGCTTGACTTATATACCACCGCTTGCTTGATGCTGTACAGCTGCTGAACGCCCTTGCTGGTCCAGCGCTGCCTTGTCTTGCTTGATATATGCTGATTCCCCTAACACGCGACAGATCCTGCTTTAGACCAAACCGCGCGAAAAGGTCAAAAGCTCGAAGGACCACAATGTACAGACTTGTACAGTTGATGATGATAAATGATAAGAGAAAAATATGTTGAACACTAATTTATTGCTATACGAAATTACACTTGATTAATTACGATAAACTGCTAATTTAATTGCTAATGATATGAGTGCACTGTATGATGACTGATCGTGAACTAGTTACTGAATATACAAATTAATTATAATAAATATTGACGGATGGCGTAAATGCTGACCGCGCGGAATGTACGGTTGTATTGTACCGTACACCGAGCTTTATAGTTGCTCAATGAAACTAGTAAATTCCAGTGCCGGTTTATTCTATCCTATTCTACTATTCCGGTATACTTCTCCGTACTATAATAATGCATTGATTGTCGTTAGCGGGCTATGCGTGTGGGCGTGCCTGGCGGGCGGCGCGCCGAGCGCGTGGTCGCTGCCGCAGCTGCGCGCGCTGCGGCGGCTGCCGGCGCCCGCGCCCGCGCCCGCGCCTCGTGACGACTCGCTGCACTACGTGCACCCCGCCGCCGGACGACACTATTTTGCTACGTCAGTATATTGATATTCACCAATTGCAGTAGAAATACGAGATACCATAATAATAATAATAAATCATTTATTTCAGACCAGGTCCATACTTTTAGTGACAATTTTACGAATTAGGGTTAGTAACATTATTGAGGAGCAAATTCTGTTGCTCAATCACAGAAACTTTATAAATGATGACGAAAAAGTGATATTATGTAAGCTAATAATGCATTGCAACGTTTGTCAAAACGGCAATTCAGCATCAATGCAGCAATCGACTACGGTTGAGTTTCTGGCGTCAGGCAGGACACATTATTGGCCGTTGCTTCCTAGGGAACATTTGACTGGGAAAAAACTAACCTATTGTAGTGAAACCAAGACGTATCGGTAAAGACTGAATTTATTTGCATACCCACACATATATAAAATATTAATACACAACATCTTAATCAACACACACACTCTCCCTTAAACAAAAATATTATCTTAACAGCTGTTCATGCATTACAGTTTGCCTTGAGATAAAATTAAATATAACAATGGTAGGTTTAACATTTACAACACATTATATTCTCCTTCTACAAAATAAGTAGATAATTTTATTATGTTATAAAATTCAAAGATAACAATGCATTTTAATTATAGGTACTTATTTCTTTTGCAAAAGAATATTCAATTTATAACTTTTTAATTTTCATTAACCATAAACATATACATGATGTTAGGTGTTAGATGAAATAGCTAATAAACTGACAATGGATGTTTATAACACTTTAATTACTGTTAACTTATACCAAAGAATATTAACTTAGGGTAGTAAATTTTGAATAACAAAGTCAACTGACAATATTAATTGTTTTGAAAATAAATAGTTTTTTTTTTTTCAGTTTTTTTTTTTTTTTTTACATTTGTTTATTAATAAAGTACTTCTTATTATATATATACATATATATATTTAACATATAGCATATACATAGCAAATTGATAATTATTATTATTTTTACTGATTTTGAGGGTCACGGTTACCAAAGATATTCTTAATAATATTTCTAGCTTGTACGGCTACGGGTATTCGATGACGATTATCGTATTGCATATATTCGGAGTCAAATTGATCTGTAGACTCATCAAGCTCTGCAAACGAATCACTGTATGGATCGTCAGGAGTGAGAGTGGAGTCTGTGTCCCCATCCCACATTGTCTCTTCGTGAGACGATGTGGGAGGCGATTCAGCCGATGGCAACTTAATAAGGTGTCGGCGGTTTCTCCGGTACTGCCTACCGCGCTCATCGGTGATGAAGTAAGAGCGCGGCTGGGGGGCGCGTGCACTTACTTGCGCCTCGTAGCGTAATTTTCCATCTACAGCTACGACTTTGTCGCCAACATTGAGCTCCGGCAAAGTCTGCGAACTCTTATCATACCAGATCTTTGCTTTTCTTGTTTTTGTTTTAGTATGTCAAAATAGTTACTTTTATCGTTCTTAGGTAGCATTTTATTTTCACTGGCAGGTAATCGCGTATTTATCCTACGACCCATCATCATTTCTGCTGGACTGGGAAGTCCGTCGCGTGGCGATGCTCGATAGTTTAAAAGCGATAAGTAAAAGTCAGAGTTGGTTTTTAATGATTTGGTTAGCAATGTCTTTACGGTACGCACTGCACGCTCACTTCGTCCGTTCGATTGTGGGTAATTCGGTGACGATGTAGTGTGCACAAATTCCCACTGATTTTTAAAATTATTGAATTCTTTTGATGAAAAGCAGGGCCCGTTATCGCTTATTAATTCTTGTGGTATTCCGTATCGAGAGAATTGATTTTTAAGAGCTGATATTACATGATTAGACGTCAACGAGTTCAGAGGACACACTTCTACGAAACCTGAATAGTAGTCAACAAGGATTAGAAAATATTTCTTGTTGACTTCAAACGCGTCAGTACCTACTTTTGCCCAGGGCAAACTAGGCACTGGATGAGGTACCATAGGCTCACGCCGTGGCGCCGCCTGCATGTCGAGGCAGACCCGACAGCGGCGGACAAAGTGCTCAATGTCGCGCGCCATCAACCCGCCCGGCCAGAACATCACGTCGCGCGCTCGCCGCTTGCACCGGTCGATGCCCATGTGGCCCTCGTGAACGCGCGTTCACTGCGCAGACCGCGCGGAATAAATACTAAATCGTTTTTGAAGATGACTCCTTCTATGTATTCAAACGTTTCTCTGTAATCCCATAGACGTCGAATTCTTTCGTCGACCTTATATTTATGTTGTGGCCATCCCATCGAGATATATTTTATTATTAACTGGCACTCCGAATCTGTTGAAATGTGCTTCTTTACTAGCTCCAGTTTACAATCGCTGAATCTAACGTTTGATATAACGAAGCAGGATTGTTCCTCTACGTCTTCTGTTAATTTTTCACTTAAAAGCTCGGGCAAGGGAGCGCGCGATAACGTATCCGCTATGAACATATATTTGCCCGGAGTATATTGGACCTCGAACTCATACCTCTGTAACCGAAGCATCATCCTCTGCAGGCGCGCTGGCACATCGTTCAGTGATTTTTTTAATAGGGCTTCCAGAGGTTTGTGGTCGGTTTCCACCAATATATCTTCTTTGCCGTATGTATATTGGTGAAACTTTTCAAGAGCGAACACGATAGCGAGCAACTCCTTCTCTATCTGGGCATACCGCTGCTGCGTTTCGGTGAGGGTGCGGGAGGCGAACTCGACGGGGCGGCCGGCCTGCAGCAGCACGGCGCCCAGCGCGTGCGAACTCGCGTCCACCGACACGACGGCGGGCCGCTCCGGCTCCCACAGTGCCAGCACCGGCGCGCTACAAATCTCCTCTTTCAGCTGCGCCACCACACGCTCCTCCGATTCGCCCCACTGCCACTCCACGTCCTTCCTCAACAACGATCTTATAGGTGCTACTTTTTCACTGTAACTTGGGATGAATTTACATAGATAATTGATCATTCCCAAAAACCGCTCCAATGATTGCCTATCCTTAGGGCTAGGCATTTCTTTGACGGCCTTAACTTTCGCGTCATCTACTTTCATTCCTTTTATGCTGAAGGAATGAAACCCACATTTGCTTTTGTTAAATTTTATGCCGACCGATCGCGCCCTATCTAGTAACTTTTTTAACCGAAAGTCATGCTCTTCCCTGCTAGCACCCCAGACTATAATATCATCAACAAAAGAATCCACCCCATCCAGGTCTTCCAGCAATTGCCTTAGCCTAGCAGAGTTAATACCGTACGGCATTCGTAAGAACTGATACCGACCAAACGGGGTTCCGAAAGTGCACAGTTCTGCACTTTCTTCGTCTAATTCAATCATCCAGAAACTAGACCTAGCATCTAGCTTACTGAAGTACTGAGCACCCCTTAACTTAGTTGCGATGTCGGTCAAAGTAGGAAGAGGGTAGTGCTGACGCCGAATAGCCTTGTTTAGAGGTCTCGGGTCCAAGCATATCCTCAAGGAGCCATCCTTTTTTGCCGCCACAACTATAGCGTTAACCCATGACGTCGGGTGTGTTACTTTTCTTATAACACTCATTTCTTCCATTCGATTTAACTCGACTAATAATTTATCCTTAATTCCAATTGGAATTTTACGAACAGGCCACACGCACGGTGATACATTTTCATTTAATTGTATTTTATACTGTCCCGGAAGTTTACCTAACCCAGTAAATAAATCTTGATATTCCTCAATATCTATTTTAATTGAGTAAATTCTTGAAATTAAATTCAATTCATCCAATGCGTTTTTACCAAGAATACTGTGACACTCAAATTCAGTAATAACAAATTTTAAACAAAACTCTTTACCTTTATATAATAATTTTATCACACATGACCCAACAATGTTTAAATAATTGCCACAAAAGGACTGAGCCTTAGTACGATCGGGAGTTAGTTCGTTAAGCGAGTAACCTAATTTCATAAAATTATTTTTTGATATCACATTTAAATCGGAACCGGTATCCAACTTGAATCTGTGTTTTAAATTATTTCTAGTAATACAAATAGTTTCATACCACTTTAAATCCTTGAAGTCCGTAACGCTATCGACCTGCTCAATTGTGGAAATGAAAAAAAAATCATCCTCATCCGTGTCGGGCTCATAACACGCGTTGCCGTCCTGCACTTCATACACTTTACTCGAGGCCTTCAGCGGGCATAACCTTTTGAAATGACGGCCTCCATATCCATACACTGCGTGCACGACTTCACCTTTTACCTCCAATTTAGCCGTCTCAATCAGATGACTCTCATCGTTCGATATTTCATTTAATTGACATATCTTCACCGCCTTATCCAACGTCAGGTCGTCGGTCCGTAGTAACCTATCGCGCACAGCGTTATCATTTACGCCGCACACGATACGATCGCGCAAAAGTCCCTCCTCCAACTGTTCAAATTCACACTGCTGGCTTAGCAATTTTAAGGCGGTAACATACTCGTCTATACTTTCACCAGTAAAAAACTTAAAACGAATAGTAGTAACATTGACTTTTGTCCCAAAATAGTTGTTAAATTTTTCTATTAATTTGTCAAGGTCATCCCGTTCCTGTTCATTCGTGAATTTGAACGTCGAATAAACATCGTATCCATATGGCCCTATTAAATTTATCAGAAGACAGGCTTGAATATCTTTAGGTTCCTTGTACACTCCCGAGGCTTTAAGAAACACTTTAAAATGTCTTAGCCAACGCCGCCATGACTCGGCGCGAGAAGCCGGCCCGCCTTCGAGCAATAATTCCGTAGGTGGCCGCGCATGCTCCATTTTACTAATTGTTTGTTCACACGTATTTCACTATTTTAACACAATTTGGGGCACTTAACACGCGATTCATCTATTTAACTGTGCAATTGTATTGTACACCGCTGTCACCATGTAGTGAAACCAAGACGTATCGGTAAAGACTGAATTTATTTGCATACCCACACATATATAAAATATTAATACACAACACCTATGTTGTAAGCCAACTAGGAAATAAATATGATTCTTTACCACATCTCCATTTTTTATTATTATTATTATGAATGGGTTCTCTCTTGATCCTAGTCTAGCCCGGGGATTAAATACAGGATCTACGATGGAGCGAGCTTACCCAGAAGGTGCCAATTCACCTTTGCTTTGAAAACGGGTGGAATGATTATGTCCCATGATGGTTCCAGGCCGGAGGGCGGTCTGTCCGGGCGCGTGTGGGCGTGGGGCGCGCGCAGCGGCGCGGGTCAGCCGGCGGCGCTCGCGCACGCCGCGCCCGCGCTCGCCGCGGCCTTCCCCGCCACCAGCCGCCCCACCATGCTCGTGCTCACCTCCGACCACCTCCGCGTAAGGATGGACACGTAGCGTAGCTGTAATCTCTCTAGCGCGTCACAGCCGGCGGCGCTCGCGCACGCCGCGCCCGCGCTCGCCGCGGCCTTCCCCGCCACCAGCCGCCCCACCATGCTCGTGCTCACCTCCGACCACCTCCGCGTAAGGATGGACACGTAGCGTAGCTGTAATCTCTCTAGCGCGTCACAGCCGGCGGCGCTCGCGCACGCCGCGCCCGCGCTCGCCGCGGCCTTCCCCGCCACCAGCCGCCCCACCATGCTCGTGCTCACCTCCGACCACCTCCGCGTAAGGATGGACACGTAGCGTAGCTGTAATCTCTCTAGCGCGTCACAGCCGGCGGCGCTCGCGCACGCCGCGCCCGCGCTCGCCGCGGCCTTCCCCGCCACCAGCCGCCCCACCATGCTCGTGCTCACCTCCGACCACCTCCGCGTAAGGATGGACACGTAGCGTAGCTGTAATCTCTCTAGCGCGTCACAGCCGGCGGCGCTCGCGCACGCCGCGCCCGCGCTCGCCGCGGCCTTCCCCGCCACCAGCCGCCCCACCATGCTCGTGCTCACCTCCGACCACCTCCGCGTAAGGATGGACACGTAGCGTAGCTGTAATCTCTCTAGCGCGTTATAGCCGCCGGTGCTGTCTACAGTACCGGTGGCAAGACAGCGTTCTAACGCTGTCTACTTTTACTTACCGAGTGAGGATTAGTGGCCACCTCTGGTGTCAGAGTTTAGCAATTCGCCTATAAGGCCTCTGACTTGGCTTAACGACTGTAATCAAAGGACAACAGCCGGGACCGACTGTTTAACGTGCCCTCCGAAGCACGGAAGCGCTCAGTTATAATGCCACTTTACGGTCACCCATCCGCCACAGACCGGGCCAAACTTTGCTTAACGAACGTGATCGAATACGATCAGTCTGTCAAGCACGGCCATGATGCCACCAAAATGACTTGTCCTACTAATATTATGAATGGGAAAGTAGGTATGTCAGTTTGTGTGTTTGTTACTCTTTCACGCTAAAACTACTGAACGTATTGGGATGAAATTTGGCACAGAGATAAGTAGTATATAGCCTGGATTAAAAGATAAGATATTTTTTATCCCGATATTCCCATGGGAACAATGACCATGCGGGTGAAACCTCGGTAACTAGGTAAATAAAAAAAAACTCTTTCTCTCTCTCTGAATAAAACAGGCAAAATAATGCAGAAGTAGGTCAAACAAGGAACAGAAGGCGAGTGAGAGCAGACGAAGGAGAAAAGATGTGAAAGTCAAAGGTCTCTGTTAAAGTCAAAACTCTGCCTAACCCTAAAAAGAGAAAGTCTAAATCTCGGCATTACATCAATGTGTTTGATGTTGTCTGATATTTTTTATCTAGGTGTGGAAGAGCACAGCGACTCCTCAGATGAGCGAAAACGACATATTGGATATATATCAGCAAAGTGAGGATATGCGGGACAACGTTTGAGGAGAATGACCAAAAAGCAACAAAAACCTTTTTGCCGACAAGTCGTGGCCAGCTGGATTCGAGCTCGGCGCGGCCGACGCGTTCAGTTCACACACAGGCCCCGCAGCCGAGACATGGCGCTCCGCAACGCGATCGGATCCTGCGCCCGGATACAGGTCAGTCTTCGCGCTTTGTGCACCGCTCCAACAATATTGTTATGACTAATGATGGAAAGATGCTTCTGAAATTGCCATTTAAGACCCATTTTGACATGCTAGATATCAACAGGATGATAAAGTTGTCTTTTAACAGTCTAGCAGATTATAAACAGGGTAGGCTAAAAACAAAATTTGTTTTTGTTTTGGGTTTTGCTTGTTTACCTACTCGAACTCTCTTAAAATATTTCGACTCCATCAAGGAGCTCTGATGATTTGTTAACCAATAGTCAGTCGTTGATTTTCTAACTAGTCGTTTGGGCCATTCCTGATGCCATTACAACTTGTAGAATTAAATACCCAGCTCTGTGCAACAGGCTCCTAGAAGTCTCGAATCTCATCATCGCCCATGTTTCTCCCTTTGGAGGATGGGGTCCATCCTTAAACCTGTCGAGTGTGTATTTACGAGCCATGTCGTGACAGTGTTGGCGCGGACCGGCGTTTCGGCGCTCGCTGGCGAGCCGCTCCTGCTCGGACTCGGGCGCGGAGCCGTGCCCGCCGTGCCCGCCGCAGCCGCCGCCGCCCTGCCGCGGCCGCCCGTCCGAGCGCGCGCGCGCCACGCGAGTCGTCTGCTGCCCGCCGCCGCAGGGCAACCCGCCGCCCTGCGCGCCGTCCTGCGTCAACCCGCCGCTCACCTGCGCCGATTCCATCACTAAGGTGTGATAAACGACTTTTTGTTTTCTTATGTCACACTTGAATAGTGACTAGACTTTTTAGCAAACGAGAACTTGCAATCGAGATCGAGAAAAAAATTTTGCCGTTCGGATACATCTACGTACAAATTTAAATTTTGAATTACAGGGTAAAAGAACTGGCCGTGCCGCCACTTGCGTCCGCAAAAAAGTTTGCGGTTTAGAGGTGGACCGCGTCGCCCAGCGGCTCGACGAGGTGGAACAGTACCGCCGCCGAGAGTACGAAAAAGAAGCGGCGCAGAGGAAAGCGTGCCGCGAACCTTTTCCCGATTTAGTCCCGTATTCGCTCGGAGCGGAGCGCGAATGCTGCAAGGCGACCGACGGGAAAGACTACCACGTGATGAAGTGCGGCCCCTCGGAGACGCCGCCGTGCGGGCCCGGCCGCGCGCCGCCGCCGCCGCGCTGCGTCGAGCTGCTGCGCGACTCCGCGTGCCGGGTGAAGGGGCCCGCGAGCGTCGACCCCTGCGAGCACAAGCCGAAGACCATCGTAGAGATCGACCGCAGCGGGTGTGGCCTGGCTAAACCGAACCGGCACGCCGTGCCCGCCGAATCGAGATCCGAGACGGCGCCGCCGACGAAGATGTGCGGGAACAGGCCGGAGAAGGCGCCCGCCGCCCCGACTAGAAAATTCACCACGCGTCTGATGGAATCGCTCAGCTTGAGTCGGAACTCGGAGTCGACGAAGTCGTGCCCGCGGCGGTCGTGCGATACGAAGTGCGACGGGCAGGGCGCGCGGCGCGCCGGCGACCGCTCGTGGTGCTCCGACCTGAAGCCGCCGCCCGCCGCGCCGCCGCCCTGCCGCAAGCCCACGCGCGCCGAGCTGCTCAAGCAGCGCCCGCCGAGCCGCTGCGGACCGAACGATCCTCGCTGTTTCCACACGTCTGCCGCTTTGATCGCGAAATCCGGGGAGAAGAAGGGTCCGTCGGTCGAAGAGATAAAATCTCAAACCGAAAAACTAAAACAAGCACTCAAAGAACGAGAATCTTACAAAGAAGCCGCGCAAGGCCGTGTAGCCACAGAGGTAGATTTGTCGAGCAAGACGAATGATCCGACCGCTAGTTTGGACGTTTGCGTCCCAGCGGGCGCAGAAAGACTGAGCGTGAAAGTTTTGATAGACGACGGAGGGTGCAAGAAAAAATCGAAATGTAAAAAGCCACCTAAATGTAAAGAAGAGGCGCCTGCCAAATGTCCAAACGAGTGCGCCGCAGCCGTGCCTCCCCCTGCGGTGGCGGCGGCGCGCTGCTCCAGCGTCGCCCCCAACCAGGCTGAGAAACGCGAGTCCTGGCTATCCATCAAGTCCCTGCTGGCCAGCTGTCGCAAGGACAACGCCCACAATCCGTCGTGCCCATCGAACGCGCCGAAGAGCCCGTGCGGCTCCCCGCCGCAGCCGTCGCAGTCGCCGTGCGAAAAGCCGCCCGCCCCGTCCCCGTGCAAGCCCCCCGCCGCTCCATCACCGTATAAAGCTCCCCCTCCACCGACTCCCTGCAAAGCTCCCCGTCCCCCGTCCCCTTGCAAGTCCCCGCCTCCCCCGTCCCCCTGCAAATCCGCCTCCGCCTCTCCACCCAAGCCCGAGACTCCGCCCATACCCTCTAAAGGCCCATGCAAGGCCTACCTGCCCCCCCGGCCTGCATCACCCAAACCAAAAGACCAAAAGACCAAAAAACCGTGCTCTTCCGGCAAGACCAAATTTACGGCGGAAGACAACGTATACTTAGAAACTATTCTATTGAAAGTATAATTTTACAAAAACTATGTTTACCGTGCCTGTGTGTGTTTTGATTTTATTTTTTAATACAAATTAAATCACTTGATTTTTTGTTTCATTGAAATCGCAAATTATAAAATTCCGAGAATATCTTTTGAGCAATGTGCCGGTATGTACATACCTATCTGATTGAGATAGGGATTGTTCAGTAGATAATAAATAGTTTTATCTAAAAGAGATTACGTCTGTACTGCTAGCGATAAGTCACAATTATATTTTAGTATTTAAGCGCGTAGTTTAAGTAAGTAAATATACTTTTATACCATCAACAGAAGTATCACTACCTCTCCCGGTCGCTCGGTATATTTGGTGACCCCGAAAGAGAACAAGAACCTTCTGAACAAACTCTACGCACAGTTGAAGAAAGGAATCATCATGTCTCAGCCATCCGGCTGCCAAGCGAAGACATGCCGCGCCGAATCACAAGAAGTGGCCACTACAACCGCGTCAAGGATACCAGAATTTTGGAAGGATCAACCTCGCCTGTGGTTCTCGCAACTGGAAGCAGTACTCGCTCCTCAGAAACAAGGTGACGAGTACAAATTCAGCATCGTCATCTCAAAGTTAACTAAGGATGAAATTATCTTGGTCAGCGACATTATCACGGCACCGCCAACGTCAGGAAAGTACGCGACTATTAAAGAACGCCTTATTAACTGTTTTGAAGAATCCGAGCAGCAACGACTTCAGAAACTTTTGACCGAGATGGACTTGGGAGATCAAAAGCCGTCACATCTTCTGCGCCGGATGCAGCATTTAGGGCGCGGGACAATCGGGAATGAAACCATTCGAGTCTTATGGCTTAGGTTACTTCCGGTCCAAATTACTACGGTCCTAGCTGTCTCGGAAACGTCAGATTTAAATGCGATCAGTCAACTCGCCGACAAGATGATGGAAAATATTAAAATTAACGAAGTGTCGACAGTCAAGGTCAACGTTAATGAAAACGAAGCGATGAATAGCATTTTAAATCAATTAAAAGAAATGCAGTCAGAAATGTGCGCTATGAAGCACGTACGACAAAACGTCCGACACAGCACGTATCAGCATTATTTTCCGCCAAGGCAAAGGTCAAGGTCGCGAAGCCGAGACAGGCAGTATTGTTATCATCATAAGTTTCAAGAATATGCAACGAGATGCATAAAGCCATGTGATTGGAAAAAAGGAGGCATTCCACAGAACCAGGGAAACTAAAGGAAGCACAGACTACGGCGGGCCTCTGTGCTATTCACCCGTCTAACCGCCTCATTGTTACCGACCGAAAAAGTGGTATGAGGTTTTTGATCGACACGGGAGCAAATATTTCAGTTATATGCAAGCCTCACAGAAAGTCAATAACACCTAATCAGCAATATAAACTTTACGCCGCGAATGGCTCAAAAATAAATACGTATGGCGAAAAAACACTTAGTATAAACTTGGGATTGCGCCGAAACTTTGTGTGGACATTTATTGTTGCTGACGTGTCCCAGCCTATAATCGGAGCCGATTTTTTGGAGCACTACAAAATATTAGTAGATTTGGCGGGAAATAAACTTATTGATAGAGTTACAGAACTCACAACACCTGCAGGCCTAAGCCAAGCAACACATCACAGCATTCGTTCGATCGACGCAGGAATTAAACCGCAGGTTAAACAAATTTTAGAGAAATACGAAGATATTACCCGTCCATCATCTTTAGCAAACACGCCTAAACATAATGTCAGACACCACATCATCACCAGAGGGCACCCAGTTTCCGCTAGAGCAAGACCGCTCCCGCCGGATAAATATCATATTGCGAAGAAGGAATTCCAAAATATGATGGAGCTTGGAATTTGTCGCCCATCTGACAGCCCATGGGCTAGCCCACTGCATATGGTTAAAAAGAAAAATGGTGAATGGAGGCCATGTGGGGATTATAGAATGTTGAATAAGGTCACAGTTCCGGATAAATACCCATTACCACGATTAAGCGATTTTACATACATTTTGGAAAACGGAAAGATATTCAGCAAAATTGACATCCGTAAGGCCTATTTTTGCATACCTGTGGAAGAAGTCGAAAAAACTGCAATTATCACTCCTTTTGGGCTATTTGAATTTCCAAAAATGCCCTTTGGCTTACGTAATGCCAGCCAGACTTTTCAACGATTCATGGACTCCATATTTCGTGACTTAGATTTCGCATTTGTCTTCTGTGATGATATTTTGTTAAGCGCTCCAGACGAAACAACCGGACTCCAGCAACTAGAAACGGTTTTCCAAAGGCTACAGGAAAACGGGATTACGATTAATTTAGAAAAATGCAGCTTCCTCCAGAGCGAATTGGATTTCCTAGGTTATCATATAACGAGCCAGGGAATACGCCCGACTGAGGAAAAATATAAAGCAATCGACGAGTTCCCTAAACCCAAGACGGTTAAGGAATTAAGAAGATTTTTAGGGATGATTAATTTTTATAGAAACAATTTACCGCGTGCCGCCGAATATCAAAACATTCTCAACGAGTACCTGAAGGACTCAAAAAAGAATGATAATTCGCCCATTTCTTGGACAGCAGAGGCCGAAAAGGCTTATGAAAAGTGCAAAGAGGGCATTAAGAACGCTGTACTGACCGCTCACCCATCGCGTAATGCCGAGTTAGCAATTATGACTGACGCCAGCGCGACTTGCGTCGGCGCGGTTTTGCAACAAAGAGTAAGGCATACCTGGCAACCTCTAGGGTTTTTCTCACAAAAATTAAGCGATGCGCAAAGAAAATACTCAACATTTGATAGAGAATTACTGGGTATCTACATGGCAGTACGGCACTTCCAAAGATTAATTGAAGGAAGAGAGTTTACTATTTTTACGGACCACCGTCCACTAACTTACGCTTTTTCCAAGAAGCCATCAGTTAACGACACTCCACGCAGGGTGCGGCAACTAGATTACATATCTCAATATTGCACTAATATCCAACATATTAGTGGACGTGACAATATTGTTGCCGATACATTATCACGTACAATTGAACAAATCGACACCCCGTCACCCATTAGCTACGAGGAGATAGCAAAATATCAACATAATGACGCAGAATTATCACAGCTGAAAAGAAACGCAAGATTGCAGTTCGACAAGGTCAAGTTACCAGGGTCAAGCACGACCATCGTTTGCGATACATCTACTGGAAAAACTCGTCCTTACTTACCTTTGAGGTTCCGGAAGCAAGTTTTCGACGTCATTCATGGGCTAAGTCACCCTGGCACACGTGCAACTCGGAAAATGATCACACAAAAATACATTTGGGCCAATATGAATGAAGATATTAATAGTTGGTGCAAAACTTGCCTAGCCTGTCAACAATCTAAAGTGCATAGGCATACTGTTTCACCACTAGGAAGTTTTATGCCTGCGCAGCGATTCGAACATATCCACATCGACATTGTTGGGCCGCTACCCATATCACAAGGGAAGCGGTACCTAGTTACAATAATAGATCGGTGTACATCATGGCCGGAAGCTTTCCTAGTGGAGGATATTACCGCAGAAACAATCGCTCGGACCGTTTATGAGGGATAGATAACAAGATTTGGATGCCCAATACGTATCACCACCGATCAAGGTCGCCAATTGGAATCAGCTACCTTCGGTGCGCTTTCAAAATTCTTAGGAGTACACAAAATTAGAACCACTCCATACCACCCTCAAGCAAATGGAATGGTAGAAAGATTCCACCGAACGTTAAAAGCAGCACTTATGGCAAGAAACGCTAATGTTAACTGGGTCAAAGAAATTCCTTCAGTACTTTTTGGGTTAAGAAATTGTTTTCGCGATGACACAGGCTATAGTTCAGCGGAATTGGTATATGGCACGTCGATGAAGCTACCCGGCGAGTTTTTTGAACAACCCAGCACGAATACTACCTACGAAGAATTCATGAGAAGCATTCAAGAAAGCATCGCAAAAATGACATCCGTTCCAAAACGCCAATGTCATAGGCAGTCGATATTTGTACATCCGGAACTTAATGAATGTTCTCATGTCTTTGTTCGTTGCGATAGGCTACAAAAAAGCTTATGCCCACCGTACGAAGGGCCTTTCCCAGTTATTAAGCGAATGAAAAAAGCATTTTTAATTAGAATGAAAGGCAAAGAAACTGTAATATCAATAGACCGATTAAAACCCGCGTTTCTGATAAATACCGACTGCGAAAACGTGCCTATAACCAAAGAAAAAAACACGTTGGTTACAAGATCAGGAAGATTGGTCAAACCAGTAGTTCGTTTTGAAATTGTTAGTTGATTGAAAGTAAATAATTATGTATATGTCTATCGCATCGAGAATCAAAACAAAGATCAGCATTTTTGCAGTTCAAGGCGAGTCAATATTCTCGCGTGATCAGCAAAACAACCGCTAGCATGCTGGGGTAGGTCAGTGATTAGTATTAGCAATTAACAATTTTAGTGTTTGTTATTTATTCCATTTAAGTATTATCATTTCTTATATTTTGCGATTATTTTTAACTTTTCTTAAAAGGGGGGAGTACTGTGCCGGTATGTACATACCTATCTGATTGAGATAGGGATTGTTCAGTAGATAATAAATAGTTTTATCTAAAAGAGATTACGTCTGTACTGCTAGCGATAAGTCACAATTATATTTTAGTATTTAAGCGCGTAGTTTAAGTAAGTAAATATACTTTTATACCATCAACAGAAGTATCACTACCTCTCCCGGTCGCTCGGTATAAGCAACACAATGCCGTAAGAAAGCCAATAGGTACCTACGTATTTAATGTTTGCTTGCTGGGATGGTTAGACGCAACTATGTTTAAGTTATTAAAAATTTGGTGGTTGAAGACAGCAGTACCACAGCGTTAGGAATGTAATGTAATGTGACGTACACATTAGGCACGCTCGCACGTGATGTGATCAGGAGGTGTTGAGATGGATGAGGTGCGGCTGCGAGTACAGTTTTATTAAGGCCATTCCGCGCGAGTGCGGCCGTAAATCTAATGCGAACTGCAACCTAACAAATTGTGGTAGTAATGACGCCATTATTTATCGCCGAAACCCCTGTCAGGGCGCGTTGCGGTCTCGTCACGGTTTTTTTACAAGAGGTGTTACGTTGGTTAGAGTATGTCTTGTTCAACAGCTTTACATGAATATTAGTAACCCTATAATGCAATACGAAATCAGTTTTAGAACGTGATCACACTTGACGTGTTGTTGATCAGATGTGTGTGTAGCTTTGGACGAATTAATTCGTCCAAGGGTCTAGTCAAGATCAAATACAAAAGCAGCTATTTTGAACAGTGATATTTAGGCATTCGATCAATATTGCACGGATAAAGGCAGACAATACATAGGTTGACAATATATGTAGGTACATTGAAACATGTCCGTTACGTATACGGTGAAGATGTCCGGACCCAGTCGTCGTTATGCCGGTTAATCGGTCTCGGGCGACCCGGACGGCCGCGGCCCGGATCTAGCGCACTTCGTACTGGTTAATAGCGCCCTAAGTGGCTACATGTTGGGACCACACGTGATCCCAGGTCGTTAGTGAAGATGTTGCCCACTCGGATAACGTATAAAACGTATTCTGGTCGGCTACGGAAGTGAAAGGACCTTGTGATTTGTCTTTTGCACTATTTATTTACTTACTTACTTAGATTTAAATAATAGTAAGAAATCAATAGGTTTAGTTTAGCCTAGATTTGTCAGATTTTTAATCATCATATCCTTATATGATTGTTGTGTACTACTTACCTACACAATCATTTATACATACGAGATGAGGGGCAGGGATATAAAGTAATGTAAAATAATAAAGATATCACTAATTGTCAAGTGAAATAAAAATGAAGAAAATGCAAAAGGTATAGTATTGTGTAATCTATGCTGTTTAACAAATATGTTTATAAAGCGCTTGAGTAGATTCGAATAACAAAATTGTGTTATACATTTTCAATGCGGCAGATCCAATAAAGAAATATAATCCCTCACTCGTCCGTCGTCCCACACCGCCACGCGGGTCGCTCACTTGTATTCACTCGCGCGTCGCTCCATCGCTCGCCGCTCGCGAGTGGGTGCACGCCTTTATGCAGAATTATTGAATTTTCGAATTCAAATAGCGCCGAGAATGGCGCGGATAAAAATCCATTTGCGCAAATATTTATTCATACTTCACTCGTTTGGGAGACGGGTAATAAGTTTACGTGCCTTCCATCCACGATTACCTACTTGCACTGTTATTGAATAATTCCTTCCACTCTCGAGTCTCGAGGCATTCGTTGCTATTGCTAGCGCCATATTTGTATTCGAGTTATATTACCGCATCTGCTGGCAGCTGGCACACAAAGGAATGGAAAAATATTTTATTTCTTCTTCAGCAACTTTTACTTAAATTCATAAACATCTCAGTCACTTGACAGCCACTGCTGAGCATAAGCCCCTGGGCAGGGTTGATTCAATCATTTGATTTAAATCATGATTTAAATCGTTGATTTAAAAATCAAAAAATATTGTCAGAAACAAAAAATCGTTTATTTATTTGAAATGATTTTATATCATGATTTTTATCAACCCTGCCCCTGGGTATTCCCCCTAAGAATCTCCACGAATCCGCAAACCCGCACCATTCCGCATTGGGCCCGCGTGGTGGGTCATGGCCCATTATCTAAATAAATAAATAAATAAATCCATTTATTTGCAAGAATATGGTGGTGGTGGTTGTTACAATTGGTTCGTTCTGACATATTCTATCGTACATATGACGACGTGCAAAATTTAAATACTAATCATTGTTACATTTTGGTTAATTAATTTAACATTATACAATATATGAAATACAAGTTTAATTGAATATAATGCCATTGGTGATGAATACAAATATAAAATAGTCAAATTACAATACAATGTCCAAGATTATAAGAAATATATTGAAGATATAGTCAAGTAAATTATAAATGTCAATACGTAAATAAAACAAAAGTCACATTTTATCGTTCAAGAACTCGCTAATTGTATAATACATTTTGTCAATGAGGAAATTAAATAATTTATTTCGGAATTTATTCATAGTCAAGTTTTTTATGTCATTTGGCAATTTATTAAATACTCGAATTGCCATACAATATGCGTTCCTTGAATATAAAGCTAGTCTTTGCTTAGGTATTTGCAATGTATTACCTACCCTCTGTCTGCGTACAATGTCTTTCTTTACAAACAAGTTATTATGGTTTTTCACAAATATCGAGATTTCATTTACATAAAGACATGGTAGGGGTAATATGTTTAAATCTTTAAATAAAGGTTTACAACTGTCTAAAAAATGAGTACCACAGATTGACCTTATACATTTTTTTTGGATCTTAAAAGCTCTGAGAATATCCACTGAGTTTCCCCATATTATGAGACCATAACGCAACAAGGAAGATACATATCCGTGATAGGCCATGATTGCTGCTTCTTTTGATGCTATTCTTCTAATTCTATTAAGAGCATAAACATATCTATCTAGCTTTGTTACTAGTGTGTCAATGTGAGGTTTCCAGTCACTAAATTTGTCTATTATTATACCTAGGAACTTTGTCATGTTTTCGTTCACTATTTGATTATTTTTAAAATTAATATTCAGATTTATATCTACACCATTTTTTGTTTTAAATAGTATATATTTTGTCTTGTCTAAGTTAATATTTAGGTTGTTATTCTCTAGCCAGTTTATTATTTTGCTTAAAGTTACATTGGCTATGTTTTCTAATTCTCTTTTGTCCTTAGATTTAATGATAATAGTAGCATCATCAGCATAAAGTATACATTTTTGATCCGATACGGTGGTCAGATCATTTATATATAATAGAAACAACAACGGCCCTAAGACACTGCCTTGAGGAACACCACATCTGTTGACACAGTACGTAGAATTATAAGATTTCCTTATTTTACCAGACAGTCGTGAAATTTCTACGCATTGTTTACGTTCTGATAGAAAACTCTCTATCCATGACAGTGCATTTCCTCTGATACCTAGTTTTTCTAATTTGTTAATGAGTAGTGTATGCATACCATCATCAAGGTTTTGAGTTATTTCTTTAACAAGATGAAAACAAGCCAGAGTTGTGGAGCTACCCTTACGAAATCCGAACTGTTCTTTTTTTAATATGTTTTGAGATGTAATAAAAGTATATATTTTACCATGCATAACTTTTTCCCAGATCTTTGACATAATTGGATTAAGTGTGATTGGTCTGTAATTTTTAATATCATTACGAGATCCCTTCTTATGTAGTGGCTTCACTATAGAGTATTTCATTTCAGCAGGAAAGTAACCTTGTTCCATTGAGAGATTAATTAGGTGTACTAATGGTCTAACAATATAAATAGCACACTTTTTTATAATGTATGTATTTATTTTGTCATATCCTGCTGAATTCGTGTTTTTTAAGTTTTTTATTATTTTTAAAATATCGTCATCATTTACAGGCGATAAATAAATACTGTTAGGGTGAAAAGGTATGTTACTTAAGAGGTTATTAAGCCTTTTGTTGTTGTCATATTTATTATTTGTATTACTGATAAAATATTTATTGAATTCATTACATATTGAATGAGGATTATTTATATATTCGTTATTGTCAAGTTTTAATTCAGTTATGTAAATTTGTGTTTCGTTACTTTGTACACTATTTTTTATTATATCCCATGATGTCCTGCAAACATTTTTTGATTTAATTAAGTACTGCGTATTTGTGTTTTTTTGAGCTTGATCAATACATTTTTTCAATATTCTTGAATAATTCTGATACCGTCTCTTCGTAATACTTTTATTTGATGATAAGAGACGATGTTTGAGATATAGCTTCCTCTTGTGAATGCAGGCCTTTTTAATACCATTTGTCCTCTTTATCCATACATAAGGAAGGCCAGTGTCCTAGCAGTGGGGACATTAAATTAAACACGGCTGACGACGAAAGATCTCCACGACGATCGTTCTTGCGCTGCCCGCATCCAGCGACTTTCTTTTTTTTTATTTTTTTTTTATTATTTATTTAATAATAACACAAGGAGCTTACAATTTTCTTTTTACAATAGTCCCGCAAAACCGACTAGTCGGTTTGTCTGTGGGATCTTCCCGCAACCTTCTACATTGTACCTTATTTTGTTCACCTTGTGTAGTGTATGGAACACGTCAACATATATATGTGTGTATTCTTTAGATATTAAGGCAGTCATAGAATAAACCTTTCAGTATAAACACGTCTTATTTATTTATAATTCTCCTATACAAGACGAACCGTACAGGCGCCTACCCACGGAACGTCGTCCGTCATCCGACCTATATTATTTACTAAAAATAAATTATTTAAGAATAGGTAGATCAATTAGATAGGTATGTAAAGTACTTACATTACTAATTTAGTCGGGGGAATTTCGTAAAATTATTTAACTATTTTTATTTTTATTTAGGGCGTTTTTACATACAGCGTGGGATTCAAATTTTGTAATTATGTTTTTATTTTAATGTTTTTTGTGAACTCGCAGCAGAATACTGCAGCGCCCTTTGGTGGTATAAAGCTATTTACATGCTCTGAAATGTCACCTATTCAATGCAAAAAGCCGCATCGAAATCGGTTGAGTAGTTTCTGAGAAGATTTCAAGCGCCAAGCATCCTGGCTGCTGCAGTGCCACCTGCAGCCCGACCGCCTAACGGTATGGCTTATGCTATCGCTATAGCTATGGATTTTTCAAACTCCCTACAAGGGCTCTCGCTGACGCTATCACTTTCATACTAAAAATGCAATAGTGGATCCAATAGATGAATAGAAATATCTAGGAATTAGTCAAAAACCCTATCGTTGAAGGGTTTTATGAGAGTTTGAAGTTTGATAGGTATAGCGATAGCACAAGCTATAGCGTTAGGCGGTCGGGCCGCTGGTTATCTGTAGTTAAACGATACCTGCATAAGCATGAGCACCTCGACAAAACTTTCTCGACACTTTTCTCGCGCGAGCATATTGTCTGTCCCGCTCAAACCGTACTGATATGAGAAGGACAGACATCGCGAGATAAACGTCGATAGAGAGTCGCGGTGTGCATGCTACGCTGGCTGTTGAATGCAAAAAGCCGCATTGAAATAGGTTTAGTCCTGGTTGATGCAGCGCCACCTGGTGGTCTACCTGCTCTGAAATGACACTTTTCAATTGCAACAAACCGACAAACCGCATCGATATCGGCCCGGTAATTTCCGAGAAAAATGGTAACAGACATACATACAAACACACAAACAAACTCCGCTTGTTTCGTTCCGTCCATCGTGGGGGTAGAAAAGGTCAATTAAAACATTGCTCAAACAATTCAATCAAAAGTTGTTAGCAACAAGTTACATAATCAGCCCAGCCCCCTTAATTTCAATAGCTTTGCCATCTGGGCAATCGGCGGTGTAGCGCTCTTTGAATAGATTGAATAGAGATATGTATATCATACATAAAAAAATATACGACGAATTTGATAACCTTCATCCGTTCATCTCTTTATTAGAAGTCAATAAACAACCTCCTTACATAAGTCGCTTTAAAATCAAATACTTTTTATATCAAAGCAACGTTTCAGTTTCTTATGGGCAACGGCAACGGGGAGCCTCTTATAGCCTCCATAAGTAACTGATGTTAAGGCTGAACTGAAGGTGGAAGCGCGCCTCGCCCGGAATCCTCAACCACTGACAAACTGGCTATCTTAATATTATTATCTCTTACTGCCGGAACACAACACAAACATTGTTGATATGACGTTAAATATTTGGTACTACCACCAAATATTTATCGTCATATCAACAATGTTGTCAGCCTGGCTCATCAATAATGAGCCAGGCTGACTTACAAATAACTCATAACCAAACCAAATAAAATATTATGTACCCCCACTGGGATTCGCACCCGGAACCTCTGGTTCTGATAATGGACAACATTTCATTTTCTATAAAGCACTAAAATAAAAAAACCATTTCGAGGTTTTAGTGTCATAAGTTCACAGTTTTTATTTTAGAATTTTCTGATCGGTAATTTGTGAGATATTTAATAAAAACTAAAAAGTAGTCCAAATTGAGAAAGTCAGGCATTTGATCCCGTCATTCCTTTTCATTTCTGTCTAATATAAAAAAAAAAATTGTCTCTGGCTGAGTTGACAATGACATTCAAATCAAGTAGTGAAAGAGCGAAGAGAAAATCTAAGATATCGATATTCGACATTTTCTAATTTACATAATGCCATAATGCAAAACCTCATGAAAAAACAGTTTGTGATTGTTTTGAGTTGATGATTATTGCTGAATAGATTTACTTTTTATGTTTGCTAGGTAAACCACCACGCGACACCAGGCAGGTGGACCACGGGTCAGAAATTTGTGTGTGTTTAACGAAGTGGTTATTTTTTGTTCCACTAATGAAATACCAGACCTTAAATTTCAATATGGTTTGATATACATTTCAATTCTAAATACCCAAAATGTTTATATTGTTCATGAACGCGAACTTGTGCGTATAAATTTAAATTTATATTTTTTTATTAAGTTTTTTTTTATCTTAACCAAAGTGTTAATCTTTAAATCATGTTTTGGTTAAATAACGAAAATGACAACTTTTATGTAGTAATCGATATTTAAGTTCTGCCACTGTCACATCACTACTAGAAACCATTACGTCAGTTTTTTTTTAAATCCGAAATAAGCAAAAGCCTTATCAATTTAACTTCCTGAGAACGCACTTACGCTCTTTTAGAATGAGCAAGTTTTGAAATACGGATTTAATACACAAATATAATGCTAATAATTAAAATAAAAAATACGTGTCTCGTATTTTAACATATAGTTTTATTATGCATAGGAATATTTGCATTATATATTTTTGAAATGTTGTCCATTGGTGATTTTCCAGTAAACCAGTAAACCAATTGTAGAGAATTAAATAGGTCCAGCGTAGGTAACTAGTATTGTGGAGATCAGAATCCATAACATAGCTGCTTGTCTGTTATTTTTTCACGCGTAAACCGCCTACTGAATGGACGGACAGAACTTGAACCATGGAAATGGGTATAGGTTATTTTTATTCCGATAGATGGCGCCACCAAGCGATAATCTTATTAATAATAATAATAATAAATTTGCGTATGCTTAGAAAAAAAAACTTATACTTAAAACCAAAAATAAAAATCCTTATTGACCTAAATAAACAAAACATAGCCAAAGATGACACATTATGTACTTACCTAAACTATATAGGTCGAACCTGTTCATATAGGTTCATTGTATTTTTTCATTATCGTATTTTTTTCTCTATCTCAGTATTATTATTGATTAGTCTAACAATAAAACATAAAAGAAAACGTCTTATACATATAACAATGTTGTGCATACCTTTAAGTTAAATGCATATAAGATACATATTTTGCTAAGTGCTGTAAACTTAATATAATTTGCCTTTATGTATTTAGTTGGTAAGCCTTATTAAATAAATAAATAAATAAATAGGCTCTTATTCATGCGGACGAACGCGCGGGCGGAGGCTACTAAACGATATTAAAATAAAAAACCTTCTTAAATGAAACATCATTATTTTGTGAGTACCTAAGTAATGATATCGTTAGGTACCAAATATTAGTTTATATAAGTATACCTATAAGTATAGATACCGAGTTAAAAGCATACTGCACCATTTGGTTTTCAGCGGCAATACTAACGAACTAAACTTGACTTGACATTAAAGTCAAGTACCTTAGCCAGTTCTTCTATGAAACGAAACAAAAATGTCAACTTCAAACTCGAATTTGACAATAGCAACGTTGTCAAAGTTGTCAATGTCATAAAGTGTTTCTTTCACCTCCCATGATGTCGTAGCGTCCCGCACATTTTGTTATTTTAATTTACGGAGAATTGGCTTACCATTTGTGTTGTTATAACTTGTAAAATATAAAAGTGATAAGTGGTCAGTGCTTCAAAAATGTTGGTTTTGTTTGAAACGCCGGCGGGCTACGCAATATTCAAGGTAATTGCCAACACGTGCTGTTCATAACCTAAACGTCCAAATGTTTTAAGGTTTTTTCAATTAAAATTAATGTTTTAGATCATAATTTTGACAGTAATTATTTGAATCTAAGAGTAGTTTTGTTCGGACTACTGCGAAGATTCTATCTGCTTACCTGTACATATGGAAAAAAATATAATAGCTTTTGAATAAAATATATTTTCGGAATTACGAAACAGTCCTCTGACCCTATTTTAGCCTTGCATCTTAAATTAAAAGGCATGGCTAACACTTGCGTGAATTGCTCACTAATTGATTGTACCTACTTAATAGTTAGGAAATGTAACTGTTAAATACCAATGCAACTATTATCCTTTTATTGTTTTATTAGAGCTAAATATACCTAAAAATAATTAGAATTATCTCCCTACTGATGTGCACAATTCTTGAATCGTGATTTAATTCTTCTTACAGTTATTGGATGAATCAAAACTGTCACAGATTGAAGATTTGTATACAGAGTTTAACTCTCCAGAAGGCGCATCGTCTGTGTAAGTGTTCATATTAATTTAAGAACTAGCATTATACCAAAAATTACTAATAGGTTATAAATAACTTTAACCAGCAACCTAAAATATAATACAACTTTACAGATTTAATGTAGAATTTTATAAAGGTTTGTTTTGTTTTACTTCCTGTCTTTTTATTAATTTATGTTTTTTTATTTTGCATTGTTGAAGCCATGTTACAAGATAAATTTTAATACAGAAAAATACTAGAATAAATAAACTCTACTCACAAGTTTCTCATCTGGAACTTATGTTTATGTTTTCAATCTAAGATTTTAATAGCTTTATTATATTTTCAGTGTGAAACTAAAGAACTTTGTAAAGTTTGAAGACACTACAGAAGCTCTGGCAGCCACCACCGCTGCTATTGAGGGGAAAATCTCAAAGCCCTTGAAGAAAGCTTTGAAAAAGTATGTCTGTAAGGAAGTCCAGGATCAGCTGCTGGTCGGAGACGCCAAGCTCGGCAGTGCCATTAGAGAAAAGTTTGATTTACAATGTGTATCCAACTCAAATGTACAGGAATTACTCAGATGCATTCGCTCACAAATGGACAGTTTGTTGTCTGGCTTGCCAAAGAAAGAGATGACTGCTATGGCATTAGGTCTCGCTCATTCCCTCTCCAGATACAAGCTGAAGTTCTCTCCAGACAAAATTGACACCATGATAGTGCAAGCTCAGTGTCTTTTGGATGACTTAGACAAGGAATTGAATAACTACATCATGAGGTGTAGGGAGTGGTACGGCTGGCACTTCCCCGAGCTCGGCAAGATCATAACTGACAACACACTGTTTGTGAAAATTGTCAAACTCATAGGCACAAGGGACAATGCCTCAAAGACTGACCTTTCAGACATCCTGCCGGAAGATTTGGAAGAGAAAGTGAAAGAAGCTGCTGAAATATCTATGGGCACTGAAATATCAGATGATGACATAATGAACATTCAGAATTTATGTGATGAAATCATTTCCATAAGTGACTATAGAACACATTTAACCGACTACCTCAAGGCCAGAATGATGGCGATGGCACCTAATCTAACGGTATTGATCGGGGAGCACATCGGTGCTCGTCTCATTGCTCATGCTGGTTCGTTAATGAACTTGGCAAAACACCCAGCTTCTACTGTTCAGATATTTGGAGCTGAAAAAGCTTTGTTTAGGGCTTTGAAGACGAAGAAAGACACTCCGAAGTATGGGCTGATATACCACGCAGCACTTGTAGGCCAGGCCAGTGCTAAAAACAAGGGGAAAATGTCTCGAATGTTGGCGGCCAAGGCAGCTCTGGCCACGAGGGTGGACGCTTTTGGCGAAGATGTTTCATTTGAATTAGGAGCTGAACATAAAGTGAAACTGGAGAACAGACTGAGGTTGTTGGAGGAAGGCAATTTGAGGAGAATCAGTGGCACCGGAAAGGCTAAGGCGAAGTTCGAGAAATATCACAGTAAAACGTGAGTTGTGTACTTTTGTATAAACTTTATTTAATTGATCCCTATAATATTCATTTATTCAATTTAGTTGTATATAATATAGTTAAATATATACATATCACTGTAAAACTACTGGAACCATAGAAGATTTGTGCATTACATTTACATTAAGCAATTTCAATATCAATAAAATAAAATGAAAATAGTATTGAAAAGCTACAGAGAATAAAAAAAAATGTTTATCATTCTTTACTTACATTAATAAAATTTCAAATTAATAAAAAATTTTAAATGCAGTTAAACTGCAATTAAATTACAATTAGTAAAATATAAAAATAAAATTATAATAATACATCTAGTTTAGCTCCCAGTCCAGCATGGGATACTCGGTGTATTGATCAATGTTTATGGTTTTGTCTGATATTAATTCATCAAGTTTGAACTGGACACAGGCGTCCAGTCCACAATGGACTCACTATTGTCTCATAATCCGGGGCCTGAGTGGTTACTATAATATACGTAATTGACCGTATGTTTGTTGTCATCAGCGAGGTATTCTCGTACGGCGCTGGCGCGGACAGCTCGCTCGGCAAGCCCGCCAAGCGCGAGCACTCGCCGGAGCGCGACCCGCAGGCGGCCAAGAGGGTCAAACTTGAAGGCGGGGACGATGAGGTGAGTGTTGCACTCAAACATTTTTGTTGTTAGACGACCTCCGTGGTTGGACCAAGTCAAACATTTTTTATGATTTCGAATTTTGCATTTTTCAATGCAATTTTTTGCATATTAGAGCATTGGAACGGGTGTCCAAAGGTCGTGGATTCGAGTCCCATCTGAGAATTCCCTTGCGGCTGAGTTGAATTTTTCCAATATTTTTCTATTTAAAATTTATCAAAGGTTTTTATTCAAATAGACTTATAGATAAATGCTTTCGAATACTCAAATTTTTGTGGAACAGTCAGAGAAGCTTTTTTTAAAAAGGTAATAGAATTTAATAAAACGTTTATATCACAAATAATAGAACATTAACATGTATTTCATTTGAATAATAAATTATTTCTTATACCTTAGTACTTTCCGAAAAAACGGTTCCCAAAAGAACTCTACTGAGCAACTGGGAAGTTCCCCGATTGTACATACACCGGTTTCAAGATGTCGCTTACTCTGAAGTCCTGGGTTCGAATCCTGGTAGGGGCAAATGTTTGTATGATGAATACTAGCATTTGTACCTGAGTCATGGACGTTTACATATATTTCTACACATAATTATACTTATATTATGTATAATTAGACGACCTGTTTGGCGCAGGGGTACTAACCCCGCCTTCTGCGCTAGAGGTCTCAGGTTCGATCCCCGGGCCAGACAAATATTTGTGTGCATGAACATATCTATTTGTCTTGATCTGGGTGTTTCCTACGAAAATTATGTATGTGTTTTAAAAGACGTATATAAGTATGATTATTCGTTATCTAGTATCCATAACACAAGTTCTTCATGAAACTTAACGTGGGCTAGATAATTGGTGTGATTGTATGCAAATATTTATTTATTTATATGTATTTATATACGTTACCCTAGTAACCCATAACACAAGCCTTACAGTCCTTACTTTGGGGCAAGGTTAATTCGTGTGAGTGTAAGAATAGTATATTTAATTACGAGTGCGGAAAGCCTGTCATTGCAAAGAGTTCCGACAAATGTCTACCCGAGCGAGGCGCAGCCGGAGGTGAGGGTTGACAGCCGCAACTCTTTGCAACGACGGTTCCGCACGTGTACTGAACAACTATTTTTAATACAGTTGCGAAAAAATTAAGCAATTCAATAAAAAGAATATTTTTGGAAAATGGCGCCAACCGTAAAAGAATATAAGCAGAGTTTTTTTTGTTTTTTCACCCATTCTGGGTAGGCAAAGGGAACTATGCCCATACAGCCAAGTCTTCAGTAGATTTTTTTTATTGATATGAAATGATATGAATCTTCTGAGCCAGTACCAATCTGGGTTTCGCCCCGGACACAGCACCGCCACTGCCTTACTAAATGTCACTGATGACGTTCGTTGGGCTATGGAACGGAAAGAACTCTCAACACTAGTTCTGCTGGACTTCAGCAATGCCTTCAACTCAGTCGATTTCGATATTGTTCTTGCTCTTCTTTCCTCCATTAACGTTTCTACCTCTTCGCTCTCTTGGTTCGATTCCTACCTACGCGGCCGCATGCAGTCAGTCCGTCATGAAGATTCTAAATCTGATTGGTGCCAGCTCACTGCCGGCGTGCCGCAGGGTGGTGTTCTCTCCCCTCTCCTTTTTTCCCTCTTCATCAACTCAGTAACTAGAGTAATTTCCTCCAATTTCCATCTCTATGCAGACGATTTGCAACTCTACCGTCACTTTAAACTTGAGGAAATTGACCTAGCTACTGCTTCAATCAATGATGACCTCAATCGAATCTCAACTTGGGCTAGGGACTATGGACTTTTGATCAACCCAATCAAATCTCAGGCCATCATCATTGCTAGCAGACGCATGCTCAACTCAGCTCGTCGTCGGCAGCTGCCTTCGGTGGTGCTTGATGGTGTCACCATTCCATACAGTGACTCAGTCAAGAATTTGGGTCTAATGCTTGACTCCAATCTTTCCTGGACATCCCATATCGCGGACGTTAGCCGCAAAGTCTACTTCTCCCTTCACTCCCTCAAATGTCTTCAAAGTTATCTCCCTTTGCCCACTAAAATATCAATTGCACAGTCACTCATTGTACCTCTTCTTGACTACGCCGATGTTTGCTACTTAGACGCCACCGAGCAACTTCTAAACAAACTTGAGCGCCTCCAAAACTTTGCCATTCGCTTCATTTTCGGTCTTCGAAAGTATGACCACGTTTCTAACTTTCGGAAGGATCTCAAGTGGCTCCCAATACGCCTGCGCAGGAATCTCAGAATACTTTGTCTCCTCTTCAACATCCTTTATAATCCTTCTTATCCTTCTTACCTCCGTGACCGTTTCTCCTTTTCTCATTCACCTGATTCTCCGTGTCGGTCCCATACCAAATCCCTCCTGAAGTTCCCTTCCCATCACTCTGATTTCGCTTCCTATTCCTTCTCCGTACATGCTGTCCGTCTCTGGAATTCGTTGCCGGCTGAGATACGAGATTGTCGCACGATATCTCTTTTCAAAAAACGTCTGAAAGAGTTTTATCTGTCCTCTTGTCCTTAGCACTGATCCCTTTCTGTCTTTCTCTTCGCATTATATGAATTATTTTATAGTATTATATGTATTTATAGGTTTATTTTGTATATATTATATCTAAGTATTGTGTATTTATTGATAATTTTGTTATATTATTTAAATAAATATTACACACTGTCTGCCCTTCTCAATGTCCTTTCCTTTCACGGGCCGGCTGGAAGAAATTTCAATGTGAAATAAGCCGTGCCCCTGTACAATAATTCTTTATAATTGTTTTTTCTGTAATGTTGTGTGTGTACAAAATATATAAATAAATAAAATAAATAAATAAATGCAAATGAAATTTAATGAGATGAAATGAAATGAAACCTAACCTAACTCATTGAATCAAATCATTAAATCTGATATTGAAACAAATTAGTAGCTATTTTTAGAAATATTTGCATGAATCATAAATACTTCGTGGTTGGTTTTTTCTTTTTAATAGACATTATTTTGACAGTTGAGAAAGAGAACGCACGAGTTCGGAAAAGGAAAAAAAGAACTCGAGTGTGTAATAGCCCACATCCCGAACGCTATACGTCCCTGCAATACGCCACTTTTTGAGCAACTGTATTAAAAAAATATATGTGATAAATATTAAACAAGAAAATATACTAGAAAAAAGCAACTAGTCTCATGTCGCCCTGACGGGATTCGAACCCGCATCCTTGGGAATCCGGCCCAATGCACTAACCAATTATGCTACAGAGACCTATGAGGACACGTCGAATTTATCTACTATATCTACGGTGTTGGCCACCGTCGTTTCATCAATGAGAGAAATATCCTCGCATTCGAAAGAAACATTTTTACAAATATTTGACTAACGATTTAGATGTAACAGCCATCCAATTATAACTGTTTAAGATTTATCACATATGAATAGCATTGTAAAATGTAAAATTAAAAAGTTATAAGTGATTATCATGTTGGTAGGTTATGTAAAGAACTAAAATTATGTAAATTATGTAAATTTTACAGACTCGTAAGCAAAATATAGGTTTACTAACATAATTGTTTATTGTAAATCTACGATATTGTTTATATTTTTGGTATAGTAAGACTGTATAATATTGTACTAATATAAAAACCATTCTTCATCAGGTGTCACCAAAGAAGAAGGTTAAAAAAGAAGTGAAAGAAGAGCCGACAGAGGGCAACGGCATCGACCCTCCGGAGCCAACTTCTGAAAAGAAGAAGAAAAAGAAGAAGTCTGAAGCGGCAGAGCCAGAGCCTGCGCCAGAAGCAGCAGTAGAGGAACCCAAGAGTGACAAGAAAAAGAAGAAGAAGAAAAAACAGGAGGCTGATGAATAAGTTTCTATTGCTAGTCCGTGGTCCTTTACGCATTTTACTTAGTTAATGACCAAGTGTCTGACTTTAGTTTAAACAGTTGTTATTCACCAACTACTGCCTCTAAACACGTACAGCGTTAAACATATTAAAAAGAAACGTTTTATAAAAAAAATCATGACTTAAAAAAGTAAATATTATACTTATGGTAAATTTTAAATAGAAAAATATTGGAAAAAATTATGTCGGCCACAAGTGAATTCTCAGACGGGAATCGAACCCGCGACCTTTGGAAATCCGGTCCAATGCTCTTGAGCATGGAAATCCGGTACAATGCTCTTGAACATGGAAATCCGAAGGTTCCAAAGGTCGCGGGTTCGATTCCCGTCTGAGCATTCACTTGTGGCCGACTTAATTTTTTCCAATATTTTTCTATTTAAAATTTACCATAAGTATAAAAATAGCATTGAAAAATGCAAAAATTATAAAATCATAAAGTAAATATTAACTTTTTTAAGTTGGTGCCAGCCAAGGCATTCTACATTGCACTTATAAACTTTTATTTTTCTTGCCTTGACTGGCACCGACTTAATAAAGTCTATTTTCTACTTTCTGAAGTCAGTTTTTCTTTTTATAAAATGTTTTTTATTTCACAATTTTTAAAGTTAGAATAAGTTCCACTCTCACCTACACTAAAAATCGGAACTATGAACTTGTCATCTATGATTATGTCATTTATGGGACGAAAACGACACTATTTTCAAGATGCCCCGAAAACTACTCAACCCATTTTTTTCTTTTTTTTATGATGTACGGGTAGACTCTTAGTCTTCATCATACCTGATGTTAAGTATTGATAAGGCCGAAGATGGCAGCGAGCCTCTCCCGGAATCCCCAATCACTGAGGAACTGGCTATCTTATCTCTAACTGCCGGAACACAACAATGCTGAAAACATTGTTGTTATGGCGTCAGACTTAGACAAGATGATGGTAGCTAGCCAGGCGGACTTATAACAAGTCCTACCACCAACCAAACCGAATACAACATGTACCCCCTCTGGGAATCGAACCAGAGACTCTTAGGTCTGATACCGGTGGTTGTACCACTAGACCACAGAGGCGGTTGTTTTTCCCATTTGTTTGTCTCATTTTATAAATTTCAAAATTTCACAAAACGGGACCAACTTGAGAACAAAACTGATGTAATAGCGTTTGAGTGATTCCAATCGGCCCTGCCTTCTATTGCCTTCCAATAATCGGTGAACATGCATAAAAATAAATATAAGCGAAGAATTGATATCCTCCTCCTTTTTTTTAGTCGGTTAAAAATAGTTTTCTCTCTGTTTACTTCCAACAATTAACTGAAATGGAATGTCATTTTAATATGTCTAGCGCTAATTGTATTTATTGACAGTTGATGAAAGTCGCCTTAAAAATGGGTGCCAAATTACCTTTGTATTTCGATTTACGTAAATGGTAATTTGAATTATGTAAAACAGTTTAGTGAATAATATTATGCTAAATAAGATGCGTGGAGGAATTTCGATAACTTCTCGTTTAAATGAAGCATTTTGTGCTGATTATTTTAGAACATAAGTTCTTTGTTTTAGGTATAAGTGAATTAAAAATTTATTCTGTAAGTGACAGAGAAAATTATATTTGAGTATAAATCTCTTTGCTTTGTTTTATTTGAGCCAGGTATTCTACTAAGTCAAACTTAATTACAATAATTGATTCAAAGTTCGTATTTATAGAAGAAATTTAGTACTTATAAAAGCAGCAGTGCGATTCTGTAACAAAATCCGCGATCACCTCGACACCGAACTCACTCAGGACGTGCAAATTACAATCGACTTTTAACATTGTGCATTAGAGGCGAATTCGTTTGTAAGTTACGAGTGAGTTCGGCGTCCAAGTGATCGCGGGTTTTGTTACAGAATCGCACGGCAGGTGAAGACCTCTATTTTTGAATCACTCGTCGCGCGAGTGGCGGCGAACGAGGGGTCGATCATGCGAATAGCGACCTTGCAAGCGTTGACATAGCACGCTTTTCGCTTTGCCCCTCGCGCGCTCGCGTTGGGAGGCGGTACCACAGGCGAAAAGCGAAGCTATGTATATACGTGCAAGGTCGCTTTTACGGAATACTGAAACTCAAACGTCGCACGAAAATCAGTAGAATCCTCGAGACGACTGAATCAAAAATAGAGGATTTTCAGACCTTGAAGTTTAATTGCGTAATGCAAGCGTAAAGCCGAAAGCCTGACATATTGTTGTACAAAATGATCTATAGGTTGGTATTATGACGCAATACCGTGACCGACTGTCGGACAACTCACGGCCCAAACGGCTGAACCGGTTAAACTGAAATTTTGCATACAGAATCCTTTAACGATATAGCACTATAAGAAAGGATTTTTTGATATTCCCACGGGAACGGAAACCACACGGGTGAAATGGCGGTAAATATGCGTGATCAAATCAGAAATGAGGGAATCCACAAGAGAACTAAAGTAACTGACATCGCTCAAAGGATTGCTCAGCTGAAATGGCATTGGGTGGGGTGGGACACATAGCGAGGAGAACCGACAGCCGTTGGGGCGGAAGGGTTCTAGAATGCCGACCGCGCACAGGACGATAGTCCATGGGTAGTGCCTGACAAGGTGGACCGACGATCTGGTGAAGGTCGCAGGAGGCCGCTGGATGCGGGCAGCGCATGACCGATCGTCATGGAGATCCTTGGAAGAAACCTATACCCAGCAGTGGGTGTCATGTGGAGACGACGACGACGATGTGTCTTTTAAACAAAGAAACTCTTTTAGCCACCCTTGCAAAGTTGCAACTTCGAGCCTGGGCGCTCGATTCACGATATTACATTTAAATACAGAATAAACCCAAGTGTCTGTTCTGTTGTGCGATTGAACCCACGACTTATTTTAGCTTAGCCGGACCTCCTCTCGCTGCGCAGTCGGGTCAGCCAAATAGAAACTGTCTAGACAGCACCGCAGGTATGTACTACTTTTAAAATATCGCAGTGAGCCACTTGTTGGGCAGGGGCGCGCCGACTTAGGGTCAGGGGAGCACCCATGAGAAATAAACAGAATAGTCATCAAGAAACAGATCAGTAATCGACTTTTAGGGATAGGCGTTTTTTCATTACCCGACGACCTGCTTAGCGCAGTGGGTTAGAGTGTCGGTTGAGACGCAAGGGTCGCGGGTTCGATTCCCGCACCTACACAAATGTTTGTTGATGAAACAGATATATGTGATGTGTCTGGGTGTTTGTGGTACCTTCGTTGTTCACTTTTTCGAGTCATCAAATGACCATGAACACCCATTATGTTTTCTACGCCCCTGCCTTGTAGTATAGCACCCATGAGGTTGTCTAAAAGCCGGCGCCCCTGTCTTGTAGTATGTCAGTAGGTATGTTGTAAGGTCTTGTATAGGTCTAGCTTTTTATTTTTTATGTTAGTGAACTCTTCACTCTCAGACAAACCATGGACATGGTTTTGTGAGGAAATATGTAGGTAATAGTTTTAATATATACTTATCTATACTAATATTATAAAGAGGAAAGATTTGTATTTTTGTATGTAACGAATAAACTCAAAAACTACTAGACCGATTTTGACGAAATTTGGTATAGAGAATCCTTAGACCCCAAGTAGTAACATAGGCTATAAATGATCCCAAAATTCCCACGGGAACGGGAACCACGCGGGTGAACCGGCCTCTAGTAATAAATAAAATAAATCATTAAAGGGTATATTCGTTGATGAAAAAAATCGTTAAGCGATTGTCGTTAGAGTAATAATAGAGTAGAAAAGTCTATTGTATCGAGTCTGCTGAAATTTGTATACGTTGTGGTTGTATGGCGGGCGCGGGCGATCGCCTTAATTAAAGTCGCGGCAACAGCTGCAACAGGCGCTTTTTGTGCGTTACCAATTAGTGGCGCCTTCGTTATTGGGAGCCTCCATTATTTATAAAACAATCAATGAAACAACGAAACGAAATTTTGGTTTTAGTAATAATTTTTCGCTTTTCTTGCTCTCATTTCTTCTGCGGCCCAGGGGACCGGACGGTAACAGAAAAGCCATAAGTAGGCGATGCTCAATTTCTCTCCAACGCGTTGCTCGATTTTTATGCAGATAAGTTTAGCTTTACTATCCATTCTGATATCGTCATGTAGTCAGGTCTTTGTCGTCATCAGCCATTTTAATGTACCCACTGCTGGAGCACTGGCCTTCCATATGGATGGATTACGAGAATGGACCACACCTAACCCACCACGCGGTCCATTGAGGATTGGGGGGTTTTTCTTGACTGCAAATACAGCCGAAATGGCTTAGCGTGGCTTCCGAGGCAAGGAGAAGCTCGAGATAGTAAATTATTGGTCACCCATCCCGTGACCGACCATTGCGAAAGTTGCTTAAAACTTAACCGCAACAATCGCAGGCCGGCAAGGCGTAGGTCTGCGAGGCCCTAATTCATTATTTAGACATTAATAAATTCCATTATTTATCAAACAACATAACAATAAGGTAGGTACTTACCTACTATGCCAACTTAACTGTTATAAAATGCAATAACTCTGAGTCATAGCTACTTCGGCGGGTGTCTGCAATACAAACTGCAAACAGTGACAACTGCATAACGAGGGAAGTTCGCGCGAGCGCCAGTCGTGGCCACCCCGCTTACGGGCCGGCTATTGAAATGGTGTTGCTTGTGTAATTTATAGCTTGCGACGCCACTTTGACTGCTTGTATTATTTTGTTTCGGCATCTTCTATTATTTCGTTGCCTGTAACTAAGTATTATGACTTAGTTTTCGCAAATGGTAACCATAACTACTTGTACTATTAAGTATTCTGTGCCATAACGTTTAATAGGTACTATAAGATAAGTACACAGGTAGTTGTTACAGAAATGTCTACGTTGGCCTATCTTCTTCTTATCGTATAAGGATTAGTGGCCACCTCTGGTGACAGAGTTTATCAAGCCGTGACATAAGACCTCTGACTTGGCTTAACGACTGCTATCAGATGACAACAGCCGGGACCCACGGTTTAACGTGTCCTCCGAAGCATGGAAGCGCTCAGTTGTAATGCCACTTTAAAGTCACCCATCCGACACCTGACCGGGCCGAACTTTGCTTAACAAACGTGATAGATTACGATCAGTCTGTCAAGCACGGCCACGAGCACTTCCTTATGCGGCCTTTTTTAGTAATTGAGAGCTTCACAGGAAACCGAGTGTGGCACTTGGCGAGAGTGCATTGTTACTTATTTATATAGATTCATTAGGTAAGTTGATTGTAACTGTAGCAATCAACGCCTTACATCTGCAAAACTCGGACAGAAGTGATCTAAGAGGTTTTCGAGTCGTAGTTAAGTAAGCCAAAATATCATCACAAATAGAAGTGTGATAGACCAAGTGTACAATTCCTATTATGAAGTGCAATGCAAGCCATGTTCAATAGTTGAATACACAGACCTATATCGATTAGACGAAAAGAGCGCTTCAAACTGTATGAGAACCTAGCGTGTCGAATGTTTCGTAGGTACCTACGATGACGCCACGATCACGAGCGATGTGGAAATGTTATCGACGAGCTCTTGCAAGAAACCATTCTCGTTTCTGAGTGACACGTCTTTTCATGGCACAATGGTCTCGAACGGAGTGACTTAGGTCGGAAAACTTTGCTTTGATCGTGGTCATCGTGGATCAAACTTTTTACACGCAAGGTAGGTTAACGTTTACCGTCTATCTCGATATACTTAGGTAGATCTGTGGTTGAATACCTAAGTTTCTTAGAAATCATTTTATTTCGAAGGCTCCTCAATAAACAATTTGTGTTTCATTTTCTATAGGATGATACGTACAAGTTCCTAGCAGTACATAACTGAGTGGCCGGCCGCCGCCGCCGCCGCCGCCGCCGCCCGGTCCGGTCGTGTAACGAGCTAAGTTGGCGGCCCGGGGCGCCGGACGGCTGTTTATTGTTATCACAAGTTGGTTTATTGCAGCCCGGCTCTACAACCGCCCAAGCCCGCGTGCACACTCAAACTCAACTTGCAGTTTAACCCCGGAGAAAGATTATTTAGTTTTCTTTTAATTTTCCTTTTTTTATTTTGCGTTTGGACTATTATTTATTTTATTATCTTGGGAAGTTTACTGCAGTATTTACAAATTAGGTAAATAAGCAAGCACTTAAAAACTAATTACTAAAAGCTAATTACAAACTTCCACAGATAAAACTTGAACTTGACTATGAGGGTGGTTAATTCGTCCAAGCTATGAGGATATTCTTTCAATCGTTAAATTCCATTAGGTAGGTATTACAACTACATAAATCTAAATTGGTAGTTTTCATTTGCAATAATTTATTTCGTGTGTTCTTTGAAAGAAAGTTTTGATTTATAGGAAAAATTCAATGTTCATTGCTTTTCAATTTGGCTGTTCCGTGTAATATCGCCTTTACACTCGAAATCGTTAAAATAGAAATGCTACAAACAAACAACATTGCGTTTCAGAACTTTAAAATAAGATTTTCCTGATTAACAATATTAGGATTTTCCACCCACTTTTATAAGTAATACTGAAGGCCTAAAAATATTTTATAAGTAAATACATGAAAACCGACTTCAAAAAACTAAAAATTTCCTTTGCGGTCCTACTCTTTTATTGTTCTTGCCTTGGCTGGCACCGACTCCAAAAGGCTTATTTTTTGCTTTTTCAGTTTTTTAAAGTCGGTTTTCATTTTTTAATAAAAAAAATTTTTACTTTGAAGAGCATGTTGGTATGGAAGAACGCTGTGGCTCGATTTATTTGTCCGCGAGGCACCTTTATCGAATTGTGCCTACTTTTGACGGCGATCGCACGTACCTACATCTAAATTAATAAAACACTGACAAACAAAAATAATGCACGAGAAGTTCTCTCTAGTTATACGTACCTACATCTTAAGTTTTGGTAAACACGATTAAAACAACTTTTCGGGATGTTGCAATTGTACGTATTTTTATGGTTTTTAGGGGTTTTTTTTATTTTCTCGACGTTTCGGCACCTTTTCAGCTGCCCTAGTTCCCCCTAGTTGTTGCGTGTAGGTACTCGTATTTATCTGTAGCGCCTCACAACGTCACAACTCACAAACAATCAAATGCCGAACCAAATATTTGTACTTACAACAGTTCGGGACGTTCCCTTTGATTAGAAGTTCAATATTGTCCTTAGCACTGTTTATCTACTGAATGCTCTAAAAATCTCCAAATGACGATCTATTTCTGTTTTGAATGCATATTTCAATAGGTACGCCGCCAGTAAGTGTACTGTAGCGCGGACGTAACTCAAGATGTTAATAAGCACTCGCTTGGACTGTTATTATCGTTATATCAATAATTAATTAATACCTATTTCACAATATTTTAAAATGTTTTAATGACAAGGCGACCGTCCATATATACGCACGACGGGCCTCTGTTTTCTAAATTTTATACTATAAATAAAATCAGCGTTTTGTACTATTTTCTCCTTTACTTATTTTCATATCTACTCACTTTAGCAATTTAGTAAGTAAGTAGTACGTACGTATAATACATACTTAGTATTATATCAGTAGTGAATGTGATGCCCGTTTGTTGAAACAATACTTTTGTTTCTATTATTATTTCTTGTAGGTATAGGTACTTGTTTAACTATCTCATGTAATAGCTAACGTCAATTATGGCTACTTAGTTTAAATACTTAACTATTTTCATTGCGATTAGCTGAGAAAGGCCAGCAGCGTAGGAGTGAGACTGCTACGCGGTTGTTAGCGCGGGCACTCCCGGGGCGCGGAGGAATTAGCGCCACGTTTATGGAGGCCGCTCCCGGATCTTTTAATTCCCGCGGGATTACCGCGAGGACAAAACCCTCCTTTGATCGTTTCCCTTTAGCGGGACGCGCCACTTATGGATATTATTGCTGTTTTTAAACCAAAGCTACTGCGATTACTTTGTGAATACCTACTTTAATTGTTTTTCTTTAGTTAGAGGAACCCCTTGTGACCACTGTCCCTGATGTGGCCATATTGAACCTTAACGCTATGTAAATAAGAAATGAAAGTGGTCACATCTGGGGCTTAGAGTAGCTACAAAATGTATCGCCTGTTTTGCGATAGTATGTATGTATATTGCTTTTCCACTTTCGTTCGCACGACGCAAACCTAAGTCATCAGCTCGCTTTTTCCTTCAAACAAGAAGTTGACCTCAGATTCAGACATGTTTTTTTTTATTAACGGCGCGGGGAGACTAGTAAGCCTTCATCATACCTGATGTTAAGTATTGATAAGGCTGAAGATGGAAGCGAGCCTCTCCCGGAATCCTCAGCCATTGAGGAACCGGCTATCTTATTATGCCGGAATATTATCTAACTGCCGAACAATTTTGGAAACATCGTTGTTATGGCGTCAGACTTAGATAAGGTGGTAGCTAGCCAGGCGGAATTACAACAAGTCCTGCCACCAACCAAACCTAATACAATATGTACCCCCGCTGGGAATCAAACCTGGGACCCCTGTTCTGATACCGGTGATTGTACATACAACTAGATCACAGAGGCGGTTAAAATGTCAAAGCTAATTCACTGCATCAATTTCGACGAGACCTTGCAGGCATATTACGGTCGCCTTGTGAGGAAGCATGGACAGACAGATGAAGATGGACGGCTTCCAGCTACTCCCAGAGTCCCGGACGCTATAAACTCCAAACTGACTGCAGTGCAGGAAGCTCGCGTCCCGGTCGGTGGCCGAATTAGGTACTCATTTCACGTCGTCGTACCGAACGGGGTTGACGAGATAGCAAAAAGGGTTCTTCGCCAACTATTTTTAACCGCCTCTGTGGTCTAGTGGTACAAACCACCGGTATCAAACCCAGAGGTCCCGGGTTCGATTCCCAGTACGGGTACTTATTGTATTCGGTTTCGTTGGTGATAGGACATGTTGTAAGTCCGCCTGGCTAGCTATCACCATCTTATATAAGTCTCACGCCATAACAACAATGTTTTCAACATTGTTGTGTTCGGCAGTTAGAGATAAGATAGCCAGTTCCACAGTGTTAGAGGATTACGGGAGAGGGTCGCTTTTATCTTCAGCCTTAAATTCCTTAAATTTCAGCCCGCTCTTAATTTTATTTCAAGATAAACACTGGTATCTACATGGATGTTGTAATTGTAAAGTTATATGGTCCACATGTTTCGCTGGTCTAAAGGTAACATTCGGATCCTGGCGACCGCGGCACGCGACCGCGCCCACGGTCGCGCTGCCTTGCCGCGCGACCCACTGCGTTGTATGAATTTATATGAAGCACTAAATAATGCAAGCGACCGGTATCGCGACCGGTGGGCGTGGCTAGATCGCGACCTCGGTCACAACACAACACACAACGCGTAAAGACAGACGGTCGCGTCGGTCGCGGTCGCGTGCATCGGAATCACAGAACAGAAAATCGGAATGATACCGGTCGCGGCGTGGCAGGCGACCGGCGGCGCTAGCGACGCGGTATAGTCGCGGTCGCGTGCCGCGGTCGCCGGGATCCGAATGTTACCTTAACAGCAGAAGCCAGAAATAGTATGTATTAAAAATTATCTGAAAACAATCTTCGTCATTATAGAATTGTCGAAGATGTAGAAACTAAAGGATTTTGATAGTAGTAAAGATTTTACTTACAATTTTAATTAAGAAATTATGGTTTGAAAAATGTCGAAATTGACATTATCTCAACGCGCGAATTGCCCCCTGATGCTTGAACAGGTGATGGTGAATCGTATAAATAAATGATTGTTCGAATGCCAAGGACGTGAAGGGCAGCTCGGTAGTTTGCGGATCTGTCTCCCGCACAAAGTGTCAAAATTTCCACTTCCTTTTCTTAGCTTTGCTCTGAACTTAGTCTATTAAATTCAATGTCCTACAGAGTCTTTACAAATACTTTATGATTTAAAATAATTTTACTGTTTTATTTAGGAAAGGCAGTAGGTTTTGGTCACGCAATAGTATTGATACACATTTTCTGAGGACAACCCGTCATTATGGATGGATAGATACGGACAGTGGAAGATGGCTCACCACGCGGGCCCAATGTATTAAGATTAGCATGCCTACTGAAGTATTTTCGCCTTACTGAGCTCCGTCGATATTATACAATTTGGTCACCCATCCTGTGACCAACCGTTGCGAAAATTGCTTAATTTGTAAAGAGTTAATGAAATATTTATTGTCTATCCTTTTCCGATACCTGACGAGACTAGTTGCTTTTTTCTAGTATATTTTCTTGTTTAATACTTATCATATAAAAATAGCATTGTAAAATGCAAAATTAAAAAGTTATATCGTAAAGTTTCTTTCACAATTATCGGCGGAATGTTTCAGTGCATTTTTCCCTTGTTGCACCGCTCGCAGCGAACTTATAATCAACATCTAATTAAGTTCGCCTTTTCAATTCCAATGTATTTTGTTTTGTACGATGCACCTTCATTCGAGCTTGTAAACTCAAGGAATCACTTTTTATTACTGTCAGTTTAATTATAACCGTCGTTCAAAAAAAAAAATACTCAATTGATTCTTACCAGATTTCTTTATTCTTTAGGATGATAAATTATTATGATTTACTTTTTCCTTCCTTGTTTAGCAGCAATAAATAGTTTATCTGTCTACCTATCTATCTATCTACAAGTAAGTATGTAGTTAAGCGAAAATAACAACTGTTCCTCTGGTATTTTCAGTCTATGTTTGAATTAAATAAAAACAATAAGTAGATACTAAAATACAGCTTGTACTCTACCCTTACTCTACCACAAGGCCGACTCACGTCAGTCCGTCCATCCCATAGTCGTCTCGGATAAAAACCTCATTTTACCCTCGACTTGGTTCGTGATTATGTTTGTTTCACGCGGATACGGTGTCTCGATTCGATAATGGAAATAATCTAATATATGCCAGTACTAATGCCAGCTGGTCGTTCGGGATTCACTGCGGCAAATTAACTAGCGGATCTTCGCGGTTTTACCCGCGTGGTGCATGTTCCCGTGGGAATATCGGGATAAAATATAGCCTATGTCACTCGGGAGAAATGTAGCTTTCTAATGGTCTAAGAATTTTCTGAATCGGTCCAGTAGTTCCTGAGACTAGCGCGTTCAAACAAACAAACTCTTCAGTTTTATAATATTACTAGTGGATCCACTCGGTTTTACCCGCGTGGTGCCCGTTCCCGTGGGAACATCGGGATAAAATATAGCCTATGTCACTCGGGAGAAATGTAGCTTTCTAATGGGCTAAGAGTTTTCTAAATCGGTCCAGTAGTTCCTGAGATTAGCGAGTTCAAACAAACAAACTCTTCAGCTTTGTAATATTTGTATAGATATATAGTATAGAGTAGCGGCCGCCCTCGGTTTAACCGGCGTGGTTCTCGTTCCCGTGGAAATATCGGGATAAAACTATACTATGTTTTAATCCAGGCTATATTCTATCCGTATGGCAAATCCAATACAATCCGTTCTGCAGTTTTAGCGTGAATGAGTAACAAAAAGAAAACAGAATGCAAACGAAGAAACAATTCAACGTTTTTGATAATTTACAAAGTCGTCGTCATGAGCCATTTTTAATGTCCCCACTGCTGGGGCACTGGCCTTCTTTATGGATGGATGAGGAGAACGGCACCCCGACCTAACGGAATACTCGTAGCTTGTGCTATTGCTATGGCTATCAAACTTCAAACTCTCTTATAACTCTTCAACGATAGGGTTTTTTTTGTCTAATTCCTACATATCTTCATTCATTTATTGGATTCACTATTGCATTATTAGTATAGCCACGTCTATCTAGCCCACGTTAAGTATCATGAAGAACTTGTGTTGTGGATACTATATAACGGATAAACATACTTATATACTTGTTTTTGTAAAACACACATAATATACATATTAAACACCCAGACCAAGACAAATAAACATGTTCATGCACACAAATATTTGTCTTGTCCGGGGATCGAAACCGGGACCTCTGGCGCAGAAGGCGGGGTTAGTACCCCTGCGCCAAACAGGTCGTCAGTATGAAAGTGTTAACTTCATCAGGAAACCTTGTAGGGGGTTTGAAATATGGATAGCTATAGCGATAGGACAAGCTACCACCAACAAGCTACCATCCCACCAAAACGGTACCGACGGAAGATCAGCGCTGGCCAAAAGCCATGCATTATGCTGAGTCGGGACCGTTTTGGGACAAACGGTTTTTTAGTCTTATAGGTGTTTTTATTTTTATTCGTATGTACTGTCTTTTTGTTTGTCCCAAATAAACTTACTTTTCTTTCTTTCTTTCTTTCTTTCTATACCGTTAAGCGGTCGGGGTGCAGGCCATGACCCACCACGCGGGCCCAATGAGAATTGGTGGGTTTTAACGACTGCAAATGCAGCCGGGACCAACGGCTTAACGTTCCCTCCGAAGCACGCAGGCTCGAGATAGTACATTTTTGGTCACCCATCCCGTGACCACTGCGCCACGGGCTCCGCTAATTTACAAAGTATGGAGAAAGAGTTAAGTCTTTCTACGAGTATTTGTCACTGAACCCAATTCCGAATACTCAACCTGACTGAATGAGAAACGTGTATTGGAACTTCTAGTTTTGCCTTATCCCCATATTTTGTAAGCGGCGCCGGCGTTGTTCGACGTACAATAGGGCGGGGATTAAGCGGCGTCAATACGAGACAACATTATTTGTTCCCGGGGATAAATACATTTCTCAGGGACCTGGCTCCGCGCTGAAAGCTTCAACTCTGGCGTGAAAATTGTGTTTGCACGTAAATATGACCCAGGACGTGAATTATGGGACGCTAAAAATGTTTTCGATTATTTCCACGTTGATTTTAGTTGGAAAATGATTTAGCAAATTTATTACCTTCACCAGTGTTCAGTTGCTTTTATTTGGTGCCATACGTGGCCATAATGAGTAATAATAACATATGATACAACTAGCAAATTTATTGATTTAATGGTCCGGTCACTGAAACAGGGCGCATTATTATTATTGTTTATGTAAACGAAATAAGGCGTGCAATTATTTAGAGATAAAAATAAATCAATTGTGTCCGCGCGGTTGACGCGGGTATAAAGGCGCGGTTACCGCCATTTGCATTCATCATCCTGCCGACAACAAAATGGCCGCAGCAAAAATCGTGTTCCTTGCCTTCGTAGCCGTCACCACTGTGGCTGGGGAGTCTTGCGTCGAAAAAAGCAGAGGTAAGTGTTGGTATTGTGAAGAATTCAAGTAGCTAGGAACGTATGGAAGTGGTCTTTATAACACATACAAACTATAAAACTAACAATTTAATATAAGTAGGGAAAAATAACAATCATTTGGACTAGGATGTCAGATTAATACTAGACTTAGAACTAGGGTACGTAGGTGTAGAATTCCCGTGCTTTTTTGATGACAAGTGATGTAGAAAGTCGTGTAGGTAGGTTATTAGTCTGTAAATGTAACGGCAATGTTTGCGTACAAGAAACGGCCTGTACTATTAGACATAGCGCACAAGGCAGCCAAAATATTTGAGCAGCCAGTTATAGCAGCCAATCGACATTTCTCGAATTTTCTCCTTATCAAAAGTTATTTTGTGAATAAGATACGGCTGCCCGGTCTCCACTCTCCGCGCACTTGTTGTAGCTGCCAGACGTATCTTGCCACGTGCCATCGAGCGCGTTGTTTGGCTGCTGCAGGATTTCGTGACTGCTTAGTGCGCGGGCTCCCATACACCAACTCAATGATCGACTGGCTGTCGCAGCCAGGCTGCTCACTGTGGTATGGGTTAGCTGTACAATCTTCGTGAGTGCTCTTGCTAGGTCTCACCAAGAGCTCTTTCCCGGGACCCCTATTGCAAGCGCTACCACGAGACATCACGAGTAGAGGCGAGACTCGAGAGCTACCCATTATTTATTGATTTATTTATTTAAGTATCTCCAACGGAGAATACTCTATACATTCTTAAACATTAGATTAATGGGCACAGTTTAGCGTGCTTCTCCGATTATAAGAGACCACAGCATGCATGTGCATTACTTATGAATACTTAAGCCTAAAAATAAAAATAAACAATTAACAAGATATTAATACATTTAGGGAGTTTAAAATAGGGAATCATATAAGTAGGTAGGTAACTAAAATAAATGAAACTAAAAGAAATAATTAAAATAATAATTAAAAAAACGATAAAAAGCAACAAAAGTCCGAAACCTACAGCGATCCAGAATAATTAACCTTTTTTTTTTCATTTATATACTTTATACATCACAGAATATGTCTGTCAGATGGGCTTTATATTTTAAAAAGGGAAGGCTAATATCTAGACTGTTTGCTTTTGACAATGCATTATTGTCTACAGTCTCGGCAGTGTAGCATAGTGACGAATGTTTGTTTTAGATGAGGGAACTCTAAAGAAGTTATAGACGTGTGGTCTTGGTATGCGATGCGAGACGGTGCGTGAATTTGTTTATACACCCTCGCTTGCGCTATCAATATCGTCGACAGTGTAAAGACGCCATCAAGTATTCTGTAGTATTCTGTCCAGTCTAGTCTATTGAGTAAACTATTTTCATGTGTGTGCAGGCATGCTGGCGGGCATCCGGCATGAGACACAGGTGCACATCCTTCCCGGCGGCCAGTATCGTTACGAAATAGAAATCGTAAGTGATTTTTAATAGTGCATCATTATCATCATCATCATCAGCCATTTTCAATCTCCGTCCCTACTGATGTGACACTGGTCTTCCTTCTGAATGAATTAGGAGAATAGGCCATGGCCCATGAGCCCCGTGACCCACTGTGCTTTCGAAATGACTCATATTATTTTTGTCGCAATTTATTATTATTATATTAATATTATTATTATTTGATGAAGTCTTTAGTCAAAACTTTTCGTATTTTACTAGATTTTATTTTGTGAAACAAGTTAATACTGTTTTTTTTATAAGAAGACTTAATTTACAAGAATACTTGTTTCGAATATTCTAGTAAATTCACATGTTCTTCCGATCACTCACATGCATGAATGTTTACAGCCATCGCCGTGCAAGCTGCTGACGAGCGGGCTGCACATACAGGTGTGCGACCCGAACTCGTCGCAGCCGGGGCTCCCGCCGCCCGTGCTGCAGCTGCCGTCGCTGCACCACGCGAGCGTCCTGCGCCCCTCGTACGGGTACCTGCCCGCCATGCTCACGGCCACCGTCTACTGCCTCGTCGGCAGAGCTGCGCCCCAGGCACAACCCCGGCAAGAGTGGCCCCAGGCACAGCCCCAGCAAGAGTGGCCCCAGGCACAGCCCCAGCAAGAGTGGCCCCAGGCACAGCCCCAGCAAGAGTGGCCCCAGGCACAGCCCCAGCAAGAGTGGCCCCAAGCACAGCCCCAGCAAGAGTGGCCCCAGGCACAGCCCCAGCAAGAGTGGCCCCAGGCACAGCCCCAGCAAGAGTGGCCCCAGGCACAGCCCCAGCAAGAGTGGGGCCAGGCCTACTAAAGGCCTTGATAGATCACATTTGACATTTCATATTTCCTAGTAAGAAACTCAACGTCACGCAAAAATGTGACTTGCCCTACAAAAATTAGCTGTCAAAAGTGATCTATTGCTTACAACAGCCTAATTTCACCAACTGTCTATAAGTTCTTTGTGTTTTAAAACATTATTCTGGCGAACGACTGAAATGCAACGTTAAACTTTTGGTTGAACAGTGGTGAAAATCTTTTTTTGTACGTATAAAATCATAATCGTCTATTAATTTTAGTGCATGTAAAAGAGCTCTTCAATTGAAATACTATTGACATACGATCATGACTTAACGTTAGCAGATTTTGGCAACATAATTTCTATTTGGCATTCCGATTTCATAATTACCAACATAAATAAAAAATAAATTCAATTTCTGAACTATTACTTACTGCCGTTTGCCTTTAAACAAATAAATTAAAAAATACAATTACATTTAGATGTAGCTTATTTTAGGTCTTATCTTATAACGATTCCGGTGATTGGAAATGACTTAGATGATAAGTAAAGGATCCCAAGGAAAACATAACGGGAGAAAGAGGCCAAGGCCGGTAAAATCGGTACAAACGACTTGGGTAGCTGAGGTCACCGATAACGGAGTCGAGATGGGCGCAATTTCCATGGACATGGTATGGGCTTTGCAAATTATGGCTGGGCTATGTAAAGAGTCTTCAAATCACATTTCATTAAAGTTTTTATTTCTTTAAAATGGGTTTAAGTACCTACAAAATTTATTTTTTATAATAACTGACAGTTAAAACGAGAAAACAAATCATTTTATGTCGTACTTATACTTTCTCTCAGTAGAATATTCAAAAGATGCGGATGTTTCCCGTAAGGGTGGTATAATAAATCGGTAAGATGCAAGTTCCTTTACCATCAATGTTTGATTGAAATATTTAATGGTAAAGGTATGTAGAATAATGTACTGAAGTCAAGGCATTAGATTAGAAATAAATATGTTCCAGACGAAAAATCCCATGGAGACCTTGACCAATCTTTCCGAGTGGTTGTGGGACAAACGTATGAAAATTCCCACGCTCACGACTTCTGGACGATGATAGAATGTGTGAATCTAATATAAAGTTTGTGAAAGTATAACTTTGCTGGCCAACAGCTTTTTGCGAAAAAAAAATACTTATGGGTTGATTCCATTGATCACACACCAAAATACACCACCACAGCATTATTGATATTGTGTGTTCTGTTTGCCAAAGTTATACTTTCAATTAATTACATTTTACTTTATACAGGGTGGAAATTTAAATCGGGGCACGATGGGCAGGTACCTTAACCGTTGTAGCTACATGAAAACGTTCTTAGGAAACCATCCCTAATTTTTTGAGAAATATTGAACTGCAATTACGGATTTTGAAAAAAAAAATAGCAGATTTTTTTTTAAACTCTTTGATGCTAATTTATCCTGTTTTTTATGAGGATCAAAACGGTCAAAGACACCAACTGAGGTATGAGTACTAGAAAAGTCGGAAATCGCGAAAATTTTTTCCACATATTCGCTATGATAATAAGTTCCATCAACGAAGGCACTCGTCGGTGAAGCGGATACCGCGGCGTGCGGCGCGAGTGCGCTAAGTGTGTTTTTTTTGCGTTTTTCACGATTTCTGACTTTTATAGTAGGTACTCATACCTCAGTTGATGTCTTAGAGTGTTTTGATCCTCATGAGAAACAAAATCGATTGGCATAAAAAAAATATTTTTGAAAACTGACTATTTTCCTGCTATCTGTTTTTTTTTTCAAAATCCGTGAATGCAGTTTAATATTTCTCAAAAAAATAAGGATGGTTTCTTATGAACGTTTTCATGTAGCAACAACGGTCAAGGTACCTGCCCTTACTGCCCCGTCTTAAATTTCCATCCTGTATATTGATTCTATTGACGTGTTTATATTCTGCCACCTAATTATCTATATACTTAATTCAGGTTCGCAAAATTTGTGACGACTCGATAGGGACTTTGGCGCGTAGTACGCGGCCGAGTAAGGTATCAAATTAAAGGTACTCGAGTCTATTTGTTCCGAAAACTATAAAATATACAAAATGTTAAACGTGATGATCACAAACTGCAATTAAAAAGTGTCATTATTTTCGCATAATCGGGTTGTAACCGTCCTAGTCCCCCTTAACAGAGCTAGAAGAAGATAATGTTTAAAAGCGTTTGTTTATAAGAACTGACAGATTTATAAATAAACCAGAGTAGTGGCGCGGTTCGCGAGCGCCGGCGCGTCCCGGGACTCCCGGGAGAGGGAGCCACTCCGCCTCGCCCGCGCCGGCTGATCGACGGCTATAAAACTTCAATTCTTCCGAGACATTTCAGGGGAAAAAGCAATTCGTCAATATTTTCTTTTACTGCTCAGTTAACTGTTGTTGTCGAATTTATCTGTTTTATGCCACTTTTTATACTCGCATTTCGGTTAGACGCACATAAAGTTTTATGATTTTGAGATATAAAGACACGGCCATTTGATTACACAATTTTAATTGGTAAAAGTTTCACAAAAAGAGAAAGTGGTGACTGAATATTTTTCAATTTCGCTGATTTGGCCATTCAAAATAAACTATCGACGTTACCTTGCTAAATCCTAAATCTGTGACCAAGGCCCATGCACTGCTGCTTCTGAATTATTTGCCAAGTTACAATTTTGTACCCATATTACACATTTCATTAGCCTTATTACAAAGGACTCTCTAAGCACATTAAATTGCGTTACAATACAAACTAAACAACTAGCATACTCTTTCGGCCAACGAGCCACAAAACTCATTTGGATTCACCAACTGCCGTTTCAGCGGCTGTTAAAACTGTCCCGGCAATAACTGGACAACGCCGATATTGGTCGTAAAGACTTTTCAGCGAGCTGTCTGATGTTCCCAATTGGCTTCCTAGGTCTAATTGGGAGCGGGACAATGGGACGCGTCCCGGGGCGGCGGCGCGCCGCAAAACTGCCGGCCACAATTAATTTCGGCTAAACTTGTCCCGGCTCAGGAGACGTATTTTTGAATCATTCGTATACGGAATTCGCATACGGAATCTTAAAAACCGTTTTTTTATTCCAATTCACATGCGGATCTGTAAAGAGAGCTCTGCACCACTCTTTTTTTCGAGCAATAGATAGTTTGACGTCACTTAATGTCATTTTCACATTAAGGTATATTGACGCCATAGAATAAAACAAAAAGACATGACTGATAGTTTGACAGCTTCTGAATGTGCGTTTCATCATAATATAATGTTCCCTTTTTGTTAGGTTGGTACCCTTGTCGATATCTGTCAAAAGGTTAGGTTTATTTAAGATTATAATTTGATTCAGATATTTTATTTTAAGTTTAGGATTCTGTGCTAAAATCTTGCTCAAAACTCAAAGCTCAAATTAGAAAGCGGTGAAAGAAAAATGGTTTTGATTTGATGTTTCTAACACATTCGCGTCTTCTCGACATACAGGGGTACCAACCTAACAAAGAAGGGATTATAGGATGAAACGCACTCTATCGGTTTTTTTTTCATCTGTGGAGATTGTTTTCGTTTTTAAATATTCTGCGTAGAATTGTGGAGTATAATAAAACGGCGACACCATATTGGAATGATTAATAAATGCGACAAAATGGAACTCGGTGAATTTCGAATGATTCAAAAATACGTGCCCAGTATAGAGTGCCGCAGGGAGCATTCTAGGACCACACTTGTAGAAGTTTATAATTGGGTGAATCGGTCATTGGGATTTGTGAAAAGGTGAACGGGTTAAGAGTTACTATCATGTTAGTTGACTGGACCAATAACATTGGAAATTGATTCCAAAGTTGTTGAATAATGTTTTGTTAGTTTGTTTAAAATATGTCACTTACGGTAAAAGTAACTGGTTTATTCTTTAATTACTTTATTATATTCTCTGGATACATCATTTAATGTAAACGAAGTGGTGATGTAGATAGTAGATACTATTGGGAAGTGCTATTTTCTTCAGCAAGTACGTAAAATGCAAATGTATTGCATCGAACAACATGATCAGATGGAGCCGCGGCGGCGAAATGGATTGAGGGCACTTCGCCATGAATATTTATAAGAGGCGAACCATCACTTCAGTACATTGACTTTCATGTGTTTATAAAGAGATCATTTTAAAAAAAAACTGTAAAAAAGGCTAAATATAATGTCGTAGGGAAATGACGATACCAGAGATTTCACGAAACCTCTAGGGATATTACGAAATCACGGTAGGTCTCGAAAATTTTTGCTTTGTACGACTTCTCACTAAGAATGTTTTCTGATATGTTGTTTTCCTAGGGATTAGGGACTGACTAGATAATTTATCAGTAGAAATAGCAAAGCAACTAAGTAAAACCTGATGGTTTTACTTTGTTGAATCTTTATTGAGAATGTAATTGTATGTATTTATTATGAGAATTGTAATTAGACCGGTATTCGTAGCAACGGTACAGCATAATGACTTCCTGCAGTTGTAGGTGAAGTCTGGAGGTTATGTAAAAAAATAACAAATCAGTGAATTGTAATCAACTTGCGTTTTGACAAATAAGGTTACTTTCGGATTCACAGTAATAGATGGGTGATACATCGGCTATTCTATTTCAATTTATAGTCACCTCTTAATGTATGGCCTCTGGGTGACTACAGGTGGAGATGGAGTACTTTATTAGGAAGTGGTGACTATAAATGCTATTTAAATTGTAATGGAATCACCAATGTATCACCGATACTAATACTGTTATCAGCATTATTGTGTTCTTTGGCAATTCGAGATAATATAACAAGTTTTTGTTTACCCTATTTACCCCAGTAGTTGAGGATTCCGAGAAATGCGCTTCCACCTCCAACTTTTTATTATTAATTAACATCCGGGCTTTTTCCCGTTGTTACTAAAAATACTCCCATTATTGAGGAAGTAACACAACACCGTATCGTCGCCGAGAGCAGGAGGTCTACTCTCTAAGCACGAAACCCGTAGTTTCGGCCTAATATACGGACGTTTCCTACTCCGTATCACCTAAGAACAGCTTATTAGTTCGGAGACCCGAACTAAGAATTAATGAGAATACGTTTTGACATTGTCCCTACTCCCAATGTGTTTGTGCCGTTTGTCCAAAAGGAAGTACATCCGGAATCAATAGAGAGTAGGCTGCATCGGTAGTTTCGGGAAACTTACGGACGGGGGCCCGTATCTTAGTTGACGGGCTAAGAGAGTAGGCCTCCAGTAACGAGGCGGGTCAATAATCTGTTGGCTTACGATAATCCCGATAATAAATGATGCTGTTTTGTTTCCCGTCGAACGATCCCGCCAGTCAGCGCCGCAGCCGCGCGGCAGGACTGGAGAAACAGTAGGAAGGCATTAATCTTTATCTATTCTGCTATCGTTATGTCTATGAAATTGCTTTCTAAGAAACTGGCGTGTTTTATTAACAATCGAAATGCAGTAGACCTAGCGAAGTAATGGTTTGAAGATCGCGTAGATAATTTGAAAACGAATGGTCGAGAATGTCGTCTATGTATAATGATGATATTCAATTTATAAGTAGACAATCTGTCGGTGGAAGAGGATTACATCTTTTTCCTAAGTCTGAAGGGCTTGTACCTACAATAGGATGATCGTAAAGATTTTGTAATACAAACATTTATCGAATCACCGTTTCACCTGAAACATGCTACGCTAACTTTCATCAGGAACAGGGGTCCAATTCTCATGCAATCGAAATAAGTTCACAATCGTAAAAAAAGTTCTTTGAAAAAGGAACTGGGCCCCTGAACTGGGCCGCGACGTTGATTGCAGATTGCGACTCTCTGATGAAACCAGTACACCATGTACTCACAAATTGAATATTGTTTGTTTCCCCATGTTTGCTGGCAAACACACCCCACCCTAGTATATTGTTTTACCTTTGTACCGGCAAATCTGCGGTTATTACTGTACCTTTGTTGGTTATGGACAATCAAAGGTCTTGTGTGCCGAATCGTAAAGCTAAATGTATTTAAATTGGGTGTTTGATTTATCGCTGAAACATTTCATACAATTTCAATTGTGGGTACATCGGAGCGGGCGCGCATTACGGGGTGATTAGGTGCCTATTCGTACGCTGTTTCGCTATTGTCCGCTAGTTGCTTAAATTCAATAGCTAATTTTGGTTCGCACAGATTGATCCTTTTGTGCATGTCGCGGGCTTAGCGTAAAATTGGTCAAATCATGATTCGCTTGGTCATTCAAGCGGCCAAATAATTTTTCAAAATATTTAGTTCACTGGAATGACTAACGGGAATGAATGTTAAGACTCGTATCGTACAGCTAAGTATTGCAGATTAAATGATAGTTACATATTGGAGCTTTCGCTACTTTGTAAATAAGATCTCTCAACCGGAAAAGTTAGTATAGTAACTAATTCTAAAGGAAAAGATATTAAACTCTGTTTAATTCTTAGACTTGCAAACTAAGTGGATTACTGCAACTCTCTTTGAACTTTTGAAGATATTTCTTTTTAGATAAAGACATTTTATTTACCTACTGAATCCATAGCAACTTTAAAAAATGCTCAGCGCGGATTTGCGACTCCCCTTGTTTATCGAATCGACAACGCAAAACTGGAACAGAATTAATATTATAAAGATGGCGAGCAGAAGTGATGTGGTGTTTTATTTTTTAATGGGATCGGGTATAATTAAAGTGGTTACTAATTGCACTCAGGCGCTGCCCCGCCCCCCGCCCCCCGCACTCCCTTGTTAGTCTCAGCTTAAGGCGGTACCCTGACCGAAAGTGGCGCCGCGTTGAATTTTATTTAATATCGTAATTCTAATTCACAATTTTAATAAAACTTTACGTGGAATTTTTAGAGCCCATTGTCTTGTATTTTTAGAAGGTATCGCTACATCTCGTCATAGTCTTTCGTAGAAGTAGATAGCAAATGTGTCAAAAACGGCCTCTTTTAGCAGTTTTGCTATCTACTTCTAGCAGTGACTACGAGGGAATGTAATGATACCGTCTAAAAATACTAGACTATGGGCTCTAAAAATTCCACGTAAAGTTTTATTAAAATTGTGAATTAGAATTACGATATTAAATAAAATTCAACGCGGCGCCACTTTCGGTCAGGGTACCGCCTTAAGGGTACGTGCTAGCTGCTCATTATGATGACCACACGACTGGTAGATCACAGCTGAAGTCTGCAAACTCATGTGTTACTTAAAGCCAGAGGATCTTCTCTATGAAAGGCGGATTGCGATAGCCGATAGCGTCATACATTTTACTGAATATTAGATCTCATTTTGATGCTGATATAAAGGCATGAAACTAAGGAATCGTTCAGAGTAGTTAGGTAGACCCTTTCCTAAATTCCTAATAGTAAAATTTTCATAGATCCAGATAGGCGATTGGTAGCGGGAATTCGTATTGAGTTAAGTCTTCTATATTAAAGTAGAGGAATCGGCACGTCAGGTATCCTGACCTCATCATTCACCTGTTTTTGAAAGTAAGAAAACGGGACAATGTTTACAACTTTAATAATGTACGTCTGTTATTTATCTAATGTACTTCCTTATAGCTGTGTAGTGTTGGCTTAGAATAGCACTACGCCCTCTCATCCCGTGGGTGTCGTAAAAGGCGACTAAGGGACTCAGCCTTCAGGAGACGGCCAGCAGCGTCTCCTAAAAACTTGGCCATACTGCGATTGCTTACCCGCCTGCCAAGCGTGGCGATTATGGCAACCTTTTGGGGGAGGCCTATACCCAGCAGTGGATGTTATGTGGCTGAGACGATGACGACGACTTCCTTATGCTTTTTTGTGCTGTATTATTTATATCTCCTTCCTTACGAGCAATGATATGACGTCACCTTAAGGGAGAGGCGGTTGCGGGGAGTGTATTGGAATCAAATTAGCCGCTGGCGCTGGTGCGATGGGAACTTTCCTAATAAATAACACATGGGGTTTAAGCTCAACTTTTTATATAGATTGATAATTAGAAAGTTACTGGAAGTTCCCTTTACAAAATAATTAATCTGAGTTTGGGTTTTGAGAGTTTTTAGTTTGTTTGTCATTAAAGCCTCTGTATGTAAGTGGTTTTCGTTATTAATAAAGTTTTAATAGCATGTGACAGTAATGTCTTAGTTAAATTATTTAAATAACTTTTAGATTATTTTATTCGACACTAAGGATGGATTGCACCATCTAATTTTAACAATAACTACAACTTTAACGTGGAAAAATGTATAAGATTTGACAGCTTTTGCTTTTAAATCGGATACAGTTAACTGGTGCAACTCAGCCTAACAGATTCTCAGAGTTAGAGCATAGTCTCAGAGTTAGAGCAGGTTAGAGCATTTGACCGGATTTCCAAAGGTCGTGGGTTCGAATCCCATCTGAGAATTAACTTGTGGCCGAGTTGATCTTTTTCCAATATTTTTCTAATTAAGATTTATCATAAGATTCTCAGAGATTTTATAGTCAATCAATATTATAATGATTAGGTACCTCTTCTACCTCTCTTTTGGCACAAGACAATGAACGTTTCTTAGATGTAATATTATTTATACTTAATACGAAATGATTGGCGCGCATTACACTTGTCGTAGTGGTAAATCCATGCTCCCAACTTTTCCCATTCGTAGCGAGCGGTCAGGGGCAACTTCCCGACACCGATTTTATTACAACAATCCGGAGATTTGACCCTCAACACCTAAATAACTCCTGGTTGGTTATGCTAGCCTGTTTATAAAAACTTTTAACGAAAATTCGAGTAAAGGACATCAGGCAATCTCCATACAAAGTTGGTCCAAAAAAAAAAAGTGAGCGGCCAGACCCAAGATTATTTCTAATAGGTAGTTCATATTTGGACCTAAAAAAAAATATATGGACTTAACCCTGTAACCGCGTGAACTGAGAAGCTATTTAAGATAAGGCATTCTGGGCAAAAACACAAATAACATTAGGCGGACAGACCCGGGATTATTTTTAATAGGTAGTTCCTATAAAGACCTAAAAAAAAATATATGGACTTAACCCTGTTACCGCATGAACTGAGTTGCTATTTCGAGTTCAAAAATCAGGACAAAAAAAAAGTGAGCGGCCAGACCCAAGATTATTTCTAATAGGTAGTTCATACTAAGGTCTAAAAAAAATATATGGACTTAACCTTGTCACCGCATGAAGAGAGTTGCTATTTCAAGTCAAAAAAATCTGGACAAAAAAAAGTGAGCGGCCAGACCCAAGATTATTTACAATAGGTAGTTCAAATAAGGCCTAAAAAAATTATATGAACTTAACCCTGTCACCGCATGAGGAGAGTTACTATTTCAAGTCAAAAAAATCTAGATAAAAAAAGTGAGCGGCCAGACCCAAGATTATTTTCAATAGGTAGTTCAAATAAAGGCCTAAGAAAAATTATACGGACTTAACCCTGTCACCGCATGAACTGAGTCGCTATTTCGATTTAAAAAATCTGTACAAAATAAAAGTGAGCGTCCAGACCCAAGATTATTTCTAATAGGTAGTTCATACTAAGGCCTAAAAAAAATATATGGACTTAACCTTGTCACCGCATGAAGAGAGTTGCTATTTCAAGTCAAAAAAATCTGGACAAAAAAAAGTGAGCGGTCAGACCCAAGATTATTTACAATAGGTAGTTCAAATAAGGCCTAAGAAAAATTATACGGACTTAACCCTGTCACCGCATGAACTGAGTCGCTATTTCGATTTAAAAAATCTGTACAAAATAAAAGTGAGCGTCCAGACCCAAGATTATTTCTAATAGGTAGTTCATACTAAGGCCTAAAAAAAATATATGGACTTAACCTTGTCACCGCATGAAGAGAGTTGCTATTTCAAGTCAAAAAAATCTGGACAAAAAAAAGTGAGCGGTCAGACCCAAGATTATTTACAATAGGTAGTTCAAATAAGGCCTAAGAAAAATTATACGGACTTAACCCTGTCACCGCATGAACTAAGTCGCTATTTTGATTTAAAAAATCTGTACAAAATAAAAGTGAGCGGCCAGACCCAAGATTATTTATAATAGGTAGTTCATACTAAGGCCTAAAAAAAATTATATGAACTTAACCCTGTCACCGCATGAGGAGAGTTACTATTTCAAGTCAAAAAAATCTAGATAAAAAAAAGTGAGCGGCCAGACCCAAGATTATTTTCAATAGGTAGTTCAAATAAAGGCCTAAGAAAAATTATACGGACTTAACCCTGTCACCGCATGAACTGAGTCGCTATTTCGATTTAAAAAATCTGTACAAAATAAAAGTGAGCGTCCAGACCCAAGATTATTTCTAATAGGTAGTTCATACTGAGGTCTAAAAAAATATATGGACTTAACCTTGTCACCGCATGAAGAGAGTTACTATTTCAAGTCAAAAAAATCTGGACAAAAAAAAGTGAGCGGCCAGACCCAAGATTATTTACAATAGGTAGTTTAAATAAGGCCTAAAAAAATTATACGGACTTAACCCTGTCACCGCATGAACTGAGTCGCTATTTCGATTTAAAAAATCTGGACAAAATAAAAGTGAGCGGCCAGACACAAGATTATTTCTGATAATTAGTTCATACTAAGACCTAAAAACAATTATACGTACTTAACCCTGTCACCGCATGAACTGAGTAGCTATTTCGATTTAAAAAATCTGGACAAAAAAAAAGTGAGCTGCCAGACCCAAGATTATTTGCAATAGGTAGTTTATAGTAAGGCCTAAAAAACTTAAAAGGACTAACCCCGTCACCACATGAACTGAGTAGCTATTTCGAGTTAAAAAATCTGGACAAATAAATAAGTGAGCGGCCAGACCCAAGATTATTTCTAATAGGTAGTTCATACTAAGGCCTAAAAAAAAATATACGGACTTAACCCTGTCACCGCATGAAGAGAGTTGCTATTTCGAGTCAAAAAAATCTAGACAATATAAAAGTGAACGGCCAGACCCAAGATTATTTACAATAGGTAGTTCAAATAAGGCCTAAGAAAAATTATACGGACTTAACCCTGTCACCGCATGAACTGAGTCGCTATTTTGATTTAAAAAATCTGGACAAAATAAAAGTGAGCGGCCAGACACAAGATTATTTCTAATAGTTAGTTCATACTAAGACCTAAAAAAAATTATACGTACTTAACCCTGTCACCGCATGAACTGAGTAGCTATTTCGATTTAAAAAATCTGGACAAAAAAAAAGTGAGCGGCCAGACCCAAGATTATTTGCAATAGGTAGTTTATAGTAAGGCCTAAAAAACTTAAAAGGACTAACCCCGTCACCACATGAACTGAGTAGCTATTGCGAGTTAAAAAATCTGGACAAATAAATAAGTGAGCGGCCAGACCCAAGATTATTTCTAATAGGTAGTTCATACTAAGGCCTAAAAAAAAATATACGGTCTTAACCCTGTCACCGCATGAACTGAGTAGCTATTTCGATTAAAAAAATCTGGACAAAAAAAAAGTGAGCTGCCAGACCCAAGATTATTTGCAATAGGTAGTTCATACTAAGGCCTAAAAAAATTATATGTACTTAACCCTGTCACCGCATGAACTGAGTCGCTATTTCGATTTAAAAAATTTGGACAACAAAAAAAGTGAGCGGCCAGACACAAGATTATTTCTAATAGTTAGTTCATACTAAGGCCTAAAAAAAATTATACGTACTTAACCCTGTCACCGCATGAACTGAGTAGCTATTTCGATTTAAAAAACCCTGGGAAAAAAAAGTGAGCGGCCAGACCCAAGATTATTTGCAATAGGTAGTTTATAGTAAGGCCTAAAAAACTTAAAAGGACTAACCCCGTCACCACATGAACTGAGTAGCTATTTCGAGTTAAAAAATCTGGACAAATAAATAAGTGAGCGGCCAGACCCAAGATTATTTCCAAAAGGTAGTTAATACTAAGGCCTAAATAAAAATTTTATGAACTTAACACTATCACCGCATGAAGAGAGTTACTATTTCAAGTACTATTAATATTTAAAAAAAAAACTGGACAAAAAAAGTAAGCGGCCAGACCCAAGATTATTTCTAATAGGTAGTTCATACTAAGGCCTAAAATAAATTATACGGACTTAACCCTGTCACCGCATGAAGAGAGTTGCTATTTCGAGTCAAAAAAATCTTGACAATATTAAAGTGAACGGCCAGACCCAAGATAATTTGCAATAGGTAGTTCATACTAAGGCCTAAAAAAAATTATATGTACTTAACCCTGTCACCGCATGAACTGAGTAGCTTTTTCGAATTAAAAAATCTGGACAAAAAAAAAGTGAGCTACCACACCCAAGATTATTTGCAATAGGTAGTTCATAGTAAGGCCTAAAAAACTTAAAATGACTTAACCCCGTCACCGCATGAACTGAGTAGCTATTTTGAGTAAAAAAATCTGGACAAAAAAATAAGTGAGCGGCCAGACCCAAGATTATTTCCAATAGGTAGTTCATACTAAGGCCTAAAAAAAATTATACGTACTTAACCCTGTCACCGCATGAACTGAGTAACTATTTCGATTTAAAAAATCTGGACAAAAAAAAAGTGAGCTACCACACCCAAGATTATTTGCAATAGGTAGTTCATAGTAAGGCCTAAAAAACTTAAAATGACTTTACCCCTTCACCGCATGAACTGAGTAGCTATTTCGAGTTAAAAAATCTGGACAAAAAAATAAGTGAGCGGCCAGACCCAAGATTATTTCCAAAAGGTAGTTCATACTAAGGCCTAAGAAAAATTATACGGACTTTACCCTGTCACCGCATGAACTGAGTCGCTATTTCGATTTAAAAAATCTGGACAAAATAAAAGTGAGCGGCCAGACACAAGATTATTTCTAATAGTTAGTTCATACTAAAGCCTAAAAAAAATTATACGGACTTAACCCTGTCACCGCATGAACTGAGTAGCTATTTCGATTTAAAAAATCTGGACAAAAAAAAAAGTGAGCGGCCAGACCCTAGATTATTTGCAATAGGTAGTTTATAGTAAGGCCTAAGAAAATAAAAAGGACTAACCCCGTCACCGCATGAACTGAGTAGCTATTTCGAGTTAAAAAATCTGGACAAAAAAAAAGTGAGTGGTCAGACCCCAGATTAGTTAGTTTTATTATGTCCAGATTTTTTTACTTGAAATAGCTACTTAGTTCATGTGGTGACAGAGTTAGGTCCATATAATTTTTTTAGGCCTTAGTATTAACTACCTATTGGAAATAATCTGGGGTCTAGCCGCTCACTTTTTTTTTGTCTAGATTTTTTTAACTTGAAATAGCTACTCAGTTCATGTGGTGACAGGGTTAAAAAGGTATAATTTTTTTTAGGCCTTAGTATTAACTACCTATTGTAAATAATCTTAGGTCTGGCCGCTCACTTTTTTTTTGTCCAGATTTTTTAACTTGAAATAGCTACTCAGTTCATGCGGTGACAGGGTTAAGTCCATATAATTTTTTTAGGCCTTAGTATTTACTACCTATTGGAAATAATCTGGTGTCTGGCCGCTCACTTTTTTTTTGTCTAGATTTTTTAACTTGAAATAGGTACTTAGTTTATGTGGTAATAGGGTTAGGTCCATATATATTTTTTAGGCCTTAGTATTAACTACCTATTGTAAATAATCTCGAGTCTGGCCGCTCACTTTTTTTTTGTCTAGATTTTTTAACTTTTTTTTTGTCTAGATTTTTTAACTTGAACCAGACACCAGATTATTTCCAATAGGTAGTAAATACTAAGGCCTAAAAAAATTATATGGACCTAACCCTGTCACCACATGAACTGAGTAGCTATTTCAAGTTAAAAAATCTAGACAAAAAAAAAGTGAGCGGCCAGACTCGAGATTATTTACAATAGGTAGTTAATACTAAGGCCTAAAAATATATATATGGACCTAACCCTATTACCACATAGACTAAGTAGCTATTTCAAGTTAAAAAATCTAGACAAAAAAAAGGGTTAAGTCCATATAATTTTTTTAGGCCTTAGTATTTACTACCTATTGGAAATAATCTGGTGTCTGGCCGCTCACTTTTTTTTTGTCTAGATTTTTTAACTTGAAATAGCTACTTAGTCTATGTGGTAATAGGGTTAGGTCCATATATATATTTTTAGGCCTTAGTATTAACTACCTATTGTAAATAATCTCGAGTCTGGCCGCTCACTTTTTTTTTGTCTAGATTTTTTAACTTGAAATAGCTACTCAGTTCATGTGGTGACAGGGTTAGGTCCATATAATTTTTTTAGGCCTTAGTATTTACTACCTATTGGAAATAATCTGGTGTCTGGTTCAAGTTAAAAAATCTAGACAAAAAAAAAGTGAGCGGCCAGACTCGAGATTATTTACAATAGGTAGTTAATACTAAGGCCTAAAAAATATATATGGACCTAACCCTATTACCACATAAACTAAGTAGCTATTTCAAGTTAAAAAATCTAGACAAAAAAAAGGGTTAAGTCCATATAATTTATTTTAGGCCTTAATAGGAACTATCTATTGAAATTAATCTGGTGTCTTGCCGCTCACTTTTTTTTTGTCTAGATTTTTTAACTTGAAATAGCTACTTAGTCTATGTGGTAACAGGGTTAGGTCCATATATATTTTTTAGGCCTTAGTATTAACTACCTATTAGAAATAATCTTGGCTCTGGCCGCTCACTTTTTTTTTGTCCAGATTTTTTAACTTGAAATAGCTACTCAGTTCATGTGGTGACAGGGTTAGGTCCATATATATTTTTAGGCCTTAGTATTAACTACCTATTGTAAATAATCTAGGCTCTGGCCGCTCACTTTTTTTTGTCCAGATTTTTTAACTTGAAATAGCTACTTAGTTCATGTGGTGACAGAGTTAGGTCCATATAATTTTTTTTAGGCCTTAGTATTAACTACCTATTGGAAATAATCTGGGGTCTGGCCGCTCACTTTTTTTTTGTCTAGATTTTTTCAACTTGAAATAGCTACTCAGTTCATGTGGTGACAGGGTTAAGTCCGTATATTTTTTTTTAGGCCTTAGTATTAACTACCTTTTGTAAATAATCTTAGGTCTGGCCGCTCACTTTTTTTTTGTCTAGATTTTTTAACTTGAAATAGCTACTCATTTCATGCGGTGACAGGGTTAAGTCCATATAATTTTTTTAGGCCTTAGTATTTACTACCTATTGGAAATAATCTGGTGTCTGGCCGCTCACTTTTTTTTTGTCTAGATTTTTTAACTTGAAATAGCTACTTAGTCTATGTGGTAATAGGGTTAGGTCCATATATATGTTTTAGGCCTTAGTATTAACTACCTATTGTAAATAATCTTGGGTCTGGCCGCTCACTTTTTTTTTGTCCAGATTTTTTAACTTGAAATAGCTACTCAGTTCATGTGGTGACAGGGTTAGGTCCATATATTTTTTTTAGGCCTTAGTATTAACTACCTATTGGAAATGATCTTGGGTCTGGCCGCTCACTTTTTTTTTGTCCAGATTTTTTAACTTGAAATAGCTACTCAGTTCATACGGTGACAGGGTTAAGTCCATATAATTTTTTTAGGCCTTAATAGAAACTACCTATTGAAAATAATCTCGAGTCTGGCCGCTCACTTTTTTTTTGTCTAGATTTTTTAACTTGAAATAGCTACTCAGTTCATGTGGTGACAGGGTTAGGTCCATATAATTTTTTTAGGCCTTAGTATTTACTACCTATTGGAAATAATCTGGTGTCTGGCCGCTCACTTTTTTTTTGTTTAGATTTTTTAACTTGAAATAGCTACTTAGTTTATGCGGTAACAGGGTTAGGTGCATATACATATTTTTAGGTCTTAGTATTAACTACTTATTGGAAATGATCTTGGGTCTGGCCGCTCACTTTTTTTGTCCAGATTTTTTAACTTGAAATAGCTACTCAGTTCATGCGGTGACAGGGTTAAGTCCATATAATTTATTTTAGGCCTTAATATGAACTATCTATTGAAAATAATCTTGGGTCTGGCCGCTCACTTTTTTATGTCCAGATTTTTTAACTTGAAATAACTACTTAGTTCATGTGGTGACAGAGTTAGGTCCATATATTTTTTTTTAGGCCTTAGTATTAACTACCTATTGGAAATAATCTGGGGTCTGGCCGCTCACTTTTTTTTGTCTAGATTTTTTCAACTTGAAATAGCTACTCAGTTCATGTGGTGACAGGGTTAAGTCCGTATAATTTTTTTTAGGCCTTAGTATTAACTACCTATTGTAAATAATCTTAGGTCTGGCCGCTCACTTTTTTTTTGTCCAGATTTTTTAACTTGAAATAGCTACTCAGTTCATGCGGTGACAGGGTTAAGTCCATATAATTTTTTTAGGCCTTAGTATTTACTACCTATTGGAAATAATCTGGTGTCTGGCCGCTCACTTTTTTTGTCTAGATTTTTTAACTTGAAATAGCTACTCAGTTCATACGGTGACAGGATTAAGTCCATATAATTTTTTTAGGCCTTAAAAGAAACTACCTATTGAAAATAATCTCGAGTCTGGCCGCTCACTTTTTTTTGTCTAGATTTTTTAACTTGAAATAGCTACTCAGTTCATGTGGTGACAGGGTTAGGTCTATATAATTTTTTTAAGGCCTTAGTATTTACTACCTATTGGAAATAATCTGGTGTCTGGCCGCTCACTTTTTTTTTGTCTAGATTTTTTAACTTGAAATAGCTACTTAGTTTATGCGGTAACAGGGTTAGGTCCATATACATATTTTTAGGCCTTAGTATTAACTACCTATTGTAAATAATCTTGGGTCTGGCCGCTCACTTTTTATTTTTTTCCAGATTTTTTAACTTGAAATAGCTACTCAGTTCAAGTGGTGACAGGGTTAGGTCCATATATTTTTTTTAGGTCTTAGTATTAACTACCTATTGGAAATAATCTTGGGTCTGGCCGCTCACTTTTATTTGTCCAGAATTTTTAACTCGAAATAGCTACTCAGTTCATGCGGTGACAGGGTTAAGTCCATATAATTTATTTTAGGCCTTAATAGGAACTATCTATTGAAATTAATCGTGGGTCTGGCCGCTCACTTTTTTTTTTTTGGACCAGAATGCCTGATGTCCTTTTTCTTCTTTAATATTTATCACATAAAAATCACATATATCACATACAATAATAATTATCTATACAAATATTATAAAGCTGAAGAGTTTGTTTATTTTAACGCGCTAATCTCGGGAACTACTGGACCGATTCAGAAAATTCTTAGACCATTAGAAAGCTACATTTCTCCCGAGTGACATAGGCTATATTTTATCCCGATATTCCTACGGGAACGGGCACCACGCGGGTAAAACCGCGAGGATCTGCTAGTAAAGTTATAAAGAGACAGAAGAAGTATTAACGGATTTTGTCCAAAACGTCAATAGCTATACGCGCCCGATTTTATTTACACTGTGTGTGACAAAAGGTCATGCAATCCAAGGGCCAACTGCTCCAATGATTTACACGCATTAAAAACCGCAATAAATAAAACCAGAGTCATCTCGCACGCACCAGGCCTCGTTTGAGAATAATATGTCCATAAAGTTTCATGGTGGCCCGTGGCCCGTGGCCCGTACTGTAGCATTTACATAAATATACAGTAAAGGCCCTTCTAGTCCCGTCAAGATTTACAATATTAACATTTAATTTTAAACATTAAGTTAGTTCATGGGTGTAGGTTAAGGGCGCTGTTTTGAATTTCATAGAGCGAGCGTGGCATGGAGGAACAGATAAGGAAGTCGATGGCCTTGTTATGTTCCTTCTTAAAAGCCATTCATAAGTTTTTTTCTTTTATCAACGATGGGGAGACTCTTAGCCTTCATCATACCTGATGTTAAGTATTGATAAGGCTGAAGATGGAAGCGAGCCTCTCCCGGAATCCTCAATCACTGAGGAACTGGCTATCTTATCTCAAACTGCTGGAACACAATAATGCTGAAAACATTGTTGTTATGGCGTCAGGCTTAGATAAGATGGTGGTAGGTTGCCAGGCGGACTTACAACGAGTCCTTCCACCAACCAAACCGAATACAATATGTACCCCTGCTGGGAATCAAACCCGGGACCCCTGGGTCTGATACCAATGGTTGTACCGCTAGACCAAAGAGGCGGATAAAATTCCGATTCTTAGTTTTATTACTCGATTAGTTTTTCATTTGAGATAGGCTTTTCATCTATTAAATGTTATTATTGACAATTTATTTTATAAAATTAAGACAATAACACAAAACCTATATAATAGGTCTTTACCTATGAAATTACCGATTTTTTTCTTACCCTTGAAGAACCTCTCTACTTCTATTAATAAAAAATACTCAATTGCTTGATTTTTTATTAAATTATTTCATTTTATTTCATAACGTCAAGAATTAGTAATCACACGTTTATAATTTTTGTTTCTTATGCGATAAAAAATACCTCAAAAGGTAGGTACTCTATTTTTTTTGTTAGCAAAAATTAATAATAATTATGTTATATTATTTCTGAGATACTCATTATTTTTAAAATAAAAATACAGCGTTTGTTTGCTCAGTCTTCATAAAATGCTTGTACATAAAACAAATTTTGGCATTAACATTTTTGGTAGTAATTATAACAAAAATTGATTTTTATTGTGGACAACGAACTTTCTTCGGAATTCTTCATTCAAATCGGCAACTTCATAGTGTTATTATAAAACAGTGCTTAACTTGTGTTTTGTTAATAGATAGGTACTTTTTGTTTTTGAACAAATTATATCGGTCCAATGCTCTAACCACTGATCTACCGAGACTTAAGTAGACTAATTCTCGGTAGCTCAGTGGTTAGATCATTGGTCCGGATTTTCAAAGGTCGTGGGTTCGAATCCTATCTGAGAATTCACTTGTGGCCGAGTTGATTTTTTCCGATATTTTTCTATTTAAAATTTATCATAATGTATAAAAATAGCATTGAAAAATGCAAATATTAAAAAATCATATATTATATCGCCCTGCTGAATCCAGATAATTTATTTAAGAAAGTGTGAAAGAATGATACGATATCACGTTTTTTAAAGTACCATTCTTTAAATTAATTTATCTTCAATTGTTTCAATGTTTTAATTTCAGCAGCGATATTGAATTTTGAAGTTGTCAATCAAAATAACTGAAATATTACGATATCAGAAGGGGTTGTGAAATTCGTCTGTTAACTTGCCATAGAATAACCTAATACCGAGCTCCCGTAGCTCATGGCCAATTTCGTGTGCAAGCATTATTAAGGAGACCGTGAGCCCAAACCTGGCCACTCTTCAAATAAGGCTAATGAGCGCAGCAGACGTGCCTGCTGAGCTACAGATGGCAGACAGGCTGGTAGGGAAAAAAATGTTGGACTATTCGAAAGTACTTATCTATAAGTCTATTTGAATAAAAATCTTTGACTTTGACTTTGACTTTGATATTTGTAAACGAACTAAGTTGTAATTGTCTGTATTTTTAGATTTTCCCGACGTTTCGGCACCTTTTCAGCTGCCGTGGTCACGGAATGACTGACTGACAATTACAACTTAGTTCGTGAAATATAGCGCGTTTGATATCCGTAAAAGTTGTTTTATTTCAATGAACAGTGCGCGCCAAAACATAAGATGTACGAATGTATTTTATGATTTTTGAAAATTTTGCATTTTTCAAAACTATTTTTATACCTATGATATTTTTCAAATAGAAAAATATTGGAAAAAAATTAACTCGGCCGCAAGTGACAAAACTACAAAAATAATTTTCGATTGGATGGGAGTAAACTTTATTGAGTGAGTTTCTATTTTTTTTATTATTTCAACATTAATATCTTATGTGTTAATTTAAAAATATGAAAATAAACACAAACAACATGTCTCATGTCGCTCTGACGGGACTCGAACCCGCATCCTTGGGAAATCGGCCCGTGGCATGAGGACACGTCGAATTTTCTTTTCTTTCTTCGGTGTTGACCACCGTCGTTTAGTCAATGAGGGAAATATTCTCGCATTCGAAGGAAACATTTTTACAAATATTAGACTATCAATTAAGAAGATACCGTCATCTGATTATAATTTTTTAACAATGCTATTTAGTAATTATTTTTAAACAAGGAAAAATATACAATTATCTTAGCGTATCGTGTATACTATTGATGCAATAAATTCAATTATGTCACGTCTTGTACGAAAAAAAAAAATATTTTCACTTTTATGACATCAACTAACGCTGCTTTGTGATTTTAAGACTTAAATAAGGTAAAAATTTATTTAGATTAAATTTTATTACAGCTAAACTTGCTTTAAATTCCCAATTGAGAAGGTTTTTTTAACTGTATTTTTTATGAACGACGGGGAGAATCATAGCATTCATCATACCTGATGGTATTGATAAGGTTGAAGATGGTAGCGGGCCTCTCCCGGAATCCTCAGCCACTGAAGAACTGGCTATCTTATCTCTAACTGCCGGAACACAACAATGCTGAAAACATTGTTGTTATGGCGTCAGACTTAGATAAGCCAGGCGGACTTACAACAAGTCCTACCATTAATCGAAAGTTAATTAACACAGGGGCTTTTTACCGATAAAATAAAGCATTATTTTACATTTAAGTGCAAGCAAAATGAATACCTACTTAATGCAAAATATTACATTAAGTAGGTATTCATAATTCGGTCGCTATCAACATCGATAAAGAAATAACACAACATTATTACTCAAATGTATTTCGATCACAAGTTGGCATTGCTTTGAGTTCGTATTACTTATTGCCGATTTGCTTCTAAATAGAATCATAAACGCAATGTTTGCCTGTTGCTGATGAATGATGAATCCATACCTATGTGTTTCTACATAAATGTATCTAGTATCCCATACGAGCCTTACAGTTTTTTTAAGGTAAGGCTAACTGGTGTGAGTGTAAGAAATATTTACTTAGGTACTTATTTACCTACGTTATTTACGTACGTTACGTTACGTTATTTTGTTTTAAAAAGGTCCGCTGATTCGTGATCGTGAGTAAGAATGTAGTAAACCACAGACCTATATAGAGATAGACGAAAAGAGCGCTTTAAACTGTATGACAATATAGCGTGTCGCATTTTTGCACCTACGATGACGCCACGAGCGAGATTTAGTGACGTGGAAATGTTATTGACGAGCTTTTGCAAGAAAGTACTGCACAATTAACCATTTTCGTTTCTGAGTGACGCGTCGATATAGGTCTGTGTAGTAAACGCTCGCGAGGGCCCTCGCGTCGCCGCCACCGTGAGTGCATCTCAACTTTTTTTGCCTCGCTGGGAGTTCATTCCGGCCGATCGCCGACGCGGCGCGTGAGTGCTTTACCACTAGAGATGAGTGAGGTGCCTGGGGCCGTATCTGCGCTGGACCCTAATTCACTATGACCACTTACGGATTCCTTGCTGAAACCACGCCAATGTCGTACTTGATTTTGACATTTTCAAAATTAGTTTTCTACATGATACTCACAAATTATGGAGTTATTGTACAAGTACATGACAGTCACAAATTGTATAGTTAATAAACAAGTAAAATATCTTTATAATTTGTATTGTGTCATAGAGAAAACGTATTTTGAAAATGTTGAAACCAAATACGACATTCGCGTGGTTTGAGCAAGGAATCGGTAAGTGGTCATAGTGAATACGGGCCCTGGAGAGGTTTTGAGCACTGCATACCTTCATGCAGCGAGAATAGTCGCAGGCGTTGTGCAGCGCTTTGATTTTATTTTAAAATGTTGCGTGTGGATAGATTCAAAATAGTCAGAACTTTTGAAGTAAAAATTCTGCTATTGTAAGAGTTATTCCAAGTACTTGATAGAATCACGCGTTACCTGGCAGAAATCCATCTAAGTATAATTATATAAACAAAAATGTCTAGCTTATTCCGCAAGAAAATTCATATTCATTCATATTATTTATTCATTCATAAACATGGGTATTACAAAGATGTCAGTTAGATACAGAAAAAAAAGTTACAGCCATGATTAACCTTATAGGTATATGAACATTATTATCTTACACTCAACCGTCCATGGTGACAATTGTCCCCAAACTGTCAAAGTCGCGACACGTCCATGGGGACATATGTCCCCGAAACAATTTCAGTACGGCGCAGCTCAGATTAATTCTAATAGCAAAGCACAGAGCTCGTAGTTCTATCAAAAAAATGTAGATGTCTCTGCGTGAACTGCTTTATCTATCGGTGTAAAATTCATCAGGGTCATGGCAACATAATCTCAGTAGAAAAAAAAGTTTGATGTGAGTGTGACGTCATGTTGTGTTTACGTTGTTTTTATTGGATTTTCTTGATAAATGTGGTGAGTATTGTAGTATTAGATCGTGTTTCTTAACTATGCGTATATGAAAATGATCGTAAAAGTTTAAGCTATCCAAACAGGTATGATGTTTATAGTTTGAACAATGTGATCGAAACAAATTCTGTATTGAAAGATACGGTGTCAAATTACAAGCTCAAGTGTTACGTCACAATTAAATTACAAACATTTTATGCATTTCTTTCGAAAACTATTACTTAAAACTATTATAATATTTAATTGTTAACATTTTTAAATACTTTTTAATAGATATGAGTTAAAATCAGCCAAAATAAAACCTAAAATACCACGACGGCGGTAATTTTTTTGCCTATTTTTTTTGTATAGAGTTGTCTTACTTGATTTATTTTTTCTTACCACTTATTTTGATAAAAAATAAATTATGACTGTGATATATCATTTTAAAGGAGAGAATATTTACTTTTTTTGAATTGTAATAATAATTAGTCATTATCGCAATATTTTTTTGGTAAAAGTCAAAATAAAAAAAATACATCGATTTTTTTCTATAATACTTCAACTTTAACCTTATATTTTTCGAATTTACACTTGATATTCGTAATTAAACTACTACATTAGATGTATTCGGCGTTTTCTGACCATTCCGTAGGTATTTTTTGTTTTGATACATCTTTTGTTGTTGTTGAGTTGTAAGCGTTTTTTTTCAATAAAGGCACGGTCCGACCTTCGTGGGTCGGTCACGTGACCTTGGACGTTTGACCTGGTAATTAATTAACATTATTAGACGGTTGGACGGTTCAGTGGGTAAGTATACAATACACCACTATAAACGCAATTATTTGATTATTATAAAATTTTACTAAAATAAAATGTCAATATATGAAATGTCAATGTCCTTATAATTATTATTAAACTTATGACTACCTATATTTAGATGTCTATTTTATTATTTAAAAATAAGCTAATGTCATAATACACTTTTTCAGCAAGGTAGCGTTTTTGAGCGCAGTTTAAATTTTTTTGTTTTATTTGATCGTGCGTATGGTCAGAGGGATTTTATTATAAATTTAGTTAGAGTAGATTCTAGAGTAGGTGCACGAACTTGGTTCATCTTGCACGGAAGTAATCTAGATACTTTTGTGTTGGGTGATACCAGTTATAAATTTTGTAAGCTTGTGTATCGGTATTTTCAAGTCAATCTTAAACTAATCGTATTACAATAAGTAAATACATCTGGAGTCCGAGCTTTCCAATTCGTCTTCAATTCAATAAACGATTAGTGCACAAATTTGTATTGCACATCAACATATGTCAGCGGCTGTACCTGCTCGTAACTGTTTTTGCAGTGACGGATTGCGGGATTAGCAAGTTGTGGATGTCGTTGAATATTCCCGAGTATCGCCGCGCGTCGCCGACTGTTGCCGAGTGTTCCCGAGTGTCCCCGAGTGTAGCCGAGTGTCTCCGGGCGGCGGCGGCGGGCGCCCGCGACGCATCAATCAAACTGCGAGTTCGCTCGCAGCTGTATTGATTATTATAATAAAACTGGAAAAATCATTACTTAAACAACATTTTTAGCTGTTAACTTATTTGTTTACTTGAAAATACAAAACAGTTTAACTTTTTTAACTCTTCTAATTGAGTTTACCAGTATTTACGTAACAAACAAATTTTTAATAACATCAGCAAATGGGACTGTATTTTTAGATTTATTCTAAAGATACCTTGTAGTTACGTTTTTGCGAAACGTGATTCATTCAGGAGTAATTATTTGCTTTTATGTCAAGTGGGTGGTTTTCATACGAATATGTTAAAAGAAAACACAAAAGAAATAGGCAGTAAAATAAATCAACTGAACGAAAAGGTTATAAGGAAACGATTGACTGACCTATTTATGGTTATTGGATCTGCAAAGAATATAATTTTGTTAAAACGTTTCTTTCCCATAATCGTTAGGTATATTAATTGTATAAAAACAGGCAATACTTCGGGTCGTTATTATAGTACCACAAGATCGAAATCAAAAGGAAATATCATTGCAAAGCGCAAAAAATAATAATTTATGTGTACAACTAAGCAGTTTGTGTTTTGATCAAAAATCTCTATCTTGGTCGATTGGAAAAACATTTTTTCTCAAACATGCTTGGAAATTTGAGCATTATTTTGACAACCTTCTTCGAGATAAATCGATATGTACTAACCACATACATGCGAGCAGCGGCCGGCAAAAGTTGTATGAAAATCAATATCTGTCGTGTTTAGCGGCCAAATAAATTGCATAGTTAACTCATATCTGCCGTGTTATTTAAAAACGGAACGACCATTTACTCCAAAATACGGCAACCAAGAAGGTATATCAAAGGTTTTATTTAAATTTCAAACTGGCTTGCAAATAGAAATCTGTTTTAGAAAAAACACAACAATGAAGAGTTTAACGCGGGAAAAAATATTGTTGTTCGTTGTTCGTCTGATTTCGAAAAGTAGTTTTGATTTCGAAAAGTAGTTTGAGAAAAGTACTATACAAGCCTTGGCCACAACTAGGCATTGATAGACTTCCGTATGTGGGCCGAGTTCCTCCATCAATGCCTCTTTTGGTGGCCGCTGCAATAATGTCGTATAATTCTTCAAACTCATGAAGGGGAATGGCATGGTAAAAGAATACGATCTAATAATACTTATTTATAGTTAAAAATTATTTCATATCAATTGAAAAAAAAAACAAACTATTACTTATAATTTTATTACACTTCATCAGTTTTAATGGTTTTTTAAAACTGGAGAAGTGTTTATCTCTAATTAAGTTGTAACTACGCAGATGTACCGATTTCCAAAGACCACATTTTTGTAAAGAAATGTGGTACGACGATTTGATGAGGCACAATTAACATCGCCGGAGTCTAAACCACCGATAATCGCAGAAGCGCCGCCATTAAAAAACCGATTAGCTTTCAATCGTCCGAAGCCGCCAATGAGTATCCGATGACTTCGAAATCCGAATGTTAATCCTTTGTGATTATTCATGTAATATCGAGCGAACGACGACTCAGTTTCATTTTCACCTCTTTGCTCAGAAGTTTAATCACAAATGAAATGCTTGATTGGTAGACCTCATCTGAAAAGCATATTTTTTTTTATGAACGACGGGGAGGCTCTTAGCCTTCATCATATCTGATGTTAAGTTTCGATAAGGCTGAAGATGGAAGCTGCAACTGCCAGTCTGCAAATGCTGAAAATATTGTTGTTTTGGCGTCAGACTTAGATAAGATGGTGGTAGCTAGCCAGGCGGACTTACAACAAGTCCAACCAAAGATGACAATATCTTTAAGTTTAATCTAAATTTTGTAGCTGCCGTGTGGTGACGGCCTAAGAATAAAGTGTCACCACTCCCTGACATGCCTGGGATGTCGTAAGAGTCGACTAGAGGCTCGACGCATTGAAAACCCGTGTGAGAGAAGGAAAACTTGAAACAAACCCTCTACCAACCCGTCTGGTCAGCGTGGAAGAAGTAGGCTAATAGCCTCCTATGAACGCCACAATAGGCGTGAGTTAGGAGAGGCCTATGTCCAGCAGTGGACGTCCACAGGCTGAGGATGGATGATAAAATATTGTAGTTACAACTTCATTAATTTTTCAATATCACTGTTTCTACGTTTCACGACGCAATTAATACAAGCTAATAGTCCATTTGCAATTTATAACGACGTTAAAGCAATTCTTAAATATTTGCTCCTATTCCATTCGGCAGTTTCGGTGTAATTTTCGAGCCGAAATACTTCGTAATGATAATTGTATTTTGAGGAGGAGTCGCATCAGGTAATTACGATTTAAATGGCTCCATCAAAAAGTTATTGCCGGAAATGTGGCAAAGTAGGCCGGTAGGTGGCGCCGCAATCCGCGGAGGAAATCGGAAAAATACTCGCGAGCCGCAAATTATAATGATATTGTGGCGAGCGGTTTACGTCGAACGATTTTTTATTTTACTCACACCAATTAACCTAGCCCCAAAGTAAGCACGGAAAGAAACGGGTATAAAAACATATAATTATACATATATAAGTATTATGTGTAAAAATACATATAAACGTCCATGACTCAGGTACAAATGCTCGTATCCATCATACAAACATTTGCCTCTACCGGGATTCCAACCGGGGACCTTAGAGTAGGCGACACCTTGAAGCCGGTGTAGCCACTCTACCACGGAAGTTGTCGATTGGAGCGCGGACTCTGGTATACTCGTACGTGTACAATTATTTTTTAATTGCTTATTGCACATAAATATATAGGCATACACATACAAAAGGCGAACTTAATGCCCATAGGAATTCTTTACCAGTCAACCGGAAAGAGATCAAGGAGGCAATAAAAACACACACACAAATTCTAAAAACAAAAGTAGTAAAAAACATGGGTAAGATATTCATAACCTAAAACATTATTATTATCTGCTTTTTATTCTAATTATTCATATAAATCTATCTATCTATTTCATTATTTTGTTTCGTTTGATTTGGGAGTGTAGGTACTACGAAAGACAGATTGCGATACTTAGCTGACAAATTTATGATGACAAAATGTCGAAACCAGCGGTAGATACACAATTATTTTATTTCATAAAAAAATATGTATTTGATTTGAGGGTCTACTTCGTAAGACAGACCGCGATAGCCGTTTATTTGAAGTTGCCAGTCTTGATTTTGAACGAACGTTCGTCCAATTATCGTGTTTTACTTACAGAGAAGACCCCAGAAGTCCACCGTCGGATACCGAACCTCTTCAGCGGGCCTACCATAATCTATATTAGGAACCATCATGTTATAAGAACATTTTGTTTCCGTTTTGTTTTTATGAAGTTGTTCACATTTTGACACTTTAGAGGCGATGATTGAGCAATGACGTCACAAAACTTCCGTCAAAAAACAAGCTAACTTTAAGAGATTCTTAGTACGAAATAGCATGGTAAGATTGAAACAATACTGCACTAAGTGATGGCGGTAGGCCCATAGTGCATAAAACAAAGTTTCTGCTACTTGAAAAATATGCACTGGAGAGCGCTGCTGTTCGTTTGTGATATTGGTGCGGTTAAGTAATAGGAAAATCATACAAAAACTAAAAGAAACAACTTATTTTTTTGCGAAGACATTAAATATTTAGTTTATTCATCATCGGCCATTAAGAGTCCACTGCTGAACATAGGCCTCCTCCTTAGAGCGCCACAAAGAGCGGCTGTGAGCGACTTGCAGGTATCGGCTCCCCGCACCCTTCGCCAGATCATCTGTCCACCTAGTGGGAGGCCTCCCTACGCTGCGTCGTCCAGTTCGTGATCGCCACTCGAGAACCATTCTTCCCCAACAGTTATCGGTCCTGCGCGCGATATGGCCTGCCCATTGCCACTTTTACTTTGCAACTCTGAGAGTTATGTCGGTCACGTATACGATGTCGTCGTTTCGAATTTATCACGCAAGGAAATGCTCTCTCCATGGCTTGTTGAGTGACTTTCAGCTTATTTAAGAGGTCAACTGTTAAAGTCCACGTTTCGGTGCCATCGGTCATCACTGGTAACACACATTGCTCGAAAACTTTCGTTTTAAGGCTCTGCGGGATACAGGACGTGAAAAACATTACGTATCTTATCTTCCCGAAAGCAGCCCAGCCGAGTTGGATTCGCCGTGCCACCTCTATATCGAAGTTGGACCTACCTAACTGGATTGTTTGTCCGAGGTTGATGATGTGTTTAGTTTATTGAACGATGTTGTACGTATTACTTAGAATAGTAGTACCCCCTCTCATCCCGTAGGTGTCGTAATAGGCGACTAAGGGACTCAGCCTTCAGGAGACGGGCAGCAGCGTCTCCTACATACTTGGCCATACTGCGATCGCCAACCAGCCTGTCAAGCGTGGCGATTATGGCAAACCCCCCCCTGTTTGGGGAAGGCCTATACCCAGCAGTGGGTGTTATTTGGTTGAGACGACGACGACGACCCACATTATTGTCAGTACATTTTATGAACTTATAACTAGTACCCTACTTACTAACAGCACAGTAGCTGGATCCCACTTTTTTATCCGGGGGTGACAGCTAAAAATCGAACCGAGTCTGGTACACGTATTTGCTGCTGGACACACGAGCATTCCTTTTATTCATTGTTTTGTCTTTTGTTTCATTTTACATAATTTTTACTATTCTTTCTTTTTCTCTTTTTATTAATGTAATATAATGAATGTATGATAGCGTTTCCTCTGAGTAATCATTTACACTTTATGTTTATTAAAACTTATTTACAAATTAAAATGATTTTGCATCTAGCTATCTGTGATAAAAAGTGATTTTCTTACTAAAAATTATCTACTATTGAATACTAGTTTTAAGTTTGGTTTGAATACCGGAAGGGGTAAGACTATTTTTATCAAAAACCAACAAAATTGTGCTTATTAATATTTATCAAAATGTTTCTAAGATTATTTAAGAGCAACAATTGTTTTGTATTTACTTGTAATGAATTAAAAGTTGTTAACTTGAAATGTGCATGTGTGTTTGCGTTGGTCTATAAAAGGCACACAAACATCGGCAGCGCGTCGTTCTGGACCGTACCGAGCGCTAGCCGGGTGGTTGTGAGTCCATACACCCACAACCACAGTTATCGTGGGCCCACAACACACAACAACGTTGTAAACCACGGAGTACTCCCTACTAATCTTGGGAGATTAGTTCTTCGGAGTACGCCGCCAAACAACAGCCCTTTTCAGGGCTACGTTTTTTCGATTGCAATCACCGCCTCACAGCTGCAGGGTGAGTCAATTCCACCCAGGGTCGCGTGCGCTCGAGCCCCGCCGACACGTTAGGCTGGCTGAGCCATCGCTGCCGCGTGTCGTGCCCTCCGCCCCCATTCCCGCCCTCCGCTGTGAGTATGGCAGACGACGTCACCCCGACGCCTGTCGCCACCCCGACGCCTGCCGCCGCCCCCACCACCGCCGCAATTACCGCCGCTGCCTCCACCACCACCGCGACGCTCATGCGAGCGACCCCGCGAATCAGCACGGACCTTGCCAGCGTGCACCGTACCGCGGCTCAATCAGCATCACCGAGGGTCCGATATGAATCGGACGCCGTGATTGTTGCGAGGGTCGCCGGCGCCGGTTTTCTTTCCGACCGGATTGCAACTTGGATGGCTACCTACCTGCGTTTAGCGGAGTTCGAGCTGGGCGTCGTACCCGCCCTCACACCCGCAGAGGAAGATTCAGATTCAGATTTATTTATTGCAAGTCACAAGTTAAAAAAAGCGGCCCTTGAAGGCCTCCGCAATATTGAGGATATCCCCCTGCCGCTCCCACCCGCGCGTGGCTTGAGCAAGCGGAAACGCTCCTCACTCGGCCCGCGGGCAGAGAAACGGCCCTGCGCAACACCCCACCCACGCGACCCGCGAATTCTCAAACTACCCTCAACGCCGTTCCGTCAACTTCGTCGTCCGCCCCCACCGCTGCCTCCACCACTACTGCCCCCTCCACCTCAGCATGAAAGGAGAGGCGCTACCCGTCGCTAATAGTGGAAAGCTGAAGATCCTGCTTGGAACTCCACCACCACTAACACAGCAGGCCGCGCGCTATACCACGACGCCGCGCAACAGCACTACCTCATCGAAGCCCCTGATGAACCGACGCGCTACGATGGCAACGGCAACGGAGAAGTGCTTGACGTAGTAGTGCACCGAGACATCCCGACCACCATCAACCAACAGGTGTACCCCGACTTGCCATCTGACCACCGCCCGGTGGTCTGCACCCTCAACGTATTACTCACTCGTGTCGACCGCCCCCGCCCCACGCACCCGCGTGGATTGGGACGCCTTCAAGACAGCAGTGGAAGGCAACACCACAACACGCCCCATCAACACCCCGGAGGACGTCGATCTCGCAGCAGAGGAGTTAGCCGCAGGTATGAAGGCTCACAACAGCCACGCGCACCCGCCCCGGCACTTAGCGGCAACCTGCCCTCCCCCGCCGGGTGCAGGAACTCATAGCGGAAAAGCGCAGCACTCAACGCCTGTGGCTCAGGTCATCCCCCCGTCCTCTCTCATACGGCTGAAGTCCCATTCTGGGAAGATTCCCCTCAGGGTGTCAGTCGTGTAGCTTTTCGATTTCATACGGTCCCCCTGGAGCCGTCACTTTTCATTTAGATTCCGGCCGGTACCCCGTCTGGGTGTCGGACGTATTTGTACTTCTCCATACTTCTCCATAGAGCACTTCACTTAGATGAGTGACGCTCGCGCCGTATCCCTTCCCAGGGGTACGGTCGCTTCCAATGTAGGCTGCCGTCCCTTTCCGGCGAATCCAGCCATTAGGTGGTGTTTAGTCAGTAAGAGTCTGACATAACCTTTGATACAGACCCGGTTGTGGGGTATCCAATGCAGGATTCACCATCTCCCTCCCCCGCGTCCGGAGGGTTGCCTTCAACTCGGGAAGGGCACAAACAAAAAAAAAAGGCAGCGCGTCATTCCAAGTTGAACATTGGTCGAGACAACTTTTCCCAATAAATATTCTACAGTGTAGAATCTACACTATACTTCTAGATTAATTTCGTGAATAATGGATCCTCTAACAAGTGTGTGTTGTAGTGAATAATACTGCATGTCTATCTATTTAGTTTCTTGAAACGGGTCAAAACGGTGTACTCGCTGCACTTTGCCATTATTGTTGATGATACAAATCCAATACTCGCGCTGAAAGTTCACTTCGCTGTAAAAGCTAGCTGCTCTCAAATCAGTCTTGTGGAGAAAACCATTTATATCTTTCGCTGAAATCGAATGTACCTACGTTTTATGTCGCTTTTTGAATTTGTATCATAATTTATTTATTGAACTTTATTGTACAAAAGGCGAACTTAATACTAAATGTATTATTTGCCAGTCCACCTTTAGGAAACAGATAACAACGAATGCGGCGGTACAAACACTTGACTTTTTTTGACTGGTTGACTTTTTAATTTTGCATTTAAAAATGTTATTTTTACGTGATAAATATTAAAGAAGAAAATATACTGGAAACGCGACGTGTCCTCATAGGTCTCTGTAGTATAATTGGTCAGTGCATTGGGCCGCATTCCCAGGGATGCGGGTTCAAATCCCGTCAGAGAGACATGAGACAAGTTGCTTTTTTAATAATTTTAAATATTAATACGTTTTTATTATACTGTTTTTGACGACCTGTTTGGCGCAGGGGTACTAACCCCGGGGTGCTGGTCGGATAACCTCCTCGTGGTGCACCCTGGGCGCCATCGCAAGTACTATTGCGGTGGTGGCGAATAATCCGACGTCATACCGTAACCCAGTACGTTGTGCTGGGCCGGGGGCCGCCGCTTTTTATATGCGGGGGACTGCGTGGAGTACACCACTTTAAAAATACAAGATCACACCGGAACCCTGCACGTTGTGCAGAACCGGCAGCCGCTCGCGTGTGTTATGCGGGGGCTGCGTGGAGTAAACCACTATAAAAATCCTCAAAGGTCCGGCGTCGGGAACGGTATGGCGTCGGATCGCCTGAAGGTGGCTAGCAGAGTGTGCCAGCCAACTACCGAACACCCCTGGGGTACCTCCCGCCCCCCCAGGTGTATGTAGGGTTGCCCGGGTACTGGGATCTCTGCCCGGGTGGACCGTTTTTCTCCCATACTCGTGGGTTCTATTATGGCGAAAGAATATAAAAAACCGTTGGATGCTCAGAAGGAGATGGACAGAGCACAGTGTCCGAAGAAAAACAGTGCCGTATTTAAAAGGAAGATGTCGGAGTCCGAAACCGAGACCTCTGGTACTGAGGGATCGGAGACGGAAACGGAGAGGAGAATGAAGGCTCGGGAAATAAGGCTGAAGGAGGCACAGCGGAGACGGGAGGCGAAAGCGGAGTCCGCAGCAGCTGCTGCGTCGAAAACTGCGGACGCTGAGAAGATGTCAACGCAGAAACTGGTCTTGCGTCCCCGCAATGATCCCAAGCGCGGAAAAGCCGAGGGCGAAAAAAGCCTCACCTGGCAAATAATGGATCAGGTTTTTGTTCTGACAGGGATGGCGAAGGAATGCCAAGAAATCAGCGACAACGCGGCGGAGCAGATAGACGCCGCTGCCCGCGAGATCGGCAGGATCCTTAAGCTGTATAAATTCCAGCAGGTCGGGGAGATTCAGCGCCTTACGAAGGAAAACGCTGAACTCCAAAGAGACGTTGCCTCTTTGAAGAAACAGGTCCAAGAAATAAAGACGATGCCTCCCCCTGAAAGCCTCGTGGCTGAAGGGGTGATTTCGGGCGAAGCGCTGGAATCATTAAAGCGCGTAATTGCGGAGACCATAGAGGGGTCTTTTGGCCGCAGACTTAGGGACCTGGAGCAGCGTCTCCCTCCCCCTCCTAGACGAGAACCACCACCCCCAGCGGATGCCCCTGCTGAGTTGGCGTCGCCTCCTGAAGCCAATTGTGGCGACGGCTGGAAGGAGGCAACCAGCAGGAAAAAGAAAAGGAGGCAAAAAGCAAAGGCAGCAACTACACCTTCAGCAGTGAAACCGCAGCAGATGAACCAGGCCGGTGAACCAGCAGCCACAACTCCAGCCAGGCCGAAGACGGTCCGGGTAACCCCCCCCAAAACCTCAGCAGTGGCCATCACCCTGCTGCCTGAGGCTGCAAAAAAGGGGATAACTATTGCGGAGGTGCTTAACAGGGCACAGAAGGTGGTTTCCCTCGCCGACATTGGAGTGTCGGAGATGAAAATGAGGGTGAGCCAGACGGGGGGCAAGTTGGTACAACTCCCTGACCCCAAAGGTGAGAAGGCAGACGCCTTGGCCGAGAGGCTGAAAACGGCGTTGGCCGATGTGGCCAGAATTGGGCGGCCCCAAAAGATGACGGACCTGTTAGTTACAGGGATTGAGGAGTCCGTCCGGAAAGACGAGGTCATCAGCGCCGTAGCCAAGAGGGCGGGGTGCGACCCAAATATTATTTTGGCCCAGGAGATTAAACTGGGCCCGCAAGGGATGGGTCGGCTGCGGGTCAGAGCGCTGGCGCCCTTACCGTTGCGGTGCTTCAAATGCATGGGGGTTGGGCACACGAAACCGGTGTGCCCCTCGTCGTTCGATCGGGAAGCTCTTTGTTTCCGGTGCGGGAAGCCGGGGCACCTTAAAGCCAGGTGTGCAGCCGAGCCCAAGTGCGCGATATGCGCCGCCAGTGGGCGGCCAGACGGGCAGTGTTCGCTGCACCCCTCCAGCCGCGAGAGGCAAACTCCTCGAGCGAGGAGGAGGAGCCAAGGAAAGGGTTGAGGCCTGCGCGCCCGGAGGGGAGAGGATGTCCGACTAAGCTCGATCCTGTCCACGTGTCGCAGACGACCGCGAGCGCTCTCTACCGCTCTCACGAGAGAGAGGTCCGGGATGCGCATCTCGCGAACAGGAGGGTGCAAACGCACTCCACTTGGTGGGACCAGTGGGTGGTGGCGGGTGTGCCATCGTCTGCATTGCACGGTTCCACCTGTTGGGGGGATGGCCAAACTTGCTCGGCCATCTCCTTTCCGCGAGGGGGCCCGATGGGGCCACGGCCTGGTCTTAGGGGTGATTGCGAACCCTACCCCCCGTGACCAATGGCGGCCTGGAGGGCAAGTACTAGGAGTTTTAGTTGGTAGTACTTCAGGTGAGTCCAACATTTCGAATCGCCCCTACACCCAGGGGCGAGGGATGCGTAAAAGCATTTCTCCTGGTATAAAAAAAAAAAAAAAAAAAAGGGGTACTAACCCCACCTTCTGCGCTAGAGGTCCCGGGTTCAATCCCCGGACAAGACAAATATTTGTGTGCATGAACATGTCTATTTGTCTTGGTCTGGGTGTTTAATATGTATGTATGTATTTACAAAAAAAAGTATATAAGTATGTTTATCCGTTATCTAGTATCCATAACACAAGTTCTTGATGATACTTAACGAGGGCTAGATAATTGGTGTGATTTGTATGGAAATATTTATTTATAAATATTTATTTATTTATGTTTCCCAATCATGTGATTAGTATTTTACTAAGTACGAGAAACCCGTGACTTTTTTACGGCAGTGAAGTCATTGATACATCCTCTGATGCATGCGCTGATGCATCGAGCATGGTGAACAATTTCAAATTTAATATCATTTATTCAGTCTAGGCTGTTACAAGCACTTATAAATATCAAAGAAGTTACGCCATCAGTGCACAAGGCCCTTCGGTAGGAGACGTGTAACGTTTTGAAACGTCAAGAGTTATTTTTGTACTATGCTTTATATTTGGTACAGAGACGACAAATTAAAGGTAGTTCAATAGGAAGAGCTATGGACTGCACTTCGAGTTGTGGGCTCGAATCCCGTCTTTACTACTTAAGAGACGAGTCGATATTGTCTAGTATTTTTCAAGTACGAAAAATGATGTCAAATAAATAACCTCAACGTAGTATAGATTTCCTCAAGTATCTATAAAAGCCATTGTATGTACAGTCACGACTCATGATCAATAATATCTAAAGACTATAAAAAAAATTGTCACATTGAAACACACGGAAACAAAGTTCTCCGTGTCCACAAAAGACATTAAAAATAGTAATGATACAAGGTTGTTTATTGTTCGTGACTGTACCTCTACCTAACCTACACAATGTCGCAGGCTGCAGCATGGCTGGCTATTTCACAATTAAAAGCCGAATACGAGAAGAACTCGCGCCGTATCAAACCTACGGAACCTGCGACACGACGAGTCCTGGCCAGCAGCCATGTCAGAAGTGTTGGCGACGCTCGCCGCTTTGGAGTACCTTCACTACTTGAGGGCACTTCCATTTGTCAACTCTTTTCGGACATGTAACTATGTCACTCATTTTTATTTTAATGTTTTGATTTTAAACTTTCCTTTTATATGGTCTTAACAATTTTTGATTTAATGAGAAATAATTAATTAACACGACGAATTTGACGACCTCTTTGGCGCAGGGGTACTAACCCCGCCTTCTGCGCCAGAGGTCCTGATAGCCAGGTCCCAGAGGTTCCATCCCCAGACAAGACAACTATTTGTGTGCATGAACATGTCTATTTGTCTTGGTCTAGGTGTTTAATATGTATATAATGTACGTATTTACAAAAAAAAGTATATAAGTATGTTTATCCGTTATCTAGTATCCATAACACAAGTTCTTCATGATACTTAACGTGGGCTAGATAATTGGTGTGATTGTATGGAAATATTTATTATTTATTTATTTATTTAATTAATTAACAACAAAGCCCGTTTTTTTTTATTTGCAGGGATCTATTTATTTTAAATATTTTTTATTGTAAATTCATTAATTGGGCAGCACTCGGGAAGCTCCGTAAAATCTTTGCATCCAACTTACCTCAGTGTCTCAAGACGAAAGACTTTGACCAGTGTGCCTTGCCAGTGATGACTTATGACAGTGAAGCGTGATCGCGTACTATGGGTCTGATAAGAAAACTCAAGGTCACAGAGCGTGCAATGGTGAGAACTATATTCGGGGTTTCCCTACGTGATCGAATTAGAAATGAGGAGATCCGTGGGAGAACTAAAGTAACCGACATGGCTCGAAGGCTTATCGTAGCTGATGGTGGCTACGAGCGCTTGTCGTAGCTGACGCAGCCTGACTACGAGCACTCAGCCGTGAAGAAGACGAGGACGACAAGTTTTCTTAATTTTATTGATAGGTACTATTCTAAAATACTTGTTCTTTTAAGAACAGTAGTATTGGTACGGTGAATATAAGGTTTTGTAACAACATACAATGGCTGCCATTAAATGAACTAGTTTTGTAGTTTTATAGTAACGTGAAACGCTATACTTATTTATATTTATTTTGACATTTAAAATAATGTGGGCAGCCCTCGACGGATTTTTGAATTATTTTATCCTTTTTCAATTTACGTTTTAACTGATTACTTTGTTTTTTTTTTTAATTTTGCATTTTAATTCAAACTATTTAGAGAGAATATGTCCATCACAGGTACTAAATAAAACCCATTACTGAAAACTGGATCAAAATCGGACTAGAAGTTTTGGTTTTGCACAAACAAATGTTAACTGCAGCGCCCCCTGGTGAGTTGTCACCGTAACACCTATCTAAGAACATATACTAATCACTCCCAAACCCATTACTGAAAATAGCATCAAAATCGGGCTATTAGTTTTGGAGATAAATGGCAACATTTGTTTGCACAAACAAATGTTAACTGCAGCGCCCCCCGGTGAGTTGTCACCGTAACACCTATCTAAGAACATACACTAATCAGTCCCAAACCCATTACTGAAAATAGCATCAAAATCGGGCTATTAGTTTTGGAGATAAATAGCAACATTTGTTTGCACAAACAAATGTTTACTGCAGCGCCCCCTGGTGAGTTGTCACCGTAACACCTAACTAAGAACATACACTAATCACTCCCAAACGCATTACTGAAAATAGCATCAAAATCGGGCTATTAGTTTTGGAGATAAATGGCAACATTTGTTTGCACAAACAAATGTTTACTGCAGCGCCCCCTGGTGAGTTGTCACCGTAACACCTATCTAAGAACATACACTAATCACTCCCAAACCCATTACTGAAAATAGCATCAAAATCGGGCTATTAGTTTTGGAGATCAATGGCAACATTTGTTTGCACAAACAAATGTTTACTGCAGCGCCCCCTGGTGAGTTGTCACCGTAACACCTATCTAAGAACATACACTAATCACTCCCAAACCCATTACTGAAAATAGCATCAAAATCGGGCTATTAGTTTTGGAGATAAATGGCAACATTTGTTTGCACAAACAAATGTTTACTGCAGCGCGCCCTGGTGAGTTGTCACCGTAACACCTATCTAAGAACATACACTAATCACTCCCAAACCCATTACTGAAAATAGCATCAAAATCGGGCTATTAGTTTTGGAGATAGATAGCAACATTTGTTTGCACAAACAAATGTTTACTGCAGCGCCCCCTGGTGAGTTGTCACCGTAACACCTATCTAAGAACATACACTAATCACTCCCAAACCCATTACTGAAAATAGCATCAAAATCGGGCTATTAGTTTTGGAGATAAATGGCAACATTTGTTTGCACAAACAAATGTTAACTGCAGCGCCCCCTGGTGAGTTGTCACCGTAACACCTATCTAAGAACATACACTAATCACTCCCAAACCCATTACTGAAAATAGCATCAAAATCGGGCTATTAGTTATGGAGATAAATGGCAACATTTGTTTGCAGAAACAAATGTTTACTGCAGCGCCCCCTGGTGAGTTGTCACCGTAACACCTATCTAAGAACATACACTAATCACTCCCAAACCCATTACTGAAAATAGCATCAAAATCGGGCTATTAGTTTTGGAGATAAATGGCAACATTTGTTTGCACAAACAAATGTTTACTGCAGCGCCCCCTGGTGAGTTGTCACCGTAACACCTATCTAAGAACATACACTAATTACTCCCAAACCCATTACTGAAAATAGCATCAAAATCGGGCTATTAGTTTTGGAGATAAAAGGCAACATTTGTTTGCACAAACAAATGTTTACTGCAGCGCCCCCTGGTGAGTTGTCACCGTAACACCTATCTAAGAACATACACTAATCACTCCCAAACCCATTACTGAAAATAGCATCAAAATCGGGCTATTAGTTTTGGAGATAAATAGCAACATTTGTTTGCACAAACAAATGTTTACTGCAGCGCCCCCTGGTGAGTTGTTACCGTAACACCTATCTAAGAACATACACTAATCACTCCCAAACCCATTATTGAAAATAGCATCAAAATCGGGCTATTAGTTTTGGAGATAAATGGCAACATTTGTTTGCACAAACAAATGTTAACTGCAGCGCCCCCTGGTAAGTTGTCACCGTAACACCTATCTAAGAACATACACTAATCACTCCCAAACCCATTACTGAAAATAGCATCAAAATCGGGCTATTAGTTATGGAGATAAATGGCAACATTTGTTTGCAGAAACAAATGTTTACTGCAGCGCCCCCTGGTGAGTTGTCACCGTAACACCTATCTAAGAACATACACCAATCAATCCCAAACCTATCACTGAAAACCGCATTAAAATCGGACTGGTAGTTTTGAGATAAATGGCAACATTGGTTTGCACAAACAAACAAACATCCTCTCACCCAAACGCCTATACCGTCTAAGTACCGTCGTCGTAAGTAATTAGTAAAATAAGCTAGCGCCCAACCTCTCCTTATAAGATCCAATCTGCATGTAAAAACTTGCGAATGCAAAGTGCATGGAAGTTTGCACTCCAAAAGTGAACTCCAAACTTAACAAATAACCCTAAAGAAGCAGACGGCGGCTAAAAGCCGCTACCAGCACCGACTATAAACCTCGGGCCACGTAAAAATCTAGAGAACTTGCCAGAATGAATGGTCGGGAATTAGTACGAAGCTCACGTGGGGAACTCTAGCGCTAAATCACGTCGCGATCTGCTGCAGGAGTGAAACTGCAAATTAAGAGATATCGTAATGCTGGAGTTAAACATTTGATAATGTACTATGTACGTTTCCGTAAGACAAGACTATCAACTGGATTTTTAACCAACTTTAAATAAAGGAGAAGGTTCTATGTTCATCTGTATATTTGTTTATTTTGTGTATGTTAACCGATTATTATGGGACTGATGAAAATTTGTCAACGTGTAAAGTTGAATAGTCCAAAATATGCGAAAGGTCAAAGTCGTCTACGTATAATATGAATTAGCGAGTTTTATTTAATTGCTTTCATTTCACATTAGAAGCAAATAATTAATGTTTAATAGCAGAATCGACGTGCTGAGACCGCAGTTATTTCCCGCGGCATAATAACACACGTTGATTTTAATATTTAAATCAAATTTGAAATGAATCATTAGTTATTTACACACATATTACCCCATGCGATAATTAACAAACCGGCGGCGACAACGACCCATTCCGGGTGATATATCAAATTTAATTCAGTTTTTACATTAATTCGAAGTGTGCTTAGGCATACAATCATCTTTTGGCGACAACCCTCGGTTGCGGTTAGCCTGACCTTTATTAGAAGGTAGTAGAGGCGAAAGTCGGTTGGTGATGGGCAACAAGCGTGTGAGTAGGGTTACCAGATGACAGGAATGTTCCTTATGGTTCCTTATGGTTATACAATTCAAATGTGCCGCGTTAATTGTTTTTGTTACTTGGCTCCATCGAATTTCAAATTCGATTATTTAATTTGGTCGACACTGTCCCATCCTCACTACCTTATATTTTATTTCCCTTTCTGAATAGTTGTTATAAGATAACTACAACGTTGTGTAACCGTTCATACAACGATTAAGTCCTGTGACTAAGAGGTTCTATTAAATTAGTTAAGTAAACGTTTTTACGACTACTTTATACAGCGTAGTATAAAGGTACGAAACATAGGTTAGGTAAACGTTTTTGGACTGTTTTAAGCAACGTCGTATAGTGGTGCCAGGATCGTATTCAATTAAATTAAACTATTTAAACTGAAACCAATTAATATCCTATGACAATATTCTGACTTTACTAATCAAAATTATTCTTTTAATTTTAGAAACTTTTTACACTATGATCTTCTTTTTTAAAAAGATCATAATGTAAAAAGCGTAGAATCCATGGAATTAATAGGTACTACGTAATAGTTAATAATTTCATGGCTGAATCTACTTGGTACAAAGAGTATACTTGGTATTGATGGGAATGGCATGTCATGCATGATAGATAAAATTGTAAACAGATAACTGTCATTGCAATATTTAATAATAAACTTCAGATTTTAATTAATTTGATACAGAGATTTTAAGCTGTGGGAAGTAGCGGGGGCTGTTGCTATTCAAGGAGTTAAAGGTAAATTTTCTAATGGACAGTGATCTCATCATGATGTTTTGCGGTATGTTTATTTATTGTCCCCTGTACCACGATAAGTTCGCAACGTTAGCGATAATATCGTTTTGCAATTATTTCCCTTACACTATTCGCATATAAACATTGTAAAGTAAATGTAAAATAATAAATATTTTTGATATCACGATGTACTTTTCCAGCAAAATATCACATGAACGAATGAACAGAATGGACTGAACGAATGTGTACAATAAAAGTTGATGTTTTAACAGTTGTGCAACATTTAAGTCATCTTCCAATGTCTATAAAACTGTTATGAGACATGAGTGGTTCCATAAAAGTCAGGATATAACTATTATGCAACCAAAAAGTCGGTCGAAAATAATTAATTATAATTATATTATGTTATATAGTTAGAATGATGTAAGGATTAGCATTTGCTTGCAATATCAAGTAGCAAAACGCGAAACATCAGGAAATTTAACGCAAAGTCAGAGATTTTGTCAGGGAAACCCATTTTCTGATCTGATAACCCTACGTGCGAGCTTCGTAAGTGCGACTGGCGGATCAAATTAAAATTTGGCTCGCGTCGGCGTGCGTGCGCTGTGTTTAGGCTTTTGATTTGAACTGTTTCGCGAAGAGGGCAATTAACATACATCGTGGAGAACACAATTAACTCCTTAGATAGATAATACGAGGGTTCTTGTATCCTTTACTATTCCGGAAACTTTAGAACAAAGTTTTGGTTGTATCAAATGTTGGGAACACATTTCGTATAGAGGTAAAGATATTTAGGTTGGTGGTAGGACTTGTTGTAAGTATGACGCCATAAAAAACAATGTTTTCAGCATTGTTGTGTTCCGGCAGTTAAAGATAAGATAGCCAGTTCCTCAGCGAATGAGGATTCCGAGAGAGGCTCGCTTCCATCTTTAGCCTTATCAATACTTAACAACAGGGGGTCAATTCTGCAAATTTTTTTTCAAAATCGTCTCTCAATGGTGTTTCAATAGTAGTGTTTATTTACACTATTGTAACAAGAACTGTGTAAAGCAGGACTGCCATTGAAACACCACTGGAAAACGATTGTGTCTAAGCATTAGCAGAATTGGGCCCCAGGTATGATGAAGGCTAAGAGTATCCCAGTTGGTCATAAAAAAAAATCGAATTTGCATAATTCCAGTATAACAACGCGTTCAGGGTGCTGTTGGGGCTGCGTCGCTCCTGTAATGCATCCAGGATGTTCGCTAAGGTCCGCGTTGATTGTTTTTACGCAACTATGCGCAAAAGATGTGCTTCACTGGTGCGCAGGGTGCGGGGGAGCCCCAACATCATCTTGAACATGCTTGCGAACAGACTTGACTGTTCGAATATCAATTGCTGCTGTGGCATTATCAAGTGGCATGGCAAAAACCTAATGTATTTATGCAAATACAAATAAGTACTAACATAGTTCATAAGCAAAACTGTAACTAACAAAATGAGTTGTATTTTATTACTCTGACTCGAACTCACAACCTTTGTAAATCCGGTCCAATGCTCTAACCACTAAGCTACTGAGACTAGCGAACTACCGTCGAAATTCTCCATTTTATTTCTCATTATATTTTTAATACGCTGTAGATCAGCGGTGTCACATCAATGCTAGGAATATCCTTGCATTCGAAAGAAACATCTTTTCAGGTGTTTAACGATCGAATAAGATGCAACAGCCAATAATTTATGATTGATTTGTGCTTCCTGGCCAAGTCTTATTCTTAAAGACAGCATTTGGAATTGGGTCTAAGATGTCCGAAAACAATAGTGCCAGGGGGCCTACTGCCATCTCTTAGCGCAGTATTGTTTTAATCTTACCATGCTATTTCGTACTATGAATCTCTTAAAGTAAGCTTGTTTTTTGACAGAAGTTTTGGGACGTCTTCGTTCAATCATCGCCTCCAAAGTGTGAACTGTGTTAAAATGTGACAACTTCAATAAAAACAAAACGCAAACAAAACGTTCTTACGACATGATGGTTTCTAATAGATGATGGAAGCCCGAAAGTTGCCAACTCATCGCATATAGTAGTTTTGAATATACCCTGTCCATTAATAGGACATCGACGCCCATCATATCACTCCTAGCCCAATTATTGAAATATAACATTTCTATTCTACAAATGTCCTACCTTTTTCCCATCTCTTGTCATAAATAAATCAAAACTATTACAACAAAGAGTCATTAACTAAAACCTGAAACGATACGATCAGGTCCCAATTAGTCGTAAGCCGGGGAAATTAGCCCTAAATGGGAGCAGCAGTTGCGGCCGCGGGACCTTTGACAATTAAACTACAGTAACGGACTTCATTTATATTTTCGGCTGAACGGTAGCGTTCGCGACCTGTAAGTAGTCTACAAATAATTTACATTTAAGGTGGAAAGGTTAGGATAGGTACAAGGTACTTTGAATTTGGACCCGATTTTAGGTAAGTCCTTATTCATTATTATGGCAAAATAACCATGCTTAGTCGGATGATATGGTATTTTGTTTATTGTTCGAAATTGCAAGACGTTAATTCAAAGGATTTTGTAATCTTCACTGTCTGTTTAGTACTTAGATTGTTGGTATGGGAGTGTGCCAATAAATAACGATTCTAAACTATTAAATGAACTCCTTTTTTAATATTTACGAGTAATATTATTCTTTCTCCTTATCCATCCATAAGGAAGGCCAGTGCCCCAGCAGTGGGAACATTAAAAATGGCTGATGACGACGAGTACTCTTTCTTGTACTTGATAGCCCAAAATCAGGACGTACAATACAAATAGACCTCACATTTACAAAGTCGAGAGTTTGTTTTTTTAAATGAACCGATTACATAAAGTAACCGCTTCGATTACACAACGGCCAACTCCTCGTTCCGTGGAAAGCGTAACATTAACATAATTGTAATCTTGCGAGTGGAGTGGGTTCAAATGAGCTGGCTAATAAAATGACGGGGAAAAGGGAGCGGGGGAAGAGGGGACGGGGGAAATCTCTTTAATCTGAGACACAACCAGAATGTAAGTGATCCGAAACAAGTCCCTGAGCTGAGCAAGGCTGATCGCTGGCGTCTGGCGACGACACATATGTGTCGTTCGAGATCAGGACAGAGGTTGCCTGCCCCCTTATTCTATAATGTCCCAGCTACATGCACCGTCTTACCTATAAACAGGTTTTTACAAACCGATTTGCGCAACTAAGACGGAGCGTGTAGCTTAAAAGACGGTATCCCGTGCAGTCCTGAAAGCGCAACTTGTGTAATAATTGAAATGCTAAAGAGTTGGACTGCACGGAAGCTGATCTAAAAACATGACTTTTTAAGGAATGTTAGGTGGCAAATAGTATAATGCCTATGTTTAGAAAAATCGATTCTGAAAAACTGGACTCCACTCCACTCAACCTGTCGTAAAAATGTATATCATTCCATGTCCGCAAGGGAGAGGGGTGATCTCTTTAATCTGAGACACAACCAGAATGTAAGTGATCCGTGACAATAAAGACAAGTCCGTGAGCGCTGATCGCTGGCGGCCGATGACTCTAACGCGCCGATCGGAACCTGGATAGGGGTTGTCTGATCTAAATACATGACTCTTTTTATGCAATGTGCGGTGGCATATCTGCGAAAAAAAATCAGATAAATTACCACTCTCTACTCCACTCTAAAAATATTTCAGCCACCTGTGTGGTCTATTGGTAACACATATTGGTATCAGATCCATAGTCCCGGGTTAGATCTCCAGTGGGGGTACCAACATAATATAGTATTCAGTTTGGTTTGTGGTAATATTTTTTCTTCAGCCTGTTTACCTACCACCGTCTTATCTGAGTATGTCGCCATAGTAACAATGTTTTAACCGCCTCTGTGGTCTAGTGGTAGCAACCACCGGTATCAGACCAGGGTCCCGGGTTCGATTCTCAGCGGGGGTACATATTGTATTCGGTTTGGTTGGTGTTAGGACTTGTTGTAAGTCCGCCTGGCTAGCTACCACCATCTTATCTAAGTCTGACGCCATAACAATAATGTTTTCAGCATTGTTGTGTTCCGGCAGTTAGAGATAAGATAGCCAGTTCCTTAGCGATTGAGGTATCCGGTAGAGACTCGCTTCCATCTTCAGCCTTATCAATACTTAACATCAGGTATGATGAAGGCTAAAAGTCTCGCCGAAGTTCATAAAAAAACAAGTTTTCAGCTTTGTGTTCCAGCAGTAGTTGAGAGATATTCGTAAGTAAGCCAGTTACGTAGGATTGAGGATTCCGGAAGAAGGGTATTTCGATCTTCAGACTTATCATTACTTCCGTCAGGTATGATGTAGATTAGAGTCATCGAACAAAATATTTGAGCAGTCAGTTATAGCAGCCAATACACATTTAGCTGCCGCAGCCAGAGAGCTGTCTAGTGCGCGAGCTCCCATACACTGTCATATGTTCGACTAGCTGCCGCAGCCTGGCTGCCTAGTGCGCAATAGCTCTTTATGTATCCCCGTTTTGTCTTTAAAAAAAGTTGTACAAATATCTACAATCTCGTATCTTGATAAATAAACAGAATGTTATGTAGTACCTACCAAAACTTACAGCTACAACCTCCCAAGCCAAGCCTAACATGATTGCAGTCTTACCTGTAAATACAGAGTGGTTTTCCCGTTACATTCCGAGAAGCACGGGCTAAACATCTAGTAACTAATGCTACACTTTGCCGAATGCGAACAGACATTAGCCCGCGGTTTCCGGGACCGCGGAGCACGCGAGCTTACACGGAAACATAGGTTACTTAATAGTTACTAAGTAAAGAAAACCTCAGCCTCAAGTCAGGTGAAGATTAAAATACTGCAGTACTTCTTCTTCTTCTTATCGAGTGAGGATTAGTGGCCACCTCTGGTGACAGAGTTTATCAAGTCTCATTTGTAATGCCACTTTACGGTCACCCATCCGACACCTGACCGGGCCGAACTTTGCTTAACAAACGTGATCGCATACGATCAGTCTGTCAAGCGCGGCCATGAGGGCGTACTGAGACTATAGTACTAAGAACTTGTGACATCTGCTGAAGCTCAAAACGCTGCTATGCCTTTGTGTTTTGACACAGGGAGCTTTGGATACATACATAATATGTCGCAGCCATCTGGTTAAATAGCTATTTGATTGAAAGGCTAGCCGGTTAATTAAACGTCGGCATTCATTTGAATGCTTAGGCCGATCGTTGATTGAACAAGTTGGCATAATGTAAGTTAGCCCTTTAAAGATGGCTGGCGTTAAAGCGCTTTTCAGAGTAGGCTATAATATTGTTTATTTATTTTAATTATTTATTTTTATATCGCAAGGCGTTCACATTACGCGGTTTATAGTATATAGCAAGCTCAGTTGACCACGATCTTTGAGGAGTGTGCACACGACCGACACAATGGGTATGAGCATGGGCTTCATTTGACATTTGAAGTTTATATTTTGTATTTAAATGGACATAATATGGGCTTCAAATGTCAGATTAAGCCCATTTCCATATCCATATTTTTAGCTTCATTTTTACAAAAGCTGTCAAATTATTTTCTATTTATTTTCTATTGTCGGACTTTAGACACTCTTTTAAATCTAAAAAGGCAAAGGTAAATAGCTATTCAGCCATCATAGAGAGGTTTAAGCCATAGTGGTGACTATTTCTTAACGTTCAAAATAAGGAATCGAAGGATCTCAATCACAATCACGGCAAAAAACAAGTAGTTTCTGCGAGCAAAATAATTTACAACTGTAAGCGAACTTCAAGCGGGTGAAACCGCGGGCCGAAATTGATGTATTTTTTTTTATCGGGAACAAACAGTGGGAAATTATTTCCGACATCTTAAAGATTAAACATTTTCAAGCAAAACGTGACTTATATTTTATAGTAGCATTGAGTCCATGTACTTCTAATAAATAAAAATAAAAATGCATTTATTTCAGTAATCATGTTACAGTACATTGCTGAGACTTCCCTGTAAGTTATCAAAAGATACTTGTATTGGGAATGACCCGCTTCTTCCCTAGTGGATGACAGTGGATTACAAAGATGTAGGTACTTTATTGTTACAAAACTTACAAAAGATAAAAAGTAAAGAAACTAAAAGATACGAGGAATATTTTATTATCGTTTCGCTTGCGGGACGGCCGCGGTGAGGCAGGAGGGCGGCGCGCGATATAGCACAGCATGAACTCACCGCATCGCTCGATTTTATAGCGTAGGGTAAGCCAATAATATATTATTATAGACGTGTTCTAAGTAAATGTATGGTGAGCGATATTGTTGTGCTATGAGCTATAAGCTATATGCTATTTTATTATATCGTAGTAAGAAATGCGCTTAATTTTATTTAGCCATGTGATTCAAATTTAGTATTTTTTTTTTACCACTGGGGCGCTGGTTGTCTCATAACAAATATGGTGTCAGATAGCCCGCATCAGCTGGCAATTTTATGTGCTTTGTTTTCGTTTCAACAAAACTTACAGTTTTTTACTAATATAAATTTTGATTTAATTAAAATGTGTGGTTGGGCTAAACATATTATCCGAAAACAGAAGTGCCAGCGTATCGCCTATAACAGTTTTTAACCGACTTTAAAAAAGAAGGCTTTTACTATTACTGGAAAGATTTTATGATTCTATGTTTTCTTTCACTCCCAGCATTTAAAATTCAAAATAAAGATTTAGTTCATTAATGAATAAAGTCAATAAAATTTATTTAATGTTGATCATATTTGCCCCTAATCGTGATTAACAAGTTGAGCTTTAATGTCTATTGGACCGACCGAACCTTGTCTTATAAGTACAGCCAATAGCATTGCCCAACGATGAGACTGTGTGTTGATTGAGTGTCAAGCATCAGGTGCTGTATATAGAGTTTCAAACACAGAATACTAATACTTAGACACAGAATTGTATTTCGACGATTCATCTTCAAATGTTGAGTTCACTGACCGATGAATGTCAGTACCAAGTGTTCATCACATTTAGGGGTCAAGTAGCCGGGTTCGTAAGCGAGGAGTCGAGTGTCTGCGCCAATATCGGTGTTGAGTGACGAGCGCCGAGTGAAACTTGATACTGTGATATTACAGGAGAGTATTTCGTATCTGGATACTCGTACACATGTACCATTTACTCGTACATTTGTATTTACATGTAAAAGCTCAAAATAGTCTCCAACAAAAGACTAGAAACAGATATTTCAATGTGGGCTCTTTCTTTTAAGCACTAAGGCAGCTGCCAGTATATTCTTCCTTAGCAGGCAGTCTTAAGTAGGTACAGAATTTAACCCAATACAGTTTATTGTTCTCCATTTGACTCTCGGCGGGATATAAGTTGTGGTCCTATTACTGCAACTGACAGCAACTATTTGCTATCGTAATGCCAATGTTGATGCTAAAACAACTTTTGTCGCGTAAATTAAACCGTTAAGCACTGGGAGTCTACTGCGAAAGCATTTCCCGGATTTAGTCGATTAACTAAAAAAAATTGAGCTTATTTTGAATCCAATAAAGTCTTGAAACTAAGCAAAATGTTCGTCCACCCTTTTTCGGAGTACACCCTTAGCCATCACTGGTTGGTTTTCCCGCTTTCGCATGCCAGCTTGAATTCCAGGTATTTTCCAGGAGCTATTAATAGGGAACGCAAGAATACAGCCTCAAAGCGCCCGTCGTCTCGTTTGCGGGAATAAATTGTCGGATCCCTGAACGAATTTCAATCAGAACGCTCGCCGCGTGATCGATTCGAATCCGCAAGCAGCAGCCAGGAGCTCCTATTCGTGTTTGACATCCATTATTGTAATTGAAATGTTGTGTATTAGTTTGTTGGATGCTAATGAAGCTCTGCGAGTATGGCGCGATGTTGCGCGAACCAAGGAGCGTTTAAAATACTGGGAGCCTATTCTGCTAACGTTCAGTCACATATTAGTATGAAACCTCTCAGGCGGCTATGAGACACAAAACTGACAAAACATATTCATCTGGACGCTGGACACCGGTATCCTGCTAGCAAATGACGAATTAAATGGTTGAGCTCTTTTATCACAGTTCTTGGTCATCATCATCATCAGCCATTGAGCCACGAAGCGGTCATGGCCGGGCTTGACAGACTGATCGTATTCGATCACGTTTGTTAAGCAAAGTTCGGCCCAGTCAGGTGTCGGATGGGTGACCGTAAAGTGGCATTACAACTGAGCGCTTCCGTGCTTCGGAGGGCACGTTAAACCGTCGGTCCCGGCTGTTTTCATTTGATTACAGTCGTTAAGCCAATTCAGAGGCCTATAGGCGGCTTGATAAACTCTTACGCCAGAGGTGGCCACTAACACTCACTCGATAAGAAGAAGAAGATCAGCCATTTAAATGTCCCCACTGCTGGGACACTGACTGGTAGGAGAATGGGACATGACGAACCACGCAGGACCAATGTAGATTGATGAGGGTTTTGACGACTGCAAAATCAAGCTGGAACTAACTGACTGGATGGCTTATTGTGCCTTCCGAAGTACGGAGGAGCTCGAAATATTTCATTTTTGATTTTGTCTGTGATTGACCAATGCGAAAGTTCCTTCTACAATAGCAAGGCAAGCGCGCGGCAATTGCACTACCTCCTCCAGTGGGCCTACCATGCGATTCATTATAGGATATTTTCAGGTAGTAATTGTGAGTCGCCACTATACGCACCGTATGGCGACAGCATCCCACTCTCATAACCTAAAAAGAATCGCAAAGAGTTGATGAGTAAGTTCTTGTTTCTAGACTTCTAGAGTGTAAAAAGTACTACAATTGAAACGCAATTAAGATACTAATAAGACTAAATATTCTCAGAATTGAGCCCTTTTGTTCGTTATCTACAAGGGCCCATTCTTTGATGTTGTCGCCTTTAATTATAAATGGAGTTTAGTGCTGATTTGTGTTGCCGGTTTCCAATTAAATGTTAATCCTGTAACTAACGGTTGTATTGATCCCATTGGTTCTATGAAATAGTATTGTTTCAGTCGTCAGTTACAGTGTTTTCCACGTAAATTGGAATATAACATTCAGAGCTTTGCGTTTGCGTGGAATCAACATTTGAGTAGATACGACTACATCGACATGAACATCGACGACAGGCAGCTAAATTCAATCAACGTTTTTAAACAGCGTATGAAGCAGTTCCTACTTGATGCGCAGCGTGACATGGAGTTGTATAACGTCAACAACATATCATTTATATAGCTTATCTTGTTTTAGTTGGTCTAAATATACATTATTTAACATATATTTATAATTTTACATATTAATATTCAGATATTTATATATTATGAAATAATATACTTACTTTTATATACAACAGTTTACTTATGTACAGTTTATTAATTCGCATATAAATAAAATTTTACTTAAATTAACATATGATTGTGAGCCATTTCTGTTAGACATTCAGCTGTCAAAAAAATAAATAAAGGTGCCAATTGAAAATCAGCGTCGGGTCTCGCTGATAGCGCAAACCCGACATATGCTGAATTGGTATCCTATTTTGACGCAGCCGTTAGATTAGTTTTTATTCTTTCCTTTCATAATTTGTTAAGCATGTTACTAATGTCTGTGTCAAATAAATATATTTTCTTTCTTTCTTTCTTTCTAAGGAACCTACACGCAATATCAGGGTAAATTTTATCTCCTGTTTTAATCCAGGATATAAACTTCATCCAAATCCGATCAGCCGGTTTTGCATGATTGGGAAACAAACATTTATTTATTATAAAGAATTGTTCAACCCTATTTTAGTTGCAGACTTAACTTGTACTTAAATACCGCTCATGTATCCGTTTAGTCGCATGTCTTGTTCAGTTCGGAATTTAAGCCACCCGTCGTTTGTTTGCGAGGCGCGTCTCAGGCCGTCAAGTGAGCGACCGCTCCATCGCGGGCGATTATCTCCGCCATCTTTGACGAAACGCCCGAAAGTATATCGGCAGGCAACTGCTCCGAGGTATCTGCCTTTTGTAATTAATGTGAGTGCAGTAACTCATGTAATACTTATGATAAATTTTAAATAGAAAAATATTGGAAAAAATTAACTCGGCCACAAGTGAATTCTCAGATGGGAATCGAACCCATGACCTTTGGAAATCCGGTCCAATGCTCTAACCGCTGAGCTACCGAGACTTGCGAACCACCGTCGAAATTCTCCAATACTTTTATATTTTTAATACGCTGTAGGCCAGCGTTGTTACATCAATGCTAGGAATATCCTTGCATTCGAAAGAAACAACTTTTCAGGTGTTTAACGATCGATTAAGATGCAACAGCCAATAATTTATGATTTTTGAATTTTTGCATTTTTCAATGCTATTTTAATACTTATGATAAATTTTAAATAGAAAAATATTGGAAAAAATTAACTCGGCCACAAGTGAATTCTCAGATGGGAATCGAACCCATGACCTTTGGAAATCCGGTCCAATGCTCTAACCGCTGAGCTACCGAGACTTGCGAACCACCGTCGAAATTCTCCAATACTTTTATATTTTTAATACGCTGTAGGCCAGCGTTGTTACATCAATGCTAGGAATATCCTTGCATTCGAAAGAAACAACTTTTCAGGTGTTTAACGATCGATTAAGATGCAACAGCCAATAATTTATGATTTTTGAATTTTTGCATTTTTCAATGCTATTTTAATACTTATGATAAATTTTAAATAGAAAAATATTGGAAAAAATTAACTCGGCCACAAGTGAATTCTCAGATGGGAATCGAACCCATGACCTTTGGAAATCCGGTCCAATGCTCTAACCGCTGAGCTACCGAGACTTGCGAACCACCGTCGAAATTCTCCAATACTTTTATATTTTTAATACGCTGTAGGCCAGCGTTGTTACATCAATGCTAGGAATATCCTTGCATTCGAAAGAAACAACTTTTCAGGTGTTTAACGATCGATTAAGATGCAACAGCCAATAATTTATGATTTTTGAATTTTTGCATTTTTCAATGCTATTTTAATACTTATGATAAATTTTAAATAGAAAAATATTGGCAAATATTCCCATCTGAGAATTCACTTGTGGCCGAGTTAATTTTTTCCAATATTTTTCTATTTAAAATTTATCATAAGTATTAAAATAGCATTGAAAAATGCAAAAATTCAAAAATCATAAATTATTGGCTGTTGCATCTTAATCGATCGTTAAACACCTGAAAAGTTGTTTCTTTCGAATGCAAGGATATTCCTAGCATTGATGTAACAACGCTGGCCTACAGCGTATTAAAAATATAAAAGTATTGGAGAATTTCGACGGTGGTTCGCAAGTCTCGGTAGCTCAGCGGTTAGAGCATTGGACCGGATTTCCAAAGGTCATGGGTTCGATTCCCATCTGAGAATTCACTTGTGGCCGAGTTAATTTTTTCCAATATTTTTCTATTTAAAATTTATCATAAGTATTAAAATAGCATTGAAAAATGCAAAAATTCAAAAATCATAAATTATTGGCTGTTGCATCTTAATCGATCGTTAAACACCTGAAAAGTTGTTTCTTTCGAATGCAAGGATATTCCTAGCATTGATGTAACAACGCTGGCCTACAGCGTATTAAAAATATAAAAGTATTGGAGAATTTCGACGGTGGTTCGCAAGTCTCGGTAGCTCAGCGGTTAGAGCATTGGACCGGATTTCCAAAGGTCATGGGTTCGATTCCCATCTGAGAATTCACTTGTGGCCGAGTTAATTTTTTCCAATATTTTTCTATTTAAAATTTATCATAAGTATTAAAATAGCATTGAAAAATGCAAAAATTCAAAAATCATAAATTATTGGCTGTTGCATCTTAATCGATCGTTAAACACCTGAAAAGTTGTTTCTTTCGAATGCAAGGATATTCCTAGCATTGATGTAACAACGCTGGCCTACAGCGTATTAAAAATATAAAAGTATTGGAGAATTTCGACGGTGGTTCGCAAGTCTCGGTAGCTCAGCGGTTAGAGCATTGGACCGGATTTCCAAAGGTCATGGGTTCGATTCCCATCTGAGAATTCACTTGTGGCCGAGTTAATTTTTTCCAATATTTTTCTATTTAAAATTTATCATAAGTATTAAAATAGCATTGAAAAATGCAAAAATTCAAAAATCATAAATTATTGGCTGTTGCATCTTAATCGATCGTTAAACACCTGAAAAGTTGTTTCTTTCGAATGCAAGGATATTCCTAGCATTGATGTAACAACGCTGGCCTACAGCGTATTAAAAATATAAAAGTATTGGAGAATTTCGACGGTGGTTCGCAAGTCTCGGTAGCTCAGCGGTTAGAGCATTGGACCGGATTTCCAAAGGTCATGGGTTCGATTCCCATCTGAGAATTCACTTGTGGCCGAGTTAATTTTTTCCAATATTTTTCTATTTAAAATTTATCATAAGTATTAAAATAGCATTGAAAAATGCAAAAATTCAAAAATCATAAATTATTGGCTGTTGCATCTTAATCGATCGTTAAACACCTGAAAAGTTGTTTCTTTCGAATGCAAGGATATTCCTAGCATTGATGTAACAACGCTGGCCTACAGCGTATTAAAAATATAAAAGTATTGGAGAATTTCGACGGTGGTTCGCAAGTCTCGGTAGCTCAGCGGTTAGAGCATTGGACCGGATTTCCAAAGGTCATGGGTTCGATTCCCATCTGAGAATTCACTTGTGGCCGAGTTAATTTTTTCCAATATTTTTCTATTTAAAATTTATCATAAGTATTAAAATAGCATTGAAAAATGCAAAAATTCAAAAATCATAAATTATTGGCTGTTGCATCTTAATCGATCGTTAAACACCTGAAAAGTTGTTTCTTTCGAATGCAAGGATATTCCTAGCATTGATGTAACAACGCTGGCCTACAGCGTATTAAAAATATAAAAGTATTGGAGAATTTCGACGGTGGTTCGCAAGTCTCGGTAGCTCAGCGGTTAGAGCATTGGACCGGATTTCCAAAGGTCATGGGTTCGATTCCCATCTGAGAATTCACTTGTGGCCGAGTTAATTTTTTCCAATATTTTTCTATTTAAAATTTATCATAAGTATTAAAATAGCATTGAAAAATGCAAAAATTCAAAAATCATAAATTATTGGCTGTTGCATCTTAATCGATCGTTAAACACCTGAAAAGTTGTTTCTTTCGAATGCAAGGATATTCCTAGCATTGATGTAACAACGCTGGCCTACAGCGTATTAAAAATATAAAAGTATTGGAGAATTTCGACGGTGGTTCGCAAGTCTCGGTAGCTCAGCGGTTAGAGCATTGGACCGGATTTCCAAAGGTCATGGGTTCGATTCCCATCTGAGAATTCACTTGTGGCCGAGTTAATTTTTTCCAATATTTTTCTATTTAAAATTTATCATAAGTATTAAAATAGCATTGAAAAATGCAAAAATTCAAAAATCATAAATTATTGGCTGTTGCATCTTAATCGATCGTTAAACACCTGAAAAGTTGTTTCTTTCGAATGCAAGGATATTCCTAGCATTGATGTAACAACGCTGGCCTACAGCGTATTAAAAATATAAAAGTATTGGAGAATTTCGACGGTGGTTCGCAAGTCTCGGTAGCTCAGCGGTTAGAGCATTGGACCGGATTTCCAAAGGTCATGGGTTCGATTCCCATCTGAGAATTCACTTGTGGCCGAGTTAATTTTTTCCAATATTTTTCTATTTAAAATTTATCATAAGTATTAAAATAGCATTGAAAAATGCAAAAATTCAAAAATCATAAATTATTGGCTGTTGCATCTTAATCGATCGTTAAACACCTGAAAAGTTGTTTCTTTCGAATGCAAGGATATTCCTAGCATTGATGTAACAACGCTGGCCTACAGCGTATTAAAAATATAAAAGTATTGGAGAATTTCGACGGTGGTTCGCAAGTCTCGGTAGCTCAGCGGTTAGAGCATTGGACCGGATTTCCAAAGGTCATGGGTTCGATTCCCATCTGAGAATTCACTTGTGGCCGAGTTAATTTTTTTCCAATATTTTTCTATTTAAAATTTATCATAAGTATTAAAATAGCATTGAAAAATGCAAAAATTCAAAAATCATAAACTCATGTAATGTTATTCAAACAAACTAATTGATCGGACTGAATATCGTAGTTTTCGCCATTCTAATAGAGAAACTAGAAACGAAAGAATGATCATATTATGTTTGTTTATAGCAAGTTTTTGAGAGGTTTAAGATTACAAGAGAAGCGCGTTTCCACATTCAGCCTTATTATTAAGAAAAATTTCGAACGCAGCTAACTTGCTTTCTTAACTTTTAAATTCATATTTATTATGGTATCAGTTCAGTCACATGCCTTGTTCGGAATTAAAGACTAGGCCGTCGAGTGAGCGATCGCTCCACCGCGGGGCGATTATCTCCGCCATCTTTAACGAAATTCCGCCCGAAAGTATATCGGCAGACAACTGCTCCGAGGTAACTGCCTAACATAATAAATGTGAGCACAGTAGCTCAGGTAAAGATATTTTTATATTATTCGGACAAAATATCGTAGTTTTCGCCATTCGATAACTAGAAACAATATAATTATGATTTTGAATTTAGATTTCAGAGAAAATTCCAGGAGAAGCACGATTCCACATTCAGCTTTATTATAAATAAATAAAAATAAAAAAATAAAATCATTTTATTTCAGACAGTGTCCATACAATATACTTAATGTTAATTAATTAAATTCATATTAAAATCAAATCTACATCAAAATAATTATAAAAATAAAATCATAAAATTAAAATTAAATAATTACATTAAAATAGTCCTCCTAATAAAATCAAAATTCAAATCAAAATAAAATCAAGATAGAATCAATATTAAATAAGAAATTACAAATCAAAATAAAATTTAAAATAAAAATAATAAAAAATAAAAAAAATAAAATAACATTTCATTTATTAAACTTTAGTTCAAGTAGCGACCCCCCGCGGCCGCACCGGGTACCAGCACATGCACATGTACCCAGTGCCTCCACAGGGGACAGTCCGGCTTCTCGCTGAGCACCTTCAGGATGACGTTGGTGCTCCCGCGCACTCTGCGCTGGAGGGAGGCGATGCGGCGTCGCAGCACCGTGTAAAATCCATCGGTGTGCGCGTGTGCGAACATCGCTGACGCGCTGCAGTAGCGTGGGAGCCCCAACATCGCCCTGAAGCCGTTATTATATTGTACACGAAGAGCGTTGATGGCCCGCTGAGTGTAGTTGACCCACAGATTGCACGTGTACAAAGTCTGGCAGAACGCTTTAAAAAGCGTGATTTTTACCTCTGCACTACATCGTGCGAATCTGCGAGCCAACATATTACAGCGGACCGCCATCGCTCTCCGTTCCCTTTCAATATCACTGTCATCTTTCAAATTCTCGGTGACAACATGGCCGAGGTATTTGAATTCCATCACCCTACTGAGAGCGACTCCGTTCAGCAGCACAGGTGCCACATTCTCCAGCTTACGGCCCTTGGCCTGGAATATCAGGAGCTCACTCTTTTTGACATTGTACAGGAGGCAGTGTGCGGTCGCGTACTCTTCACATACCCCTATCAACTTCCTGAGACCAGCGATTGATGGGCTGAGCAACACCATATCGTCAGCGTAACTGATGCTACTGATAATATGACCGTCGATAGAACAGCCGACACCAGTATTGCTCAGCCCAACAATCAGCTTGTTCACGTAAAGGTTGAAGAGTGAAGGAGACGTCAGCCCCCCCTGCCTCACTCCACACTCCAACCAGTACTCGTCAGAAAGCTCACCAAGCCATTTGACCTGGTTAGTTTGGTGCCTATACCAATATCTGAAGATATTGATGAACTCACCTGGCAAACCTGTACCTTTCAATTTGTGCCAGAGTATATCATATCTTACCAGGTCAAATGCCTTAGAGAGATCAAGAAGTGCTGCATAGACTGGCGTGTGCCTGTCGGTATAGTATCTGACGGTCTGCTTGAGGGACATAATAGCGTTTTCGGTCGACAGTCCCGGTCTGAAACCGAACTGACCATCGTGAAAGGAAAGGTGTTCTTTAAGTTGTCGCTCAAGCAGGCCGTCAAGCACCTTAGATGTTATGGTGGCTAATGAAATCGGGCGGTAGTTGCTTTTGTCAGAGGTATCACCTGTTTTGTTCTTAATTATAGGCACTACCACCGTCTTCATCAGCTCATTGGGTAGATAGCAATGCCTGATACAGAGCGTGAAGAGCAATCCCAAAAGCCTCGAGACGTGTGGCCCCGCATACATGAAATGCTCAATGCTGAGGCCATCGTGTCCGGGGGATTTGCCTCGAGTCATACCTTTAATTATTAGAGCGACTTGCTTGGCTGTAACTCGGTCCGGCACCCCTGACACCACGGCCTCCTCATCCCTAGTCTCATCACCTTTCATCGGAGACTCCACTTGAAAATGGCATTTAAACATGTTTGCTATGTCACTCGCGTTACTAATGCCGTTGACACTCACCGGGACGCTAGGTTTAGAGCTTAACTTTTTTGTATTTTTCCAAAAACCTCTTAAGTCTTTATTTTTATGTTTTGTGGCCAAAATATTCATTTTAATTAATTCTTGATTGTTTTAGCAATATTTTAACTTACATTTAAAATTTATCCTGGACTCGCACATTTCATTATTATGTTACCACCACTACTATAAAATTGATTGTAAAAAAAAGGTTGTGGCCTGGCTAAAAACACTAACTTATGAACAAACTGAACACTTACTGGAACGACTCTCATGATAGCACTCACAAACACAAATTCATACATGCACAAACAAAAACACACACTGACACACAAGTGCACGCACTCACACTGACTTACATACATACACTCATACGCACATTCCTCTCTCTCTCACACACATACACACACACATTATTCTGAACTGCTTATCTTATTCTTAACCGACTTTAAAAAAGGAGGAGGTTATCAAGTCGACTGTATTTTTATTTTATTTTTTATTTTTTTTTATGTATGTTCCACCATAACTTCGCCAGTTGTTAACAGATTTTTAAAATTCTTTTTTTATCTGGAAGAAAATGGTTTATGTGTGGTCCCATATAATTTTTACGAAGATCTGGCTAGTAGTTTTTTCATAATCCTGAAAAATATCAATCACCTTTTGGCAAGTAGTCGTATACCTAGATGACATCATTGTTGTGTATGGGCTGATTTTTAGTGTAAGTAACGGCACATAATGTAACAAAAAAATCTGAAATAAAAACATTTTATAAAAAAAATCAAACCGACTTCAAAAAGTAAAAAATAAAACTTTTGGAGTCGGTGCTAGTTAGCCAAGGCAAAAAAAATATATAGTTAATAGAAGTGCAATGTAGAATGCTTTGGCTGGCACCGACTCCAAAAGTTTTATTTTTTACTTTTTGAAGTCGGTTTGATTTTTTTTATAAAATGTTTTTTTTCTTACACATATTATAACTTTGTAACACATATTTACGTGTAATAATTAATTAACTGTTTTCCATTGTATTTAAGCTAAGGCCAAGAGCGAAACTTCTCCAACACAAGTATTATATTACTTCCTGGAGATGTTTCACACATACTTTATTGTGATCAAATTATGGAAAATAAAAACCTTTTTATTTTTTATTTTTTATTATGATTTACTGGGCCGGCCGTACCATACCCAGGTCAAAAACTTTTCTCTAGCGTCACGGTGAGCGTCACGGACGTACTTGTTCCAACCCGCAATAGGACGGCCCCGGTTTGGTCTGTCACCTCCCCCCGCTGGACCCGCATAGCTAGAGACAGCGGCCTCCTGCAATGTCGTAATAATAGTAGTATAAAAAGTGTCGATGGCAGATAAGTGAGCCGGACTATTATCATCACACATACAATCACAACAGTCATTAAATTCAAAAGGAAAGTCAACATTTTTAAGTTTGTCATTACAAAGTTTTCTATAAGTCTCTGTTATATTTAAATCCCTGTCACCCCACATGACCATGTTAATTTTAGCAGGCGGCAGTTTAACAGCCGGGCGGACAATCTGTAGATTACACCTAATCTCGAGCGGATGATGATCTGACCAGTAAATATCATAATGTACTTTTACCGACAAAACAGACTTCATCGCCGCCTCAGTGACCAGACAGTCATCCAACCATCTGCGGCTGCCGTTTGCGTCACTAACAAAAGTATACGTATTTGAATTTAAACCTAACATTTGAAAGTCTATACAAGTCCAATTTTGATCTTTACAAAAATTATTTAGTTCATTGCAAAAAAGTTCCCCCGGATGAGCATTAAAATCCCCTATCATATACACAGATTCTATATTACTATTTTCAACTATTGCCGTTACTTCACTTAAACAATTAATAAATTCTACTAAATTATCGGAAGAATCTGTAGGCATGTAAATAGAGAAAACAAGAAATGAACGGTCCGATTCGCACACTTCGATTGCAACGATTCTATCACTCACACATGGTACCACAGAAACACTTTTAAACTTATTATTGTTCCATAGTAGCGCGACACCGCCGTAAGGCCGCCCGCGCAGTATTCCACTCGATACATCAACAGCTGATTTGCCGCAATAACCAAAGTCGTTACCAACTTTACTCAGTTCTGATATCTCGTGGGGTAAAAGCCAAGTTTCTTGCAGAGCAATAATATCTGCCTTGTGACTTATACTTCGAACACAGTATTATATTATAAGAACTTACGCAACGTCCATATTACGATGGCTCTGAAACAGACTGACTACGACGGAAGTACTAGTGTGCCGATGGGTGCGCGAGCATGCGCGCGCATGCACTCGCATCCGACGGTAGCCGGTCGGCTGCCCGCACGTGCTCGAGCATCCGCTGCTCTGCGCGCCGACTCCGGCCGTTCGGTGTGAATCAAACATTATCCCATACTAGCATACGAGTAAGTCATAAGTAGCCAGTCATCCCGTGACCATGGCAGCTGTAAAGGTGCCGAAACGTCGGGAAAATCAAAAAACCCCTAAAAAAACAAAAAATACGGACAATTACAACTTAGTTCGTGAAATATAGCGCGTTTGATATCCGTAAAAGTTGTTTTATTTCAATTATCCCATACTGTTGTTTACATCGCCGCCGGCCGCCCCCTCCCGCCATTGCTCCGCCCGTTCGCAGATCTCGTGCCCGCAGACTAATAGTTTTGGAATTAAGCGGCTGTAACATACGGACGGACGACAGACAGAGAGACAACGAATATATAAGTGTTCTGTTTTTTGCCATAAGGCTACGGAACTCTAAAAGTATGTATGCTTATAATAAGGTTTTAAGACTACTAGGCCTCAAGCTACGAGACGTAGTAGTACCAAGCAAGATGCCAGTTTTTCTTCTCAAACAAAGCGCCTTACGGTGTGCTACGACGACCGACAGTGCAACGTAGCACGAATAAATGACATTGTAAGTAATTGTTCTAGCATAAAATCAACAATAATAAATAAATAAATATTGTATGATTTTGTAATTTTTGCATTTTTCAATGCTATTTTTATATTCCTAGCATTGATGTAACAACGCTGGCCTACAGCGTATTAAAAAAAAATATAAAAGTATTGGAGAATTTCGACGGTGGTTCGCAAGTCTCGGTAGCTCAGCGGTTAGAGCATTGGACCGGATTTCCAAAGGTCGCGGGTTCGATTCCCGTCTGAGAATTCACTTGTGGCCGAGTTAATTTTTTCCAATATTTTTCTATTTAAAATTTACCATAAGTATAAAAATAGCATTGAAAAATGCAAAAATTACAAAATCATAAATTATTGGCAGTTACATCTTAATCGATCGTTAAACACCTGAAAAGATGTTTCTTTCGAATGCAAGGATATTCCTAGCATTGATGTAACAACGCTGGCCTACAGCGTATAATAATATAAAAGTATTGGAGAATTTCGACGGTGGTTCGCAAGTCTCGGTAGCTCAGCGGTTAGAGCATTGGACCGGATTTCCAAAGGTCGCGGGTTCGATTCCCGTCTAAGAATTCACTCGTGTATTTTTTCCAATATTTTTCTATTTCAAAATTACCATAAATAAATATTGCTTACATTCACACCAATTAACCTAGGCCCCAAAGTAAGCACTGTAAGGCCTGTTTTATGGGATACTAAGGTAACGGATTTAAATACATATTATTATATAAGTATTTATGTGTAAGTATATATAGACATCCATGACTCAGGTACGAATGCTCGTATTCCTCATACAAACATTTGCTCCTACCGGGACTGCTCGAGCCTGGGACGTCTGAGTAGGCGACACCTTGAAACCGATGTACGTATCACTCTACCACAGAGGTCGTCAACAATATTTATAATGTCACTAACGTTATTACAAGCAATGATCAGGTAACTATAAGGCGCCCCATAGACGTTCAGTAAATACTGTGATCCATCATTATGATAAATACTGATAAATTTAATTTCAATATCGGAATGAATAAGAAAGCCTACACATTCAATATTTATCACTTCAGTATTGCAAAGTTTTTCATACAGCTCACACGCGTGAAATGAGTGTGGAAGCCAAAGCTAGTTTGACTATTGAGTGCCCTTTAATACGCCTAACATTAATTGTCGTAATATGAAATATTGTATATCGTATAACAGATTTGATATAACAAAACTGTGCATACCATTGAACATAATAATGAAAAAAACACAATACTTATTGCGCATAATAATGAATTGAAAATTAAGTGTGACTTAAATTACGTGTTTTTTCAGACAACAGAAGTACTTGTAAATAATGTGCCTTATATATTTATGCCATTTAACACTTGTTGCAAAGTAACGTTATGCTTATTACAATTATCCAAAGTTATCATTATGACAATTTACGTTATGCGCATTATAATTTTGCGTATTGATTTAAAAATTATGCTTAATAATGTTTTTAAATTTTGAATTAGGAGTATAACTTTATGCGAATTAAGACCCGTCAGTACCTATTTATCACAATCTGCCCATACGGAATTAAGAAATCTAGAAATCCGCAATAAATACTGACAGTCGTCAATACACTAGACTACACGATCAGTACCTATATATCACAAAATAAAATAAATAATGATGGATCACAGTATTTACTGAGCGTCTAGGGGTCGCCTAAGAGTCCGTGAACTCCGAGGAGGCAGTTTCGTGAGTGCAAGCACTTCTATACCCCATTTATGAAGTTAATCCAAAATGTCATTCTGTAGTCGCATGTACTGCATCCAGCTGGCGCGTGACTCGCCTGCCGAAACAATCGCCGCCGTTGATGGGCATGGCGCTCGTCACGTCACCCGCGCGTCCCGCTCGCGTCGCGTCCTCGTCCCGCCCGCGCCGCGTCGCGCCCTCGGCGACAATAACAACCCTTTTTACGCCCTCCAGAAGATTACCCACTTTACGTATCTGCAGAGCTTTCGCTTTGCCGATTGAAAAGATTTCTCTTTTTGATTTGTTGAGTGCCGTGTAAATGAGTGTTGCTGTTTTTGTTCCAATATTTAAGGCATAAGTAAACTAACATACAAGCAAACATATCTTTAAAGAATATTTTGTAAGTAGGTATTTTTGCTCTGTAGAGAAGGCTGCCAGGAGTGCCAGAGCACTGACTAACTGAGAAATACAGTCTGCACAGCGCTCGGTGCTCTTGCGATTTTATGGGCGCTGTAAGCATTGAAGTATAAAATAACGTAATGGATTCCAATGCACTTGGCTCCAAGCCTCTAAATGAGAAGTTCGTAAGTTTGATAAACAACTAAATAAGTATTTATTTGGCATATTGATTTAGTATAAATCAAAAGTTATCAATCTGCCAACTTCACAGACATGTTTTGATTACCAGAAAAATGATGTTAAACGCATTTAAAAGACTACAAATATGTAACTGTATGTAATGTTAGTTAAGTACGCAACTCCTGCCCCCATTAAAACGCGATATCATACAGCGATTTATCGCATTTACCTGTCAAAAAAAAAAGGATTATAACGTTGAGTGTGGATAAAACTCTATATAACGCGATATACAGAGTGTTAAAAGACCCATAACGACAACAAATCGCCCCCATATCCTTACTATCATTTTCTGGTATGGGGCCAAATCTGGTAACCTGATAGTTAAGGAGTTGTTGATAGTTAATATCAAAACCAATCAAAGCAACTGGACCCCGACCGCCCCTCGTCCCCTCTAGACACACGCATACGTCGTTGCACAAAATAACACCCATTTTTTTAAAACGAAAAATAAAAGTCGTTTCCCAGTAAATATTCTCACATATTCATATTTATTTTGATGTACACTACGCATATATTACGGCTTCGGCATGGGTCTTTTAACACCTTGTATATCGTATTTCGGTGGTCATGCCAGGGCTGACGCTGCGGCGCAGGTAAAGAGTATTTTCCTATGCAATGATGAACAGTACTCAGAACATTGACGACCTCCATGGTAGAGTGTTCCACTCTTCCGGATCACCGGATTCAAGTTGTCGTTTGTACGATGAATACGAGCACTTGTACCTGAGTCATGGACGTTTATATATATATTTAAGTATATAATATGTATAATTATATGTATTATATCCGTTACCGCAGTATCCCATAACACAAGCCTTACAGTGCTTACTTTGGGGCTAGGTGAATTGCTGTGAGTGTAAGAAATATTTATTTATAAAAAAAAATAACAATAAATCAGGTACCTATTCTGTACATTCGAGCCAGCATTGCCCGCCCGCACACACAGCAGCGGATAAATTCCGCAATTCCGCACGAACCGTGCCGCCCCGACACTAAATTAGCCGCTGGATTCGCTAAATCGCTCCTATATTAACTTTCCGCTGATCTTCCGAATTAAGTGCGATAAACGCAGCTTTTGTTACTTCGTTAATTTCGGAAGTGAAATTATTTTGACGATTATGTAATTTTGAGTGGCGCTAGAAAATTTAACTTTTTTTTTATTTTTTCATTTATTAGGGTTTATTTGTTCCTTTTTTTTTTAAATTGAAATAAATAGGGAATAATTTCAACTAAAACAACTTAGACGTCTAACTCTTTAGACGCGCGCTGTTTGATTAGAATTAACAGGTAAGCGTAAAATTTAACTTCTTACATTATTAGTTTACTAAAATACGAAATTAAATATAGAGACTCTCTTTTCTATTGATACTTTACTTAATTACAAGAATAAAAAAGGTCAATAATTGAAATACGAGCCTTCGAAGGGCCATTCAATCAAAGGGTATAGCGACACACATTCCACCGAAGGTTGAGCAAACGATGATCAAAACGGCTGACGACCGTATTATGATCGGTCGTAATCCGACCGGCCGTTAAGCTTACGCGCCGACCGTTTTACGGCGCGCGACGTAACGAGCCACGCGCGGAGCCGCGGGCAATCATTAGTATTCGACCGATCGGCGCGGTTTATTGCCCAAGGAGGTGCGATACGGTCATTAATTTTGCTTTAGACATTGTTACGACTCAAGTGTTGTTTCTTGTGAGGTTTTCAAGTTGTTGAATCGTCAAGTGTTCTTTTCTGATCACTGACAGGTGTCCTACTATGGTTCTTATGTTCTCCTACATAGTTTCAGTAGCTCTCTAGTGTTCTTCTTGTAAACTGATTTTATGAAGATGTCTGCAGTCCTTTCTATTCATCAATCTTTGGTTCGTTTCCCTAATGGGAACATTAATAATGGTTGAGGATGATGCTGATACAAGGAACACTATCTTTTAGTTTAACCTTAGAAGTTTAGGGCGGCTTCTATAGATTTTGTTTATTTTTTTTAATAAATAAATTATAAAAGAAGTAAGCGCCGACCAGCCTACCCGTCACCGCCACAAAGGTACCCGAAACAGGTTGCGGGCTGCACGAAGGCCGCCTGGCACCCATGAGGGTTTATGCAGACAGAGTGTAGGAGGCTAAATATATACGAAAAGTCTCTGTCATTTCTTTTTCATCCACCAATCTGAATAAAAAACGAGTAACGAAGTTTTTCATCCATCCGTAGTTGCTAAGGCAAATTAATTTGTTAGAAGTGGCCACCCGCGGTAATACCCGCATGTTTCTCGTTCCCTTGGGAGTATCAGTCAGATATATGTCCTGATAAATATTAAACAAGAAAATATACTAGAAAAAAACAACTTGTCTCATGTCGTCCTGACGGATACGAACCCGCATCCTTGGGAGTCCGGCCCAATGCACTAACCAATTATGCTACAGAGACCTATGTCGACACGTCGAATTTTTCCAGTAAATTCACCTTTCTACGGTGTTGGCCACCGTCATTTCATTAATGAGAGGAATATCCTCGCATTCGATAGAAAAAAATAGACAAGTTGCTTTATTCTAGTATATTTTCTTGTTTAATATTTATCACACAAAAATAGCATTGTAAAATGCAAAATTAAAAATTTATAGATATATGTCGTGTTTCATAATGCTAATTCCACCTGCTTTCCCGTTATTATGATGCCTTTCTTATATGTCGTTTTTTCGTCCTTTTGATTATCATCGAAGTTTCATGTTGATAAGAAACAAATCTCTGTTCGAGTCAATCACTCTGCACATTTTCCGACACCGCAAGCGGCTGGTGAAGGTTTTTCTATTACACTAAAGACCTGAGAGATGTCAGCAACATGGATGCAAGCATGAGGCACTGTGAGTTACAGAGTTTGTTGATTATTATTTATGTGTACAAATAATAACTTACCAAATAAGTATTCGTGTTTTGGTCTTGCCGATATCTTTTCACATTAATAACAGACTATTCGAGACTTTACGTACGAAGTAGAGAATTGAGGCAAGTATCATTAAAAAGAAATAGGAATATGTACCGTTCTAAAAATAAGATTTGTTTTTCGAGATCGTGGTGAAAATTGTACGAAACAATGTAGAGTTCACTGTTCACAAGACGACTTAAAAACACAATCGTTTCTTGTTCTAAGAGAATATAGTTTAACTTTAACTACTCAGCAATGCAGCGGAGAAAAGAAAATACAAAAATGTATAGAAACAAAAGAAACCCTACTTTTGGGTAGTTGGTTAAAATAAGGTTACTGTTCAAATAGGGCGTGCGGCTTCCAAAATGTACGACATGCAACTGCATTCTCGTGGAAATAAAATGCTTTGCATAAACTTAAGTTACCTATAAATTTTTACCACAAATTTTGTCTCAAACAAAACGAATGATACATGGCAGTTTTCATTACAAAATAAATGAAAGTGCCTCCACCAATATCACGTCTGATGTTATTATTACAGTCAAAGTAGAATATGAATATCCGATTACTAAACCAAATTCTAATTAATCATCATTAGGCGTTCCGCCTACACAAGTTTGACTAGGTTGATTATCAAAATACTAACAAGTGTCTTAAAGTACCGACATCAAAGCTTGTAACTGGATCTCTAGCCACAATACAGGAAATTTAATCATCGTTTCTCATTAGGACATTATCTGGCGTCGCGAGGTGTCTCAAAGGCGTCTTAGACTATCGAGTTGTGTGTAGACTGGCCTTTCATTGGAGCATAATGTCGTCGTCGGCCTGAATGCCGGTGGGCCGTGGGCCGTGGGCCGTGGGCAGGGCTGCGAGACGTCCACCGAAAACTACCTTGCCTATTCATTCGATTCATTAGTCCATGAGTAATTAAGGTAGGTATAATATAACATTCGTTTTCATTTCAATGTGTATGTTTAGAATCGCCCACAGCCCACAGAGTGCCAAGTTGTTAGTTTTTAAATACAGTTATTGCGCAAGTACTGATAAGTAAGTTTTTACAGACTTTGCTGCTTCCTTATTATTCTAAGGGCTCGTATGAATATCAGCTAAGTCGTCATAAGCATATCTAACTAAACCTAATAGAGCAGATATTTAGTTATGTTAAATTAAGTTTATTTGCTGTTTATGTTAATGCGATAATTAAGTAAAAAAAAACAAATATTTGGTGGATCTATAAAAAAAGTATCTTCATATGAGGACCAAAACATAAATAAACTATTTATAACTTTTTGAATTTGCATTTTATAATGCTATTTTTATGTGTTTCTCATGTCGCCCTGACGGGATGATGACATGAGACAAGTTGATTTTTTCTAGTATATTTTCTTGTTTAATATTTATCAAATAAATAAACTACTTTAAATTGCATAAAGAAAACATGGTTAAATTGAAATTGTATCAATTGGCAACCCTCATATTGAAGTCTATAACAAGATAACTACTGAGTAGGAACCTAAGTTGGAGACACAATTTATGTAAAACAAGCTTTCTTGGCTTGCAACTGGATGAATGGTAAAATGCTACCTATTTCTATGCTAGATTTTAGTACCATTAAGTAAGTTGATTGGTACTTACTTAAAAAATATTTGTCTCCTATAAGAATCTATTGGTTGGCATTTTTGACCCAAAATTTCTAATGTTCTTCCAGACACTGGTACAGTCGACTGACGACGTCGTTTAAAGACAAAGTCTCGTCCAGATCATTTCTGCTTTTGTGGTTGGTTGGCGACTATTGTCGCCAAGAATGTGATATCATCTTCATATAGTCTGAGCTAACAGGACCAGAAGGGGTATTTAATTGTAGGCTAGTTCTCACGGCTTCCATCGTACAATAAAATGTGATTACAACATCAAGCGATACGACGCTCTTCCGATAGCGTCTCGATTCGATGCTCCTCAGAGAGATAACACCGACTCCGGTGCGCGACGGCTGCAGGCGTTCGTTCATGCTTTGCGTTGAATAATGCAGCGAATGTGTGTCTTGTTTAGTTGTTTGTTTGTGATTGAATAAGTTAATCTTAGTTATTACAAATAGCATTAATCAAACAGTAGGTACTACCTAATTTTAAACTAAACTAACGTTCGTTCACGCTATGTGTTTTGATTGCAGCAGCGTTGAATTAAGCAGCGAATGTGTGTCTTGTTAGTTGTTTGTTTATGATTAAATAGTTATTACAAAAATCTTACAAGCATGTATTATTCGTCGTCGTCTCAGCCACATGATACCCACTGCTGGGTATAGGGCTTCCCGTCCCCCAAGGATCTCCACAACGATCGGTTCTGCGCTGCCTGCATCCAGCGGCTTCCCGCGACTTTCACCAGATCGTCCCTCCACCTTATCGGGGCCTACCCATGGAGCGTCGTCCGGTGTGGGGTCGCCATTCCAGTTCACCTACGGATCTCCTCATTTCTGATTCGATAACATAGAGAGACCCCGAGCATAGCTCTCTCCTTTCCACGCTGTGTGCCTTCTTATCAGACCCATAGGTAATCAAGTCAAGTCCAGTCAAGTCAATATCACATAATTCAGTCTAGGCTGTTACGAGCATTTATGAACGACAAAAAAGCTACGCCACCGGTTCACAAACCCTACGGCGGGAGACCTTGTAACGAGAAAAACCGGCAAGAAACTCGTGTAGGGCTGTTTTTTTCTCCCTGTATTATTTCATACAGAGTCGTCAATTTGAAAAGTGACCTTTACATATCACTTAGGCCAATTTCCATCTCCAAAAGAAAATACTAATTAAATATTACATTTTATGGTTATTTTAACAGTTAACAATTTTCAACTGGCAACGAAAGACTTATCTATCATATATTACAACATTACTCGCATTACAAGATTATTGTACTGCAAGTTGTGAGGTACATATAGGCCAGTATCAATTTATTTTAGATGAAAATATTTAAGCTTTAAACACAACATTAAGATAAGCAGACCGAAGTAGACCCATTTCCGCTGGCGGCACCCGTTCACGAGCATGGCGCGAGCATGGCACGAGTATGGTAGCATGGGTCTAATGATGATAATGTATTTTTACAGAGTGCAAACATACAGGCAACGGGGTTGACAGAGTATCAACAATGTATCATCACACTCATAGCCACACTTCAACGAAGCCATATCTGGCATTTGTTGGTTAGTTGGATCAAAGATGTTATCCAGAAACAATAGTATGAGGATGCTACTGTTGATAACCTATCGCCTACAGTTTTTGGAATATGCCCTATCTGTTGATAAAGGCTTTTACTATCATCTACTATAGGCAAAATTATGTCCAAGCAAAAGATTCCCATCACCCCTAAGCCGCAATATCGAAATCTTTGCCGACCTAACTACACAGCAGCGAGCTACACCGTCTCAACCTTTTAGTTCAATAGTCCAATGCGAGGGTAACTTAATATCGCGCGCGGCGTTCGCATATTGGCCATTTCGGCGTTTCCCTGCAGACGCGACGCGCCCCGCGTTTGCTGACGAGACGAAGGCGCCCGCGCCGACACTGCGCTTGTGCCTGGTTCACATGTGGGACTTCATTTAATTATTTTTTATGTATATTTTTATTTTGGTTGGCGGTAGGATTTGTTCTAAGTCCGCCTGGCTAGCTGCCACAATCTTATCTAAGTCTGACGCCAAAACAACAATGTTTTCAGCATTGTTGTGTTCCGGAAGTAAAAGATAAGATTTCCAGTTCCTCAGTGATTGAGGATTCCGGGAGAGGCTCGCTTCTCTTCAGCCTTATCAATATTTAACATTAGGTATGATGAAGGCTAAGAGTCTCCCCGTCGTTAATAAAAAAAAGAAAAAGCAACGGGGCGATGCTTACTCTTCAACATACTAGGATAGAGCGCATCATGCTGTCTTGCTTACTCCGCTAGCGACGGGACCAGTGACACGTAATCAAGCTACGAATTTCGATATAAACCGCTAATTCTAGGGCTTCTGATGTTAAATAATACACGTCCCGGAATCCTGAACCACTGAGGAACTGGCTATCTTATCCCTGACTGCCGGAACACAACAATGCTGAAAATATTGTTCTTATGGCGTCTGACTAAAATAATACGGTGGTAGCTATCCAGCTTAAAAGTTATTGGTGATGATGTAACTATAGATAGAGCCTATTGCAATAATTATTTAATTACGTCATTAAATATTCATTTCTATTACCTTAAAAAGTATATTTTCAGAAAAAATAAAATAAAAAAAATACAGTAATGTCAATCATTTAAAAATTCAACTCAAACTTATAACAGACTTATCATTTGTAAGGCACGTGTAAACTAGCCATTATGTCGTGTTTGTAAAGCGAGCGACTCCACACGATTCTATTTGAATGTTCCCAATCATAGCATTCTGATTCTGAACAATTTTCCATTTTCCGATGTATAAACTAGTTTTTTGGCGTTGTGCTGGAGTTAGCTGGTTTTGATGGCTGTATTATATTATAACTTTTTAATTTTGCATTTTACAATGCTATTTTTATGTGATAAATATTAAACACGAAAATATACTAGAAAAAAGCAACTAGTCTCATGTCGCTCTGACGGGATTCGAACCCGCATCCTTGGGAGTCCGGCCCAATGCACTAACCAATTATGCTACGTCGAATTTGTCTTGAATTTGGCTGTATTATAATATACCGAAGCTTTTGATGTGGTATGAAATTCATTAGCAAATTTTACTTATCACCCACGTGGTTCTCGTTCCCGTTCCCGAATCGGGATCAAAAGTATCCTATGTTACTCTGCGTCCTTTCAACTAACTCTTGAAAAATTTAAGTCGATTAATTTTTTAGTTAAGGCGTGAGCATTTTTATCTTGCCTTTTTTATCCCAATACGAGAACGGGAACGAGAAACCACGGGCGGCAGCTAGTTTATAATATTAGTCGGAGTTAAAAGGACAACCAAATACACTTTCGAAAGAATATCCATTATTATTTCGCATTTCACGGATTTTCGAATAGCCACTAACAATAACACGTAGCAAGCCACGCTGGGCGTTGGACAATAAAAATAATCGCATACTGTCTTTTTATTTCAGTCCGTTCCATGAAAAACAGTTAAAATTTTTATATTAATTTCAATCCGTCCCAGTTTGAATTGATTAAAAAATTAAGTCAGAAGCGTACACTATGAACAATGTGATTCACGCGGGGCGCCGAGAGGCCCGGGCCTCAACTCTGCTAACTTTAGTCACAATCGTATCTCAATAGTATTTCAATTGTTGTGCTCCTTGACACAGTTCTTGGGCTTTACTGCCATCTCGCGCAGTATTGTTTCTATTTAAAAGTACGATCTTAAAGTCCGGGAGCCAAACTAGATATTTTATGAGAATCCAAAAAAGTTGGATTAAGTTGTTTTTTACTTTTGTATATTTATAAGGACTTGATAAGCTTTAAGAAAATTGATGATGACATTCTATCATCTTTTTTTTTAACACTCACCGTTGTTAGAAAAAAAGATGATAGATGATTTTAGCCTCCTCTCTCTTTGGGCAACTAGAGATATTTATTGATTTTGTAATTTTTGCATTTTTCAATGCTATTTTTAAACTTATGGTAAATTTTAAATAGAAAAATATTGGAAAAAATTAACTCTTGTGGCCGAGTTAATTTTTTCCAATATTTTTCTATTTAAAATTTACCACAACTCGAGATATTCAATACTAACGGCCGCTTCCGGTTTCACCCGCGTGGATCTGTCCCGTGGTTGCCATGGGAATAAAAGGCATTCTATGTTTTAATCCAGAGTATCTACTAACAGTGTACCAAATTTTATCCAAATAAGTCAGTGTTCAGAAACACGATTAAAGAATTGACCGCCGGTGTCGGTCGCCGGTGCCGGTGCCGGCCGCCGGTCGAGGCCATCAAACTTTAAACGGCAGCGGGATTATGTCCGGCATGTTTGGAGAAAATTACAGCTCTCGGCACCTGTTGTTCGCCACTAGTGAAAGAATATTTAGACAACGAATGACTAATCTAAAATTTAAAAAAAAATACAGACTGCACATCAAAAACATACTTGCTGAAATGCTGTTGTATGCAATACTTAAATATTTTACTACTGCGCCAAGTTTTGTTAGATTCTGCTGCCGAGTTCGAACGCTGCTGGAATACGTTGTTTAGATAAAAAGTGTTTCTGCTCGCGAAGAGCTTGCTACGTAAGTTAGAATTATAATAATAATGGTAATAATATTATAATGTAGTAGTTAATATTAATAGTTTACGGTGGAATATCTTTCTGTCACTAGAAGTCATGCTTTTGTTAAATTAAGTCTTTTAATAATTACTTTGCGGACAATGTAGTTGGTTACATAATTAGTTAAGATTTTGATATATTTTGTATTAGTAAGCTTTAATATGTAATTGTTTGTTGTTCCAAATAAAAGTAAAAAATAGTTATATTAATAAATAACTTATTTTGACAAATAGTTTATGGTTAAAATTGAAAAGTTGTTCCTAAGTACTTCCATTACGTTTGACATTTTCAGAAATTCCGTTTCCTTGTCCGATTAATATTGTATTTTTGAATTTCAAGATTAAGATTAACTTTGTGATACAATTTTGTTAGTGAATTTACAAGTAAAATCGTGTTTTGAATTTAAAATAGTGATAACGTAGCGTATTATCAAGTATTATCAATATGAAAATGGAGAGAGTTAATGTTGTATGGAACTTCCCTTAGGTAATTATGATAACATTTAAATTTGTAACGCCAAAATGTCAACAAAAACTTCTATCAAATATAGTTTAAAAAAAAACAAGGCTGTTCAAAGCATAACTTTCTGTTCCAAGGAGTATTTAACTATAAAATTGACAGTTCAAACCTTACTCCTATGAAAAATATAAACATGGCTGTATGTATCGTCCCTAGAACCAAGAAAATATTTGAAATTGGAATTATGTGATATTGTGCACTTGTTGAAATTTGAATAATCAGATTAGATTCGGGGGTTAGCTGCTCTACACACACGTTACATCTTATGTTTTGGCGCGCACTGTTCATTGAAATAAAACAACTTTTACGGATATCAAACGCTATATTTCACGAACTAAACCTAAAAAACCCCTAAAGCACCCCTAAAAAACCTAAACATACCTACGGACAATTACAACTTAGTTCGTGAAATATATAGCGCGTGTGATATCCGTAAAAGTTGATCTACATACCTTCATATAAACTCAAAACCTTCACGTTTCATCATAAGTTCGTATATACGCATAAATGTAAGCATAAATATGTTAATTTTTGATATTTTAGTGTCGAAGCATAGCTGGCGCTTAAAATTTACACTATGCAAAGGGAGGTTTGGCGCGCTGCTCTCAAAATGTTTGAGTTTACGTAGGAGTTTATATTGTAGTTAGCACTATATTTACAATAGCTATAAAGCAAAGCAGCATACTAAATCATGACGACCTGTTTGGCGCAGGGGTACTAACCCTGCCTTCTGCGCCAGAGGGCCCGAGTTCGATCCCCGGACAAGACAAATATTTGTGTGCATGTCTATTTGTCTTGGTCTGGGTGTTTAATATGTATATTAAGTATGTATTTACAAAAAAAGAGTATAAAAGTATGTTTATCCGTTATCTAGTATCCATAACACAAGTTCTTCATTAAACTTAACGTGGGCTAGATAATTGGTGTGATGTATGCAAATATTTATTATTTATAATTATTAATTAAATATGTATATTTGCATGCTATTGCGGATGGCGAAATGAGCTGAGTCTACTAGTATTTAAGATCTCCAGTGTACCTCATTTAAAGGCAAATAAATTATTTCTATTTCTATAAATTATTATTATAGGAAGCACAACAAAATGTTGTCAACCACTCTTTGAGTTTATACGCTAGATAGTAAGCACTGAAGTAAAGTAAACATTGAGCGAAGAAGCACGGAGCGATCGAGGGGCTCCAGAAACCGCAAGCTAGGTACTCGTATATACCTAACGACAGCATTCACTTGGTGCAGTGAACGGACAGACAGAAGGGCACATCTGTAGCTATTACTCGACTACGTCGAAGAACTGGGGGTCTACTCTAATGACCTGATACGATAATCGGACGATCGTTTTACGTTTCGATTTCGAGGCTTCATCAGCATTAAAATGAAATTCTATATTTAGTAAATTGTTTTACAATAATCGTCTATCGCGGTCTGTCTTTTATAGTAGATAGATACTCTGGCTATTTAGGGCGGATTTACACATACCTATACTGCAATATGTAAATCAGCTTTTAGTACCTCGTGCTTGCAAAGTTGATGTCAGTCTGACAGCTGGCAAGTCTGCTTTTTAAATCAAAAGTCAGTTGAATTTATAACTTGAATCAGGAACCATGACCTATAAGAATTAATTCTTTTAGTACTTGTCAGGGGGTCGACACTTCATACAAAAATGTAAAATATATGGATTTATGAACGTAGTTTGTACCAACATCGAATTACGAAAAAACCCGACTAATGAAAAAGGAAGTTTAATAGATTTGTCCCATCGTATTATAACGACACCTTAATTTAGCAGTATTATGTCCGTAGAGTGAGAAGGTTGAACAAGGTAATATTATGGCTAAATTCCCGCTTGAGCTGAACAGGTAATATAATCAATTGTTTTAATAAAAACATTGTTTAAAGTCTATTTGAGTAAAAACATGTTAATAATAATAGTATTATCAGTAAATATTATGGATTTAAGTAATAATTTTATGAAAATTACAATATTGTAGTTTATACTATATTGTCATAGTGCTGTGTCATTGTCAAGTTATTAGTTATCGATATTGTTATATTTTAGATGTCCGTCATGGGACGAAGACTTCCAGACCAGCTTCGGTTGGATCCCGGTACCCGGGCGAATAACATCCAGTTCGGAAGAAGAGCTAACCGCTATTGTCCTTTCTATCAGTGGCTGCTTCATCCTCCTGATACTGCCTTCCAATATTCCTACAGATTTATCAGAAATACATGAATCATATGGAACCTTGTTTTATTTGTGCAATACTATACTAATAGGTAACTAAGAACTGCCGAATGGAATGTGATCATTTATAATAGTGTAAGTATTATTTATCGATATCGATAGCTATATGTTTAGGGGTTAGGGGTGCATCCCTAATCCCTTGTCATTTTGACAACTGACACTGTTATGTTGGTACCTCTTAAAAAAACAGGTTGGTAGAAACTACGTTCATAAATCAGTTTAGTGGCTTGTATGGAAGTGCCGTCTCTTAAAAAACGTAGTGATTACTTGCTCAGTGGTACTTGTATTGTACAACTTAAGATCGAAGGTAACTGAAATAGCATCTTCAGACATTTATTAATGAAAATTAAGTATATGAGTATGTAGCTCCATTTGAGAATAAACTTGAATTTTCGTATGAAAGCAAAATAAAAAAATAAGTGTTTCTGGTGTGTTGAAAACTTGAGTTTCTGAGGGCGACTTCAAATGCATTTCCATTTCAGATCGCAGTGAACGGCCGCAGACCAGCTATACCGCACTAAGTTCCATAAACTGATTGAAATGGTCACTAAATCATGATATCCTTTAACATTATAAATGTGAACATTTGTTACCAATCACGCGTAAACGGTTGAAGTTCAGCAGTTTATGTAGGTTCCGTTCAACCGCTGAACGAATCTACGTGAAATATGTGTTAATAATTATAAATTTCATGAATAGATGAGTGTTTAATATTTATATTATGTATGTATTTACAAAAAAAGTATATAAGTATCTAGTATCCATAACACAAGTTCTTCATGATACTTAACGTGGGCTAGATAATTGGTGTGATTGTATAGAAATATTTATTTTTTATTTATTTATACTTATTCGTTATATTTGCTATTTAATAATAATATATCAGTTTGCAACACCGGTCGGCCTTTGACAGCTGTTGTCATTACTAAAAAAAAGATGGAAGCTAACCTTTATGGCCAGCGCAGACGACGGACATTGAAGGACTTTTTGTCCGCGACACGACCTTATTACTAAGAACATAAAGTTGAATAAATAACGAGGACTATCGCGTACTTTTCGCGGATATACGCGGTCTAAGTTGAATCTTATTTGGTCAACAATAAAGACGTGTCGCGGACAAAAAGTCCTCCGTTATCCGTCGTCTGCGCTAGCTTTTAGTCTTCCCGGTGAAAATAGTTTTTTCGTTGTAATTCATTGTGATAATGTACAGAATCAAGAGTAAAGGAGTTTGTAAGAAGTATCCAGGTGTTTTACTTATGTTCTTTAAAATTTGACACAAAAATATTCTGGATTAAAACTTAACCAACATTTTATCCCGATAAGTATTCTCACGGAAACGGGATACGCGCGGGCAAAATCGCGAGCACACACTAGCGATCGAATAAAAAATGCCACAAAGCAAAGTAAAAAAGCTTGCTATAGGCAAGTCCCTGCAGTCTCAAGTTATCTTTCTCAAGTAGATAAATACGCAGCAAAGTTATAACAAGAACTTAACACTGAAACCGGCTTCAAGAACTTAAGGAAAGTTGCAAAGAGTAAAGTGCCGTATTGTCTAGAAAATATTATAAAGTACTCTGTAGACTAGACTAGGACAAGTTCAGGAAACTTTAATATTAGTGCCAGTGGCCGCTACACAATATTGAAAAATGCGATCAACCGTTCAACTTTTAATAGATTAGGTTATTGTACAGTCATCTCATTATTTTGTTTACCAATGAAACTTAAGTTAACAGCTTTTATTTATGTATTGATTCTATTTTATGAAGGTTTACAGCTCTCGATACAGTTTAGTAGGATGTATAAAAGTAAAAGCCTATCACAAACCTCCACAATTACGTATCAGTTTACCACGAGAACAATGAACAAATTGAGTTATTCCATAACTAACAATAAAATATTATGAGAAGAGAAAAAAAAGAAATATCTCAGAAAAAACAAATAATAAATTACAGTATCTAGCTAGATCTTGTTCAACAACTATTTAATTTGTGAGAACTTCGTAAAGAGAAAAACAACAGATCAAAAATTTCCTTTTGCATCAATAGATACACATAACAATGCTATCACAACCAACAACATTATAATAAAAAACCTTTTACGGATAGGTTTTTTAGGGCACCTTTACATCTGCCGTGGTCACGGGATGATGATGATGCCGTCATCCCGTGACCACGGCAGCTGTAAAAGTGCCGAAACGTCGGGAAAATCAAAAAACCTCTAAAAAACCTAAAAATACGGACAATTACAACTTAGTTCGTGGAAATATAGCGCGTTTGATATCCGTAAAAGTTGTATTTCAATGAACAGTGCGCGCCAAAACATAAGATGTACGAACATTATAATATTGATATTCTGTCATTACTTTGTGCGTCCCTGAACCGTATTTCAACCAAAGAAATTCAAGCTTATAGTTCGCTTTATAGTTGCTGCACTTGTCGCAAACAGATCAATGTCATATTCAGCTATATACCTGTTAAAAGTAGTGAGACCACGTATTAAGAATGTGTTAGCCCTGTAATTTGTATGCGCAAGCGGTTTGTGGAGCAGCTAAGTATAATATGTCTATGAACAATTTTCTTTGCTAAAGAAACTAGAGTTTCATTAACCCACACTGGCTGGCAACCTGTAACCTTTGTGTCCAGGGCCCGTATTCACTATGACCACTGACCGACTCCTTGCTCAAACCACGCCAATGTCGTGTTTGGTATCGACATTTTCAAAATTCGTTTTCTCTATGACACTAACGATTTTTAAAGTTATTTTACTTGTTTAATAACTATACAATCTTCTTCTTCTTATCGAGTGAGGATTACTTAGTGGCCACCTCTGGTGTCAGAGTTTATCAAGCCGCCTATAAGGCCTCTGACTTGGCTTAACGACTGTAATCAAATGACAACAGCCGGGACCGACGGTTTAACGTGCCCTCCGAAGCACGGAAGCGCTCAGTTATAATGCCACTTTACGGTCACCCATCCGACACCTGACCGGGCCGAACTTTGCTTAACAAACGTGATCGCATACGATCAGTCTGTCAAGCGCAGTCATGAGCGCTTCAATAACTCTACAAAATTCGTTCTCGTATTAGGTTCGATAACTATACAATTTGAAATAAAACAACTTTTACGGATATCAAACGCGCTATATTTCCACGAACTAAGTTGTAATTGTCCGTATTTTTAGGTTTTTTAGGGGTTTTTTTATTTTCCCGACGTTTCGGCACCTTTACAGCTGCCGTGGTCACGGGATGACACAGGTCAGTCATCCCGTGACCACGGCAGCTGTAAAGGTGCCGAAACGTTTTATTTCAATGAACAGTGCGCGCCAAAACATAAGATGTACGTATATACAATTTGAGACTGTCATGTACTTGTACAATAACTCTATAATTTGTGAGTATCATAGAGAAAACGAATTTTGAAAATGACAAAACCAAGTACGACGTTGGCGTGGGTTGAGCAAGGAATCGGGGGGCTAATTGGCTAATTTTAAAAACTATCGCGATCCCTTTCAAATCGTCATTTGAAAGATATTCACATACTTCAGGCCGTCACTATTCGACATTTGATGTAGATTATAATCGGGATGCGTTTTGAAAGGTATTGAATGAACGAATTTGAACCGTCTAAGCAAAGTGACAAACGAAAATATCTTTCAAATGTGTGGAGAAGTGTCTTAAGAAGTGTCATTTAAAATATCATCCGTACCGAAAGGGATTGCGACTATAATTATGTTACACAATTCCATAAATCACTAAGTTTTTCCAATATTTTTCTATTTAAAATTTATCATAAGGAAACAATTTTTTATTTTTTAAAAGAAACAACACTGCAGTAAATTTTTTTTGTAAATTTTTCCAAAGGGCCTTGAATTAGGATGCTTTATCCGTCCCATTGAGTTTATAAGCTGATTTTCAGGTGTTTCCTTTAATTTAATTTACAATGTTCGTAGAGAGAGGTGATCTTTTTCATTGACCCTATCGATTGATGGTATAAAAGTAATGAATGCTATTTTTCACAGGCTTTAGCTGGTTCGATTCCCGGGTGTGGGAAACCTTTTTTAAAAATGTTTCAATGCAGTTGTGTTTCTTTAAAAAAATAAAGGGATGTTTCTTTTCAGTAAAATGAGCTAACTAAAGTATTTAAGGTAGTTCCCCTCCAGGGCCCATAGATTTTTTCCATCCTGTATAGTCATTTAGCCGCCGTACAGACACCTTATCATATACGAACTATTTTAGTTAGAAAAACACAAATAAACTGAGTAGTAGCACACTAAAGATTAGTTATGATATGATGGAGCTTACTTAAGCATTCTACTATAACAGCTTAGGCTACAACTGCTTAAAGTTTTATAGACTTCCGAGCACAACAAGCATCATAAATATCTTTCCATGGCGTTTAAGTCGGTCAAAAGGAACATCCAAACTGAGAGCGTAGTGAGCGCAGTGAGCACAGTATCCGCCACAGTTTATGATGAGTGAAACCACAGATTATATAATACTATGCTATACTATAGTTACAGTATAAATATACACAGTATTTTCTCTTCTTACTCAGACTTAGCCCGCATAGCGAATTCTCACCGCGTGGTTTTTTCCGTAAGTGCGTGCAGCGTCATACACTTTCCTTATGTCACAGAATTATGCGGTTAAAACCGCGCGATTTAAATTCGCTGTGCGGGCTAAGCCTAAAGAGCAGTTCGCGAATAATACTATAGAGAGGCTACTATAGTACCGGGCGCAATAATAATAGTTAACTTTTATTAAGAAAAAGGCTAAGACAACTTACTGTATGTTCTTATCTTTATACTGTGCTATAGTGAAGTTTATATTAAAGCTAGCTAGCCAATATTTAGCCGCGATCCAAACAGATGGAGATAATATTGTGCGCCACTCTGCCCCGCAGTTTAGCTCGACTTAAAGCTCTCCTAGTTTTAAATTAAGTCGCTTTTGCCGACGGAAACATGTTTGTCTGAGATGCTTTGCAAGCTAGCAATATTTCATGGTTGTTGGTGAAAAATATCAATGAAATTAAGAGTTTTACTTTGCATTTTCTATTATAAAAGGTGCCATTTTTCACTGAAGTAAGTATACAATTCATTTACTATCACTCATGTGAGAATTGAACTGCTGACCTTCGCAGTTCGGGCAATTTCTCGAATAACTAGAAAAGTTATTTCAAAGAAACTTACCTACATTAATTTTTTAGGTTTAAGCTGATTCGAATACCTATTTTAGTGTGTCAAGATCTTTTTCCTCTTACAAAACTCTTTAAATGCAGTTTTTTTTTATTTAATTAAATAATCTTGCCTTTGAATAATTTTGGAATCTACAGTATAATGACTATGTTTCTTCCATTTAAAAATCCACTCCGCATTTTAGAGCTTATATAGTACCTAAATACCGGCCACGATACCATTGATCCTACTAATATTATAAATGTGAAAGTTTGGAGATTTCAATGTCTATTTTATGATTTTGTAATTTTTGCATTTTTCAGTGCTATTTTTATACTTATGGTAAATTTTAAATAGAGAAATATTGGAAAAAATTTACTCGGTCACAAGTGAATTCTCAGACGGGAATCGAACCCGCGACCTTTGGAAATCCGGTCCAATGCTCTAACCGCTGAGCCACCGAGACTTGTGACCGAGTTAATTTTTTCCAATATTTTTCTTTTTAAAATTTACCATAAGTCAATGTCTATTTGTTACCCAATCACGAAAAAACGATCAAAGAATTTGAACACAGTTATTAGCCTGCATTGAAGCAGAATACATTTTATCCAAATATTCCTACGGGAAAGGGCCGCATATAATACCGCAGGCGAATACTAGTATTTTATAATATGCCTATGATTTATTGCTTCATCAAGTACTATTGGATATTACTCAGCTTCACTTAACAACTGCATATTTTCATGAAAACTGATACATTGCAGAGCCATTGACGTGCGATCAATGCGAGAGTATCCCCTATATGCTAGCGAGCAGCCAACGAGTTGAAATAATCAGGGGGGGCCTTCCGCCATCTCTAAGCGCAGTATTGTTGCAATCGTACCATGCTATTTCGTACTACGGCCCTCTTAAACTACAGTGCGACAAGGCTTATAATAATGGATGTGGCAAACACGGATGGATGGAAAATGGAAACGACTGAAATTAAGTCGGGGATTTTTAATTATCTTATCCTTTTTCAATTACGTTTTAACAGTCGTGGGTTTTCCCAAAATTTTTAATGTTGCTTTTTTTTCAAACTTTTAGAGAGCATAGATATTATGTACATCATCATCATCATCAGCCTGTCGCAGTCCACTGCTGGACATAGGCCTCTCTAAGTGCACTGAGATCTGTTTTCGGCTTCTCTCATCATGTACATAGTACTACATAAAACCCATTACTGAAAATCGCATGAAAATCGGACTAGTAGCTTTGATTTTGCTCAAACAAATGTTTGCTGCAGCGCTCCCTGGTGAGTTGTCACTGTAACACTTATCTAAGAACACTCACATCAAACCCAAACCCATTACTGAAAACCGCATCAAAATCAGACTAGTAGCTTTGATTTTGCTAAACAAATGTTTGCTGCAGCGCCCCCTGGTAAGTTGTCACTGTAACACCTATCTAAGAACATGCACCAATAAAACTCTAACCTTTTACTGAAAACCGCATCAAAATCAGACTAGTAGTTTTGGAGATAAATGGTAACATTGGTTTGCACAAACAAACAAACAAACTATGATAAAATTGAAATAGAAAAATATTGGAAAAACTCAACTCGGCCACAAGTGAATTCTCAGATGGGACTCGAACCCACGACCTTTGGAAATCCGGTCAAATGCTCTAACCACAGAGATACCGAGACTTTCTCAGTGGTTAGAGCAAAATAGCATTGAAAAATGCAAAACATTAAAAAATCTCTCCCCCAAACGCATATACCGTCTCCGCAAAAAACGGAACAAACATCCTCCTCCTCCCGTGTTAATTATAAGCCTTATCGTGTGCGACAAGGCTTTTTTTTATGAACGACGGTGAGACTCTTATCCTTCATCATACCTGATGTTAAGTATTGATAAGTCTGAAAATGCAAGCGAGCTTCTCCCGGAATCCTCAGCCAGTGAACGTGGAATAAATAGGAACTGACACCGCCATCTTGCGTAACCTAATTTTTGACAGCTAACAGCGCCCCCGTCTAAGTTCATTACAAGACTTGTCGCGCCGTAAACTTGTTTTTCTGACAGATGTTTCGTGACGTCTTAGCTCAATCATCGCCTTCACAAGTATAGAACATGATAGTTTTCTAAAACACGATGGTGGGCCCCCAGGAATAGCTCGCAAATAGGGTTATTTCAATATGTTTCAGTTGAAAAGCCTTTTATTTGCGAACTCGTCCATGAAAACATTAAAATACTTCAGTTCAGAGCACATTGATGCAGTATTTGTAAAATAATGCACAGCTTTATCGAGACATCGATTCGATATTTGTTTTTGCAATATGGGTTTATTTGAGTGTTTTTTTTTTTCAAATATTGTACAAATGCTTTTTTTTATCGAGTTTCGTTTAAATTCCAGACGACAAGGTATTTAATATAATAATAAAACAATCAAAAGTTAAATCTGAATACTGTTCAAATATTATATAAAGCCATTTTCGATTGAAATAAAACAACTTTTACGGATATCAAACGCGCTATATTTCCACGAACTAAGTTGTAATTGTCCGTATTTTTAGGTTTTTTAGGGGTTTTTTGATTTTCCCGACGTTTCGGCACCGAGGTGCCGAAATTACAACTTAGTTCGTGGAAATATAGCGCGTTTGATATCCGTAAAAGTTATTTTATTTCAATGAACAGTGCGCGCCAAATTTTCGATTTTTTATTATTTAAGTAAAATTATAATATAATATATTATTTATATCCAATTATAATTTAAAGCTCCTATCCAAAGCAATTGAAAACAAAATGTATTGTGTAGTAGGCGTTAGAAGAAAGATGGATGTTTTTTACTCAATCACGCAAAATGGCTGAAACGCAATGCAAAAATTCAAAAATCATTAATTATTGGCTCTTGCATCTTAATTCACACATCACAATCGTATTCCAATGGTGTTTCAATGGCAGTCCTGTTTTACACAGTTCTTGTTACAACATTGTAAATAAACACTACTATTGAAACACCATTGAGAGACGATTTTGACAAAAAATTAGCAGAATTGACCCAAAAGATGTTTCTTTCGAATGCAAGGATATTGCTAGCATTGATGTGACAACGCTGGCTTACAGCGTATTAAAAATATAAAAGTATTGGAGAATTTCAACGGTGATTCGCAAGTCTCGGTAGCTGAGAGAATAGGACCGGTTTTCTAAAGGTCGTGGGTTCGAGTCCCATCTGAGAATTCACTTGTGGCCGAGTTGATTTTTTTCAATATTTTTCTATTTTAATTTATAAAAATAGCATTGAAAAATACAAAAATTAAAAAAATCATAAATGGCTAAACCGATTTGGATGAAATTGTGCACACAGATCGGATATCGTCTGGATTAAAACATTGAATATTTTATACCAATATTCGAGCGAGAACGGAAACCACGCAGACAAAACCACAGGCGACAATTAGTTTAATACAACATAATTTGATAAATTATTATTCAAACCCATTACAAGGTGTCCTTTTACGAAACCACGTATTCCAAATGCAATATTTCAGCTCCTAACACCCATTCAGGCGGAGTGGGCCGCGGCAGAGACAAAGTGGGCCCATTCGTTGCGATGTCGCCCCGCTTGTGTTGTGTTCAAGCGCGTTTAGTTCGGCCCGTTTTACCTTTAAAGTAATAACGACTAACAGGAAAATATATGACACTAGCGGCCGCCCGCGTGGGCCACATTCCCGTTGAAATATCGGGATAAATTATAAAAAAATGAAAACCGACTTCAAAGTCAATGTCAATATAATTTATTTGATCTATGCTGTTAAGCACTTATTATTCAAAAAACTAAAAAGCAAAAAATAAGCCTTCTGGAGTCGTAGCCAAAGGCATTGCGGCACTGCGGTCCTACTTTTTTATTTTTCTTGCTTTGACTGGCACCGACTCCAAAAGGTTTATTTTTGGCTTTTTAGTTTTTTGAAGTAGGTTTACAAACAACCTTACTTTCACATTAATAGTACAGCATTCTTAGTTTATTTCTTAATTTGTGACAGCAGTAATTTGAATTAACCGCAATCATACTGCCCCCACTGCTGTGGTACACGGCTTCCTTTAGGGATGGAAATGAAAGCAGCGAATGAGCAATGACCAATGCGGATTAGTGGGTGCTAACAGCTGCAGATACAGCTTGGAATAACAGCTTAAAGTGGTTTCCTTAGCCGGCGGGGTTATTACTTAAAACTTTGCAATAATCGTGCAGTCATCGCACGATAGATGCGGAACGTCAAAAAATGGTATTACATATTATGTGATCGCTGTCTAATCGCTCGCTGATTCCAATGCACTTTTTGCTATTGCTTATTTGCAAATTATATATTGCAAAGCACTACTTACTATATTGAATTGTTTTTTCCGCCAATGTCGCCAAAGATAATTTGGTAGTAATAACAGGAAGTAAATGTGTGCTAAATGAATGCTCATTATAGTTCATCTATTGTTCGGTAGAGGCAGCACTGTAATGACAGTGTTGTTGCTCTGCTGATACGTAACGTAGAGCAATTATCGCGCAATGTTGGCTATCACATTGCTCTTGCAAAGATAGGTGATAAGACGCAGAGCTCGATATAATGAATATTTGGCTAAAATAGCAGTAGTTGCCTGAACGCGCCAACCATTGCACCAAGCTCCTGCTATAATATTATTCAATCGTTTTCATTTTACATTTTTTCATTTGGTTGGTGGTAGGACTTGTTGTAAGTCCGCCTGGCTAGCTACCACCATCTTATCTAAGCCTGACGCCATAACAATAATGTTTTCAGCATTTTTGTGTTCCGGCAGTACGAGATAAGATAGCCGTTCCTTAGTGATGAGGATTCCCGGAGAGGCTCGCTTCCATCTTCAACCTTATCAATACTTAACATCAGGTATGATGAAGGATAAGAGTCTACGTTGTTCATAAAAAAAAGCATCCGATTTTAGTCGAGCCGTTTATTTAATTTTAAGGGTTTCTTAGTCATAAGTAACTTAAAGTAGCTGCCATTCCGAGCTGACAGGTTAAAGGGACTAGTACTGATTAGGTTCGATAAGTTTCTATGGAGCCTTCACTCGAGATAAAAGCTAGACAGATCAATAAGAATTAAATTACACACTCGCTTTTGTGTACAGACCTAGGGTCTGTATTCCTTTTGTTACTAACAGAAGCTTTTGTTCGGCTGGGGGCCTATCGCCATCTCTTACCGCAGTTTTGTTTCAATCTTAACATGCTATTTCGTACCTTTTAATGCGAGAAATGATAAAGTGTAAGTCCTTCTTTGCGAGTTGATAATTGTTTACGGTTAGGATAACCATAAACTGTAATATTATAATTAGTATTTTCTTTTGTGATGGAAAGTGAAATTACTAATTATGTTAAGCTCACTTTTCAATTTGACGACTCCGTATGAAATAAAACAGGGAGAAAAAATAGCCCTTGACGAGTTTCTTGCCAGTTCTTCTCGTTACGCGGTCTCCCGCCGTAGGGTTTGTGAACCGATGGCGTAGCTTCTTTGACGTTCATAAGTGCTTGTAACAGCCTAGACTGAATAAATGATATTGAATTTGAATTTGAATAACGAATCTCTTACAGTAAGCTTATTTTTGACGAAAGTTTTGTGACGTCTTCTTCCTAATCATTGCCTCCAAAGTGTGAAGTGTCAAAACGTTCATATGACATGATGGCTTCTAATAGATGATGGTAGGCCCGTGGGCTTCAGAACCATAACTTTCGTCAAAAACAAGCTTACTTTAAGAGGTTCGTAGTATGAAATAGCATGGTAAGATTAAAACAATACTGCGGTAAGAGATGGCGATAGGCCCCCAGGCGAACAAAAAGCCTCTGTTAGTAACAAAAAGAATACTTATATAGACCCTAGGTCTCTACACAAAAACGAGTATGTAATTTAATACTTAAGCAAATAACATGACGAAATAGTCATGTTATTTGTAATTTATTTTGGCATGAAATTTTCGCGTGTAATTTAATTTCGCGTGTAATTTAATGAACACAACATTATTAAGAACACAAAAGTATCCACGCAAAAAGTTAATAAATTGTCTTAGGAACGGAGAAATGAAAGAAACGTGTTAAATTTTAATAAAATCTTTACAAGGAACAACACAAAATTATGTTTACTTTTTAATTATTTGGGTACTTATAACAATGTCTGTTATACCGTTTTGTAATTTTTAGGTAGGAAGGAATGTCATCATCATCAAAATAATTAGCTGCTGAGGGACCAACCTTGATGGATCAGCAGAATGGGCTGTAACAAACCACGCCGGCCGCAGATGAAGCTCCTAAATTTTTGCGATTTAACGAAGAAATCTATCCTCACTAAATCGTAAAAATCGTGCTACGTTAGTATGTTTTGTACAAAAAGTGGTGCAATACATAATAGCGTCCGAGGCACTAGTCGTTTTAATCTGCGGTCGCGACGAGTCGTAAATAGCGCGCGCTACAGATTGCGCTGCTCGGGCGAATGAAATAAATGCGTCCGGATTCCCGAGCTCACTGATTAACAGGGGAAAACTTTCAAACTTAGTGAATATATCTGCTTACACATAGTCACAGATTACTAATAATACATATGCAGGTATTACGATGATTTGAACATCTAACGGCCAGTTTCAATAATCTATCCCTAGGGTGCCGGGTGACGGCCTAAGAATACACGTGTCACCACTCCCTTACATGCCTGGGATGTCGTAAGAGTTGACTAAGAGGCTCGACGTATTGATCAACTGTGCGATCATCTCATGAGAATAAGTGAGTCACCCAATTGCATTGAATGTGACATGGTAGAAGATGTGTACCATATTATGATGGAGTGTGTCCGTAACGAAGCTGAAAGATCACTGTTCCTTATGATTAACCCATTGAATGGAGAAGTTGGTTTTTGTATTAGTATTCTAACAGATCCGTGTTCGGAAAAAGCTAGAAGTTTATATAAGTTAGTGAAAGTAGCACTTAACCGAAGATGTCAATAGATAATATTTATGCTGTATCCTGATAGTACTATGAGGGTGGCATTTCCAAACGGAAAAAACCCTCTTTAAATAATAAATGAAAAAAAAAAAAAAAACTGTGCGATAGAAGGAAAACTTGAAACAAACCCTCTATCAACCCGTCTGGCCAGCGTGGTAGCAGTAGGCTAATAACCTCCTATGAAAGCCACAATAGGCGTGAGCTAGGAGAGGCTTATGTCCAGTAGTGGACATTCACAGGCTCATGTGATGCGAAAGGGATATGCTAACGTGTCTTAGGAATCTCAACGTTTGTTATTTTGGTCTGATTAACAAAAATATTCAGGCAACAAAACTCAAGAACGCCTATCTCGTTATTGAACCCGATCGATAAACTTTACTATTCCGCGCTACTATTGCGCGATATTAACACTTTATTTAATTATCGCTCGCTACAAAGGGAGACTACTTAAGAACCACTGGCGTTGCTTTAAAATACTTTTGCTAAAATTCAATCAAAATATTTCCTGCGTAGTTTTTGACATTCAATTAAATTCAATATCATTTATTCAGTCTAGGCTGTTACAAGCACTTATGAACGTCAAAGAAGCTACGCTATCGGTTCACAAACCCTACGGCGGGAGACCTTGTAACGAGAAGAACCGGCAAGAAAATCGTCAGGGGCTATTTTTTTCTCCCTGTTTTATTTCATACAGAGTCGTCAAATTGAAAAGTGAGCATTGTAAATTAGCTGTTTATGAATACAATTAGTATTTAATACAGGGTCTGTCCAGACCACTGCTTGGTTTAGCCAGCGGTGTAGGCGGCGGAGGCGGCCGCGGCAGTAGGCGTACAAGTTAAATTGTGTTCGGCGACAGTTCACAAATTCTAAATGGATTTATGGCGCCGCCGCCGCTCGACCGCGGGTTACCGGAACATTTTAATTTGCGGATCAAAGAAATAACTTTTAATCAAAACCTATCGACGGGACTGAATCGTTACTAAGGTTTTTAAGCACGAGACATCTTTCTAATTCTTTGTCCCTATTTATGTCATAGTCATCATCATCAACAGTAGATGTGCTTAATTTACCCACTGTATATAACCCATAGTACCTAACCGTGCTATTGAATTATAACTTTTTAATTTTGCATTTTACTTCCGCTTCCTTGGGACGACTTAAGACAAGTTGCGTTTTTGTAGTATATTTTCTTGTTTAATATTTATCACATAAAAATAGCATTGTTTAATGCAAAATAAAAAGTTATAATTAGATGGCTGTTTCATCTTAATCGATAGTGAAACATTTGTAAAAATGTTTCTTTCGAATACGAGGATATTTCTCTCATTGATGAAACGACATGTCCTTATAGTTCTGTAGCATAAATGGTGTGTTGGGCCGAATTCCCAAAGATACGGGTTCAAATCCCATCAGGGCGACATGAGACAAGTTGCTTTTTCTAGTATATTTTCTCTTTTAATATTTATCATGTGCTATTTATGTTTCTAACCTCTCAGGCCCCGAGTTATGAGACACAATTGATATTCCATTGTTCTCTGGAGACCGGTGGTGTCCTGTAATTAGCAAATGACAAGTTAAAGTGGTCCAACATAAATTTTGAGACAATGTTATAAATATTTCAGCTATACATGGAATCGAAAAAATATTGTGTAAGAGACCTTCGTTTGTTCTGAATTCATTCAAAACTTGAATCCGGAAAAAGGACACTAAAGGGTCGACAATAGAATTAAACATGTAGGTAGCGATAGTAGTTAAATTTTGCGACTTATCGAAAATTGAAAATTTATTCTAGGAATCACGTTTTGAATGACGAGCTTAGTTTTTATATTGTCAATAAAGCCTACTATTTCTATCGACTTCTTATAAACCTTTAGTAATATAATTTGCGTATTTTATTGCTTCGATAAAATTAGACTTACTTTTTAATAGGCCGATGTTGCCATAAAATGTCTGTGTGTGTCTGAGGCAACTGATAATTTAAATTTACCTACACAAACAGTACCAAATATGCAATTTTTTTGAACTCCGTTATTACTAATACTGTGTTTTTAATCAAAAGACGTAATTTAAACAACATCAAGTCACAGCAGTTTTCAGTTGAGTTTGGAACACAAATAAATTCGTATGGAAAACTTCAATAAAAAAAATTGTAATAATAATATGCTGAAGTGAAATCTTCTGCGGAATTTTATTGAAACGAAATAGTTGATATAAAACAAACATAAGAACATAGAACATCAAAAGGAAGCCCTAAACAAGCGGACCAACAAGACAAAGTTGAAGAGCGAATCTCGTCGAGTGCGAATCAATTCTATTTGAATTTATCGAAACGGATCTTTGTCGGGCGGCCGGTAACTTAATTCCTTGTAAGAGGAGTAAAAAATACCCTCTCATCGTTCAAAGTTGGCCCCTAATGCTGTCATTATCGGGGGAGCGATAAAGCCTCTCCATAAATCATATTTAGGAGGTTTCTTCATAAAGTAGGTGTCCTGTTTCGAGTGTGGAGCTGTTTTGCCGATATTTTGAGCGCGTTCGAGGTTCGAGAGCAGGTTCATTTGTGCGGATTTTTTTACACTGATCACTTTTCTGGTCGGCAGATTAGATTTTGTGTTGTTGTATGATTCTTAGTTATCTGCAATTTAATACCTATTGTTATTAACCGACTTCAAAAAAGGAGGAGGTTCTCAATTCGACGGAATCTTTTTTTGTCTGTGTTACTCGATTATTCGAAGACGGCTGGACCGATTTAAGTATTTTTTTTTTCGAAAGGGTACACTTCCCATGTGGTCCCATTGTCCTCATGTCGAGATCTGATGATGGAATCCTGGAGAAGTCTAGAGAACTCTTCAAATATTATAGGCACTCCTATTGCGATTTTGGTGTTTTCAGTAACTCATGCATATGCTTCCGGAAAGCATCATTTGGTGACGTGGAACTGATGATGAAGACCACAATCACATCATCGGAACTATTAAATACTTAGCATTTTACGTAAGCGATACGATTACTTTAATGTAGTTCATAAGCAATTTATGCTCGACAGTCCAAGTGATAAAATGGAGCTGATGATGAAGTACTAGGAAAACTCCTCGTGATGAGCAGTTGACATAAGGTTATTAGTAGTAGACATGGGACTCTTCTAACTTTAAAATTTGCGATATAAAAAACTTAAAAAAACACATAACCGACTTCAAAGTAAGTTACATCATGTATGACGAAGGTTCCAGAGTTTCCCCTTGATAAAAATAAAAAACTTTTTAGAATAAAAATAAAACCGTCTTCAAAATACTAAAAAGCAAAAAATAAGCCTTTTGGAGTAGGTGCCAGCTAAGGCATTCTACTTTGCAGTCTTACTCTTTTATTTTTCTTGCCTTGTTGTTATGTCATCAGACATAGTTAGAGACATACATAGACATAGAAAACATTGTTGTTATGTCATCAGACATAGTTAAGATGGTGGTAGCCAGGCGGAGTAGGAATACCTAAGTCCTTCCACGAATGGGTTGGGAATTGAATCACAGAGGCTGTCAAAATGTTGTATGTAACGTGGATAATCGTGAAAGATTCTGGAAACTAATCGAAAAGAAACATAATATTATAGTATACCACTAAGTAGGTACCTACAAGTGGCGACGGATCGAAATGTGGCGAAAGTAAGCTGGACCAAAATTTACAAAAAAAAAAAATTAACTATATGGTAGATCCGTGGGGTATGATTTAAAAAATTAAGCCGATAGGAATCGGCTTGTATGGCCCTTCAGTACTGGTACTCACCACAGACCTATATCGACATAGACGAAAAGAGCGCTTCAAACTGTATGAGAACCATAAAGTTAATATACCTAGCGGAATAGAGAAACAAACATGAGCTGTCAAACGAAACCGAAATAGGATGGTATTTGTGTGTGTCAAATTGTTTATGAATGTGTGTTAGTAATGTATGTCATGTCGCTTTTCACATTAATATCGATATCGATAATAATTATTAGTAGTAACAGTAATAGTACTAATAGAACTAACATAGGATGGGATGGGATTTAACATGGCGGAAGCTACGATTCTGGAGTGAAGTAAGAATATTTAAGAAAAACTCGGAAGATATTTTAAATCATTTATTTAGGGGTATACATTTATTTAACGGGTAACGGGGTAACGGTAACGGGTGCAGATTTCATCAAAGTTCGTTTCGATCATCGCATCTGGAATATTTTTGTTTAAAATGCTTACTACATATACATGAATTTTTCGTAGGATTCCAATTTTGACAATCAATTAATCGAAGCCATGCATTTTTGGTGTCCAAGTCAGTAGGAAATCTGAAAGATACATAAATTAAGTACTAATGATAGTATCTATTATAACAGTCAAAAACTGATATCTATGGATCGGCTAAGGCTTATATTTGGGATTACATTCCCAGGTGATTTATTAGGTACTTTAACAACAGTAATACATATTCGTTTACCGCATAAAGACAGTGGACAAGAAATATCGATAACTTAATGCAGCCCTAACGTAAAATGAAAATTATTTCTACACACAAAATATTCGTAAATTCTGCATTATGTATATTCGATCTTTGCCTGTACATAAATACATGTTCATAGAAGAGAATTTTCACACTTAATGCTTAAAATTCGGAGCGCATTGGCAAAAATAAACCATAAGTTAGGAGGTGTCGATTTGGGATTATTTACCGGTGAAATGAGCTTTTTTCGGGGTTATTTCGCTGTGTTGTACAACAATCAATCACTGAACAAGTCACCACGTTTCTGAAGCACTATTTCTCAAAAATGTCCACGATTACATGTAAAATCAGAAAAACTCACAGAGCTCAAATTCTCAGCGTGCCGCAGAGCGCCGACGAACTGTCAAACAGTCACCAAAAATGGTTCCGCTACGGCGCATCACGCATCTCCTTTATCACAGTAGTGTTGCTGTGCTGCTAGTGACATCTCGCTCGCTTAGCCCTTTGTTGCTCTATTCCGCTAGTTCTATTAACTTTATGACGAGAACCTAGCGTGTCGAATTATTCGTACCAACGATGACGTCACGAGCGAGATTTAGTGATGTGGAAATGTTATTGATGAGGTCATGCAAGAAAGCACTGCACAATTAAACATTTTCGTTTCAGAGTGACGCGTGCTTTCATGGCAATGGTCTCAAGCTGACTGACTTAGGTCGGAAAACTCTGACCGTGGATCAAACTTTTGACACGCAAGGTACACCTTTACCGTCTATCTCGATATAGGGCTGTGGTAGCTACCTATATTGTGAACCGGACGATGTTCCGAGAGTCGTGAAAACTCGTAAATTTTTCTTCATTATTTAGTCATACTAAAAATGCTCTTGCTATTCAGCATTCCTGCAATATTGTTGTTGATCAACTTTGATGTGCTCAACTCTGACTACGGCAGGCTGATTAACTAAAGTTTCTTCGCTGACATTAGTGTCACATTTTTAAACTGGATGACAGGCAAAATAGCGACGCAACTGAAACTGAACCGAGTTTTCTATACTTATAATATTATAAAGAGGAAAGATTTGAATGTTTGTTTGTTTGCATTGAATAGGCTCCGAAACTACTGAACGGATTTGGACGAAATTTGATACACAGATAGAAGATAGCCTAGTTATGAACAAAGGATGGTGAAACCGCGAGCGGCCGCTAGTAAATAATATTTGTGAATAGCGCGACCATAGACTCGGTCCGTGTTTGTGTAACAAACGTAAAATTGAGCTGAAATGTAGCGACAGCCAATGATAATTTACACTAGCTATGTTACCTTCATAACATAGTAATTTGCGTGGAAATCTGTGACAAAGACAGCTATCATGTTTTACCGACAAGTAGAACAAGAGACACGAAAAAGCACCCCCATACGGTCTTCCCAATCTTCACAATGCGATCTCGTCGTTAGATAATCAGCCCTCGAAGACACCGGTGATCATGTTAAGGTGTTTGTTCAGAAATCGATCGTTAGTTTCTGATACAGAGTTTTAAATTGATCGTCGTCGGCTTGTCTCGAAGTTCTAAATATCGCTAAGTGAGGTAATGTGTCTGCATGGATGACGTCACGTGAGCCAACCTTGGGCTAATATAAGCCACCTGTGGCGCGCTCATCTGCTTAAACAAACTTGTCAAACTTCCACCGAACTCAGGAGTACAGCCTGTCAATGTGTGTTTGTTGATTTTATTGGTTTTGGAGTCGATTCCTGATTCCATGATAATGGTTGGTAGGACTTATGTGAAGTCAGCAGAGAGTTGATTAGTGATTTATGACTGAAAAGCTGTACTTTGATCGGCGGCTTGTCTCGAAGTTTGAATAATCTCCTGGCAGTTTTATGATAACTTTTATGATAATATTTTAACAGCAGTTTTTTGAATGTTGAATATGGTGTGCCGCAGGAGAGTGTTGTCGGGCCCATTTTGTTCCTAATATATATTAATGACCTCTTGAGTCTACGTCTTCCGCATGGCAAATTAATCTGTTACGCTGATGACACTGTGCTCCTGTTTTCTGCGAAAACGTGGACTGGTGTTTTTGATGCCGCACAAAATGGATTCAATGACGTATCCCTGTGGACAAATGCTTGTGTGCAAGATTGTGTGAAGCTGATACTGTTAGGTACCAAGCTATAAAGCTTGGTGCTGCCAAATCAACTGTACTAAAGGTAGAAATAGCACAGAGGTTCATCTTGTTGTGATATTGAAAGTCATGACCTCTCGTCAAATTTACTATCCCACAGCTCTCGTCTTTAATGATTGTGATGTGTTATCCGTTAGACAACTCTTTGTATTGCAGGTGACCCTCAAACAACACTCCCTTTTTCAATATGACAAAAGTATAACAGCCAAACGTCTAAGTTACAAAGTATGCCCATCCATAGTTACCAAATATGCATTCGCGCAAAGATTCTTTCACTTTCTCGGCCCATTTCTTTACAATAAAGTCAATAAATTAAATTAAATATATCACCTAAACCGACATTACCCGAGTATTAACCGAGTTAAAAACGCTGTAACTGTATGGATAAAATCATTGTGTTATGAAATTGAAATATTTTTGAAAATATGTAGCTAAATTATCCTATAATTCCATAATATAATATTTTATGTAACAATACACACCCTCTCCACACTCACTCACACACACTCAGTTCACACACCATGAGAGGACATATTCCACACATAACTTTTTTGCAGATTTAAACATATATTATTATTTTACTTTTTAAGGTTGAAATGCTTTGTTTACATCTATATTTTTGTATCAAAAAAAGAGCGCTGCACCTGAGATACAGTGTAAACTAGTTCAGGTGCAGATGTCTATTTCTAGATCTAAGATGTACTTAAGATAAGAAAATTTATCTATATTTTTGTAAGAAAAATGTACCAATAAATAAATTATTATTATTATTATTTAATTTCATAAGCTTTTTAAATTGTATTTTAACGTCATATTTTATTTATTCTCTTTTATTGATTACTAGCGGTTTTACCCGCGTGGTGCCCGTTCCCGTGGGAATATCAGGATAAAATATAGCCTATATCACTCGGGAGAAATGTAGCTTTCTAATGGTCTAAGAATTTTTTAAATCGGTCCAGTAGTTCCTGAGATTAGCGCGTTCAAACAAACAAAATCTTCAGCTTTATAATATTAGTTTAGATAAATATAGTATAGATTAATAGTATAGATTATTACACGTACTGTTATGAAAGCGACATTGTTTTCATTAAACATTTCTGCTGGGCTGTCTCGGAAACAAATCGTTGGAGGTCAGACGGGATAAGCACCAAATGATAATTATGCAAATTACTACGCGTCAAAATTGATTCACAGGATCTACACACTGACTTGTCCCGCTTTTTTGTGCCCAACAACTACAACCGTAGTAGGGGACATAAGTTGTTTGCAGAGCCCTCGTGTCGCGGCGGCGGCGGCGGCCCGCGCTCATTCGCCCATACCGCGCGGCCTTACATCACTCAATGCTCTCCTTGCCCACAATCCCGAATGTGACACAATGTCATAGTGCTTGCGGTGTTGTGAAGGGGAATGATGACTTTTTAGTTAGAAAATTGCTTTTGAAACTATTGTTTTTACGTTAGACATAAGTATCTGAATTGTTTTAATTATATTGTTCAAAATTATTTTATTGAAATGTAGTATTAAGTAATTAATTTTTATCTTTAATTAATGTAATTAGTGTTTTGCATAATACCGTTTAAATTAAAGAAAATTAATAAATAAATTACTTGAAATACGGTGCTCTAGAACTTACAATCTCACCAGCATCTACCAACCAGCCCACGCGTCGTTAACAACGTATGTGTAGTCAGCACAGAGAAGATTAGTGATATGATCATAGAGTTCAAAATTGATCGGCAGCTTGTATCGAAGTTGTAAAAATCTCGTGGCAGGTGTGTGTTTGCATGGGTTGATCGTTAGTGAACCTTCGGTTATGATTTGCCACCTGTCAGTGGCGCGCTCATCTGCTTAAACAAACTTGTCAAACTTCCACCACACTCGGAGTACCCGTCAATATGGTGTTTAATGATTTTATTGGTTTTGGAGGTTATTGCAATTTCGTCTTAATATAGTAGAAAGCATATTTTAGCTAAGCTGAAAGGCTAAGTATAATCATCAATATAAGTAGGAATCAGGGTCTGTATGGAAAATGTCCGAGATTGAATACGTTAATGTGGATGACGATGACATCAATATCATATCCATTTTAAATCATCAACATTTTCATAAATTAAGTTTTCTACGATAGCGAATAGTAATTTAATAAATAAAGAGGATGTTTTTTTGATTCTTAATACCCTTAATTTAGAAATCTCATTAACTTGCCCATAAAAATTCTTGATTTAGCAAAGCCCAGTTATCTAGAGTGAGAGGTTAAGCGTTTTGCGTGATAAGGTAGTGAGTAATACCATGGTGGTGGTCGCTGGCAACGCGCCAGCCCCCGCCCACGCCCGCGCATCCATGATGCAACCTTATTGGGCGCACCGGCCCGTGAAGAACTGATGGAAAACTCTTCAATCCTTCTGAAATAAGTCTTCTAGTCTCTGCTTTTCTAATCCTCTGTTGGAGTTTAATGAATCTGAAGGTTACCTATTGGGTAAGTAGATACTGTCTACCAAACAATAATTATATAGTTCAGAAGGTGTGAAATAAAACCAAGAGATTGGGTGACGAGCGGCCAGGACTGGCGCGCAATGGTAACTGCAATTTTATTTGCTTTGAATTACACAAGTATACATACTACATAGTTACATCTACCTATGTGGTGCAGCGGTTCTGGGAATTTATGTGTGCCTACACCTCAATTAAAAATCTCGTTTACAACTAAAAGCGTATTTATTTATTTTTGGGAAACAAACAGCATACAATATTACCTTAGCTATACTTAATAAGTAATACAAAAGCCAAAGACAGTTTCCACAAAATAACAGTTCAATTGAGTGAACACAAATAGAGTTAAGTGACTTATGTAGTAAAGTTAAAAGAAATTAATAATAAACTTTACCTACTTATTATACCCACGTATTTTAGCAGCATTTAGCCCAGTCATCCAATACCACGGTGGTGGTCGCTGGCAACGCGCGTCGCGTGTAACGTCGTCCTTATTGGGTCACCGGCCCATGAGGAAGTGATGACTGAGAGAACCAGTGCATATCGAGTTCTAATGTAGCTGACGATGGGTGTGCTTAGGTGACTGATAATAGATAAGGCGTCTTCCTACACATCGTATAATAGCAACTTTATTGGGTGCACCGGCTCACGAGGAACTGATGGCCAGGAAGCAGTGAATTGTGCATTATGCACTTGTTGTAATGTAGCTGACGATGGGTGTGCTTAGCTAACTGACAGATACGGCTTCTACTTATAGTGTAATGTAATCCTGATTGGGTCACTGGCCCAAGAGGAACTGATGGCTGAGTGACTGAGTGACTGACATTGTGCATTATTGAGTTTTAATGTAGCCGACGATGGGTGTGCTTAGCTGACTGACGGTACGACAGCGTCTGCTTGAATAGTGTAATCTGCATGAAGTTACGTAAATATGTTTGAAATCATCTTGAACAACCACATTAGTGATCAAATCAGCAATTTATTACATGACAGCCAACATGGTTTCCGCAAGGCTCGCTCCACCACAACAAATCTTGTTGCACATGTAGATTACGTCGCTGCTGAGATGGATAGGGGTCACCAGGTGGACGTGGCCTATTTTGATTTTAGAAAAGCCTTTGACCTAGTCGATAATGACATCTTGCTGCAAAAATTGGCAACAATAGGCTTTACACCAAGCTTACTGAAATTAATGGCTTGTTACCTTAACAATCGGTGTCAATATGTTAGACTAAATGGGTATGAGTCTGAAGTATACTACACAAGGTCAGGAGTCAGTCAAGGGAGTACCCTGGGGCCCACATTGTTCCTGATTTTTGTCAATGACCTACCGAGGTGTGTGGAAGAAGCAAAGTGTCTTCTCTTTGCTGATGATCTCAAGCTGAGCTTGAGTATCGTGGACGATAGTGACACTAATATGTTACAGCAGGATGTAGACTCTGTTTGGAAGTGGAGTCAAGATAACAATCTGCCCCTTAACAGTGACAAATGTAAAGTTATCACATGTTCTCGCAAGCGACAGCCGCTACATGCAACGTACTATATGTCTAACGCACCTTTGGAAAGAGTAAGTAATATTAGAGATTTAGGTTTAGAAGTAGATACAGAATTTGACTTCCATACGCATATAACAATAATCTGCAAACAGGCTAGCAAAATGTTGGGCTTTGTGATAAGAACCGCGGCCCAGTTTGACAACCCGAAGGTTGCAGTAGTTTTATACACTGCATTCGTTCGGAGCAAATTGGAATATGGCGCTGTGATTTGGGATCCGCATGAGCATAAGTATGCACTTTTAGTAGAAAAAATTCAACGCAAGTTTGCACGCTGGCTCTATAAAGAACATTATGGCTATTACCCTTATCTGTATCCATCAATGTTTGTTTCGGGTATGGTGGATTTAGAGACTCTGAAATTTAGAAGACTAATGCTGTTGTTAAAACATTATCTGTCTATCATACACCACAAAATAGATAATCCGGTAATATTGGAACAAATACGGCTGATGGTTCCCAGAAATATTCCTCGGGATGCGGATGGTCTATTTGCGCCGCGCCGCAGGCCGCGACTGCTGGCCCGGCCGACGACGCGCACGAAGCGCGCCGAGTATGCACCTACCACCCGCGCACTGCGCTGTATAGGAGATTTACTCGCCCAGCACAATGATATTGACATTTTCTTTGACCAATTAGGACATATCATTAATAAATTCCATTTATATCTGAATGACGTGCATATTGACTGACATATAATAAAATTATAAGACTGACGTAACATTTTTCATTGACATAACTGTAAATATTGTAACGTTGACATTTATCTGAATCTTGTGATTAATATCAATTTATTAGGAACTTAATTTTAGTTGATGACATTATAAATTCTAATTCGACTGAGTATTATACTCTTAGTTACATAGTTTATTTTTAATTTGACATTTTTGCTTCTAATTTTTATTCTATATTCTTTGGACATTATTTTGAATTTTATTTTGCATTGCATGATTATTATTTGACATTTGTTTTGTTTTTTATTTTTTATTTATTGTATTGTATTTGTAATTAAGATAAATTCTAATGTATCCATCTATATTATTGTTAGATTAAGCTTACTGGCGTTTTGGAGTATTCTGTCAGCCTGTAAGTTATTGAATTGAATAAATAAATAAATAAATAAATAAATAAATGTCGTAGGATGATTTGATAAATAGAATTTTCGCAAAAATCCTAGGGATATTGCGAAAACACTGATAATTCGACAATGGTTTGGACATTTCTCAATCGACCTGAAAAAGTTAGTAACATTGGATATTTTTAACTCTCGTTGGCTTAATTTTTGCTGGCTTGCTAACTCTTATTCTGATTGGTTTACAGAAAGTTTACTACACGTGAGAGAATGGATTGACATTTGAAATGTCAAGTCGTCAACCAATCAGAGAAGATGTTGTTTTGGACGGTCCGCCAACCAGTATTCTTATTTTATAATAGCCAGCGATTCTTTTCGCAATCTTACTAAGGCAGCCTGTTTTTTCGCAAATACCCTATCTTTTCCAGTATGATTGAGAAATGACAACACCTTTGTCTAATTATCCGTGTTTTCGCAAAAAAAACGATTTATCTAATTATCGTGCGACATATACGTTACCAAGTGCCAAGAGATGGCCAAGTCTACAATAATGTAATCGTTATTCAACTTTTAAGGTACAGCGAGAATGTCTTCTCGAGGAGATGAAGATGGAAGCTTATTTATGCCATATACGACTACATCGTTCGTTCTTGGTGGTCGCCTTTACGAGTGGCACTCTCTATCTTATATGAACTTTCCTTTTCGTTTTTTTTTATACACTCACACCAATTAACCTAGCCCCAAAGTAAGCACTGTAAGGCTTATGTTATGGGATACTACGATAACGGATATAAATATATATAATTATACTTAAATAAGACAAATGCTCGTATTTATCATACAAACATTTGCCCTTACCGGTATTCGAATCCGGGACCTCAGAGTAAGCGACACATTGAAACCGGTGTACGTACCAGTCTATCACGGAGGTCGCCTATATTAATTACTTTGTTATTTAGCAATAAGGCCGCCTTTATGTCTGCTTTTTGTCTGTTTTTTGTTATTTCATATTTCTTTATTAATACTTCTTACCTATATATATTTACTTATTTATGACTTTCGCTTGTTAAATTCATAATTGGTACAAGATTCGTAAAAATTTAACAGACTGGCAGATTTCGTATTTAAAATATAATAACACGTCACGTTTTACTTCAATAATACGTTATATAAAAATGTTCGATTGTTAATTGAACGATCAATTTTCTTTTGTCTGTGCAGCATAAAACTATTAAATTACACAATTCCAGCAAAAATTCATTACTTCCTGAACTTTCGAACGAATTGTAACACAAATTAAAAATCAATTATTGTTTTTCTGTGAAACGACCACGTTAATTAACGTAATGTTCTTAATTTTTAATTGTAACACTTTTTCCAGTATCTCAAATATAATATCTAAATTTTATCAAGTATTGTAATTGTAACCGCCTCTGTGGTCTAGTGGTACAACCACCGGTATCAGATTCAGGGGTCCCGGGTTCGATTCCCAGCGGGGGTACATATTGTATTCGGTTTGGTTGGTGGTAGGGTTTGTTGTAAGTCCGCCTGGGTAGCTACCACCATCTTAAGCCTGACGCCATAACAACAATGTTTTCAGCATTGTTGTTTTCCGGCAGTTTGAGATAAGATAGGCAGTTCCTCAGTGGCTGAGGATTCCGGGAGAGGCTAGCTTCCATCTTTAGCCTTATCAATACCTAACATTAGGTATGATGAAGGTCTAAGAAACTCACCGTCGTTCATAAAAAATATATATATATATATATATATATATATATATATATATATATATATATATATAAAAATATATGCATAGCACCCAGTGTCCCACTTGCCCGGGAGTCCCGGGACACGGTCACATTGTCGCAGCTTAGTGTCGGCGCAAGTGTCCCGGATTATAGCCGCGATGAAATATTGAACGTTCGAGAGCTTATCGACGACTCCACTCCACGTGTAAGGAAAACCTGTAACGACCTTTATATTTATTTATCCTATTTCAGTGGATTTTCGTTCAACAGGAGGTAAAGTAGAACATGTCTGTTGAACGAAAGAAAGAAATGAAAGTGGAATTAACTTATTTGGGAAAACGCTAAAGAAATAGTCATGCTAAAGGAAAGAAAACATTCGGAAACTTTCTAATAGGTTTATATTTACGACTCGATTTGAGATTTAGGTTCGACGACCTTGTTCCTCCAGCCCCTTTCCACATCGGGGTAGGTACCAGACGCAGGTTAGCTTACCACCCGTACGTCGTTGACATTCCAACGGTCCGTACCAAGCGCTTTGCTGACACATTTCTTGTGCGAACCGCTAAAGAATAGAATGCGCTGCCTGCTCATGTGTTCCCCGATTCCTACAACCTTGGCCTCTTCAAGGCGAGAGTGAATATGCATTTCCTGGGCAAGCATGCAACACCTTAGACCACATCCTGTTTATTAAGCACGATGGTGGTCAAATGCCTGCCCAGTTATTATAATTAAATAGGTAGGTTAACCCTTTTTAATCCTTTTTTGTCAATTAGAATTCGAGGGAAAGTAGGCTTTGCGCAATTTTCAATAAAATATTTTGTTAATTGAATCAAATGTTTTGATAATTTGAACTAAATAACGACAATTGTCTATGAGCTTAGTAAAAGGATACAGTTTTATTTTGTTCAAATTCTATATAATAGTATCATCACATTTTTTCAGAGGTCAGAGTTCTTTTTCTTTATTATTAAGAGCCAATTTTTTTTTTATATGTTTACCTAATCCCTTATATGAAATAATATTAGCGTTCAGGCACAGTCATTCCACATCCAACTTAATTTTAAAAAGTTTTTTTTTATTTTTGCATGCAGCGTGCAGGAGCTTGGGGTCCATAAATCCAGGTGTCACCCAATTTGTAATAATAATCGTCGGCGGAATTAAACGCGTGCGCATTAATCAGCGGCGGCGAGATAAGCCGCGCTGGCCTTAAATCAAACGCGACGTGTCACCGGTCACCACGAGAGTGACCAGGGGCACTATTTTTGATTCAGTCGTCTCGCGTCGAGTGCTTCGATTCTACTGATTTGAGTTCGACATTTGAATTTCCATATTTTTTTATCGCTCAACCGCAACGAGTGCTTCGTTGCAGTCGAGTTATACAAGCGACCGATTTGGAAGATGACGCTTGACTTAAAAGTCGCATGTGACAATTCAAAAATTCATAAATAGAGCGCCAGCACTCCGTTAACTGCTGCGAATATATGTTAACTGGCACTATATTTGTTTCAGTTCACTGCTACATTGTTAACCGACTGTTGAAGCTCATAATATTGTTTAGTTCCCTCTGCTGATAACAGATGTCGCTGTTTAGTTTCTAGTTCGCGGTATAGGCATTTTATACTGAAATATTTTAGTGTTTGGCTCTTATGGCATTGGGTTAGCTTGTTTTTTATGGGTACGGCGGGCGGTAGCAAAGCAATATACGTTCTTTATTCAAAGGTGGGAGTGGCGCTCTCTGCCGCGGCTTCTCTAGTTTTCTAAGATAAAATATTTCGCTAGCAACGAACGAGATACAATAGAATTTTTATTGTTATAAATTATAATAGTCAGTTTGCCAATGCAGAGGTTTAAAGTGGTGTATGGTTTAAAAGAGTATGATACGGTTACCTATCCTAGAGCGGAATTCGATGCCGTTAGTCAAAGTAAGATTAAATATCATTTGTTCAGTCTACCGTCTTCAGTCTATAGGAGAAGAACCGGCAAGAAACTTGTCGAGGGCTATTTTTTTCTCCCTGTTTCATTTCATACAGAGTCGTCAAATTGAAAATTGACCTTAACACATCAGTAAGGTCAATTTCCATCACACAAAGAAATTACTAATTATAATGTTAGCAAGTAAAGAAGAAGTGGTGTGGGTAAAATCGAGCCCCACCTATATAAAGCCAGGCGAGCCCGCGGCGCGCTCTCTTGGCTACCAGACACCGACCGGAACGGACGTATTATTTCTCTGCCCAATTATTTTATTTTGCACTTAATTTAAAAATTGAGAGTCCTTATTTTAATTCGTATCTGTTTATTCCCTTTTAGATTTGTAATTTAGTTTTGTTTTAATATTGATTTTTGTTCCTTTAGATTAAGTAAACGATTGTATTTTTTTATGCATTTTCACTTCTGATTTCCAATATCAGAAGTGGGATTCGCAAATTCACCCCACAGATTGATCAATAGTAGATTAAAAAGAAGTTATTTTGTAGATCAACTAGTTAGTTTTGTTAGAAGGAAAATATTTTTCAGTTATTGTAAATAAGCTTACGACTACCCTCAAGCATAATTAATTTGCTTGAAACTCCTATTACTTGTGTTTTTTGTTATATTTTTTATTGTGTTTGTGGTTCCAAGTGTTTTTGTTCGCAATGGAGAGGCAAAGTCGGCCCGATCGTCGAAGCAGTGGCGCCAGACGGCGGCGCTCACGCGAGTCGCGCATACTGCGTTCCCCGGGTCGGTGCTTCCAAGATCAACGTTCCGGTGGACATTCTAGGACACGGACACCGCCGACCTCGCGTATTCGACGTTATCATGACCGCAGTCGTAGTAGCAGACGACGGTGTCAGGATTCCAGTGCTGACCGAAGACATGAAAAACAAGTGGAGCCCTCTCCGGTACATGCAAACCATGAACCTCTAGGGATCATCATGTCGCGACTGGAAGCTTTGGAACGACGCTCCCACGGCCCTCTGCTGTCACCTGTTAGCCGCGGGACGGAGCAGATCGTGGAGGCGATTCAATCGTTAAAAACCGTGAGTTCTCAAAACTATTATGTCTCTAATTTCGACCCCAGCATTCATGATGTTGAGGTCTGGTGTACCGAGGTGGATAGGGCTAAGGTATTGAATCGTTGGGATGATTCCGAGTGTCTTTCTCGCATAGGCAATTGTCTGAAGGGCGAAGCTAGGTCATGGTTAAACGAGTGGGTCACTGGTGACCGATCGTGGACGAACTTTAAGAATGATTTTAAGCCCTTATGTGTAAAACGTATTGACTCCGCGGGTATTCTTTATGACGTCATGTCAACAAATTCCGACAAGTTTAGTACGTACGCAGACTATGCGAGAAAATCATTATTGCGTTTACGAATCGTTAAAGGCCTTAGTGATGATTTGATAACCGAAATAGTTTTAAGAGGTATTAATGATCCGCACGTTAAGGCGACAGCCACGAATGCCAACCTGAAACCCAATGATTTAGTAAACTTTTTATCTACCTTTTCGAAACCGGCTAGAACCTCAATTAGTGATAATCGTGTGTCACGTCAATTTCTTGCCGAAAAAAATGTTGATAAATTTCGAAATATTAAAAAACCTTTACGGTTTGCTAACTTTAATTCCAAATGCTTTACGTGTGGCGATGTCGGGCATAAGTCCGCCGAATGTCCTAAAAAATGCCCGAAATCTCAAACTGATACAAAAGGTAAAGATGTTACCAAGAGTGACAAAACTACGACCTCTTGCGCATATTGTAAAAAACCAGGCCACGACATCGCGTCATGTTTTGCTAAACAACGGGTTGATCAGCAGCGTAGTAATAAGAAAGTGAACTTTTGCTCAGCGGTTATCCGGGACGGCAATGATGTCGTAGTAGGTGTCATTCAAGGTATTCCGGTGGATATATTGATCGATACTGGAGCGATAGATGTTTCGTTAATATCCTCCTCGGTGGTAAAATATTTTTCTTGCACTTTTAAGCCAATAGATTCCCAAATAAAGGGAGTAGGCGAATCTGTCACTAAGATCGATTCCTATGTTACTCTAACTATTGAATTGGATGGTGTTTCCTTGGAAGTTGACTTTTTAGTAGTGCCAAGTGAGTGTATGAACGCACCAGTTATTATCGGTACAAATGTCTTAAATAGAGATGGGATTACTTTTATTCGGACAAAGAACACTCAACGTATTGTACGTAGTGATTCTAAACCAAAGGTAGTTTTTACTGTGGAGTCGGATGAGCCGCCAGTTATTAAAACCGATTTGACCGGTAGTGATCTGTTAAAATTGAAATTTATTTTGGAAAAGTATAATCAGTTTATGATCTCGGGTACGGCTACTTCTACAGTGACCACAGGAAGTATGCACATTCGGCTTAATAGTGAAACTCCTATCTATTATCGTCCCTATAGGATGTCCCATGGCGAAAAAATTAAAGTTCGCGAAATAGTGCATGACCTTATATCGAAGGGGATTGTACGCGAATCGGAGTCACCCTATTCAAGTCCAGTTCTCTTAGTTAAGAAAAAGGATGGCTCCGACCGCATGTGCGTTGATTTTCGGGCATTGAACAGAATTACGATCAAAGATAGGTACCCACTGCCCCTTATAGACGATCATATCGATCGTTTAGGTAAAAGTAAATTCTTCACGACCCTGGACATGGCCACAGGCTTTCATCAAATTAAATTAGATGATGAGTCCATACCTCTTACTGGCTTCGTAACGCCCGAAGGGCATTACGAATATCTCAAAATGCCTTATGGTCTGGCAAATGCTCCTATAATTTACCAGCGTATTATAAGTAAAACATTGCAAGAATTCATCAACAAGGGGCAGGTCTTAGTATACATAGATGACTGTTTGCTGCTGCATAATACGGTTGAAGAAGGCCTCCAGGTCTTAGAGAAAGTTTTAGCCACCTTAACCACCGCTGGATTTTCAATAAATCTTCGCAAATGCTCATTCATGTGTACTGAAATTGAATACTTAGGTCGCGTGATTTCCAATGGTAGTGTTAGACCAGCCAAGACCAAAATTCAAGCGCTTGCAAACTCTTCAGCACCTTTGAACGTTAAACAAGTAAGGCAATTTCTTGGCTTGGCCGGTTACTTTCGGAAATATATTGCTGATTATTCAACGAAAACCGCGTGTATTGCACGTCTCACTCGTAAGGATGTGCCCTTCTGTTGGGGACCTGAGCAGGAACGCGTAAGGCAGGAAGTAATTAGCATTTTAACCAAAGAGCCTGTGTTGGCTATTTTTGACTCAGATCTGCCTACTGAAGTCCACACGGACGCCAGTAGTTTAGGGTATGGCGCGGTCCTGCTGCAGGTTCACATAGACGGGAGCAAAAGGGTGGTGGCGTATTACAGCCAGGTGACCAAAGGAGCTGAGGTCAAATACCACTCCTATGAACTGGAGACCTTGGCTGTGGTAAAAGCGTTGCGTCACTATAGGCATTACCTAATAGGTATTCCGTTTACCGTGGTAACAGATTGTAATGCCCTTAAGGCAACTCAAAACAAACGCGATCTTTTACCGCGTGTGGCAAGATGGTGGATTTACCTCCAAGACTTTAACTTCTCTATACTGTATCGAAAAGGTGTCATGTTGCCACACGCGGACTATCTAAGTCGAAACCCATGTAAATCGGTTTATAATGTAGATAGGCCTCGTAACTGGGCACAAATAGCACAGTCGGCCGATTTAGAAACTTCGGGCTTAATACGAGCCTTAGATCAGGGAGAGCTCGACGCGTCACGTTATATTAAACGTAACGACTTGTTGTACTATCGATATAGTCCGACAGGAGAGGAAACTAGGCTTCTATGTTATATACCTAAAGGCAACCGTTTAAGCCTCCTTAGAATATTTCATGACGAGCATAGTCACATTAATGCCGATAAAACGGTTGACCTAATTTTGAGACACTTTGGGTTCCCTGGCCTGAGAGCCTTCGTGAAAAAATATATTGCGCACTGTTTAACTTGCATTGCCCACAAAAGGGTCCCACGTGCGCCGCTTCAACCAATAACTTCCTGGCCTAAACCAGAAACTCCTTTCGACACATTACATGCTGATGTACTTGGTCCCCTCCCTGATTGTAAGGGTTACAGATACGTAATGATTGTAGTAGACGCATTTACGAAGTTTTGTCTGCTCTACGCTATTTCTCGTCAAGATCTTGAGGAACTTAAACGTGTGTTCGAAAATGTCTTTTCTCTTTTTGGTACTCCTCGTATGATTGTGTCAGATAGGGGACGCATGTTTGAGTCGGTTGGCTTTACATCGTGGATGCAAGTTTTGGGCATTGAAGTTCACCATGTAACGCCCGAGATGCATCATGCCAACGGACAAGTGGAGCGGTACGTCCGGACGGTTCTGAACATGCTCAGAATTGAGGTGAATCATAAGAAGAGCGAGTGGGCTGACCAGCTCTGGCAACTGCAGTTGATCCTTAACCTGACCAAGCAGCGAACCACTCAGACTTCCCCTCTGAACTTATTAACAGGCCATGAGAGCGCTACTCCAGCCATTCGGGTCTTGGTGCGAGATGTCGCATTATATCCCTCCGATAATAATCGCGAAGGAAGGAGGGAGATGTTGAGACAAAGGACGGCCGAACGGTTGTCGAGGAATCAGACTCAACAAGACGAGTACGTTAATAAGGGCAGGAGCTCACCTTACGTGTTTCAGAAAGACGACCTGGTATACGTCATCAAGTACGCGCAGTCCCGTGGCAAACTGGACCATGGCATGCGCGGGCCTTATCGAGTCATCCGCGCAATGCCTAATGCGCGGTATGAGCTGCGATTAGTGGCGGGCGCATATGGGAAAACAACGTATGCTGCCGCTCAATTTATGGTGCCTTGGAGGGGCGAATGGACCCCTGAGACTTGCGCTGCATTCTTTGAGGGTGAGTTCTTCGTGCTGACGTATTCAGCTCGACTCGGCTCTGTGCCGCCTACCCCAGTGGAGGTACTCGACTGTTTCGTGTTTCTGATCGGTATAGGCCTTGGGCCGTTCCCGATCCTCTTGAGCCTGATCTGATCGGGTTGGCGGTTCACGAACCCACCCCCGATCCTCTTTGGAAGGTGGTAAAGCTACACTCCTTGGGAGTGTAGTTGTTGCTACCGGTGGTTTAGTCACTGAGCAATGCGCTATACATGTAGTGCTCGCTGGTGACTCTCTTTAGACACAACAACACCTTGTGTCTCTCGCATGAATAATATATCTTGTAATTTAAGTGAATATTTTGGTTGTGTTGTGTTTGTGATTTAGAGCTATTGAAATAGAAGTGACCGTTAAAACTGATATAAATTGCTCTAAAACGCACATATTGTGGTAATTGACTAAAACATCTAACAATAACTAACACCTTATACTTACCAAAACTTTTATGTTTTTTCTGTTTATGCTAATGGTGCCCCTTTACCTCTGAACTCGTAGCAAGCGAACCTGATGACCTAAACCTCATCCCGGCACCAGAGCAAGACCATCCCACGCTTGAAGAACCAAGCCCAAGCCCCAGTCTCGACATGCCCGCGCTGGACGATATACCAGGACCGTCTACGAGCTATGAACCTGCACCTGGACCATCGTCGCGACCTGACCTACCCGAGCTGGAGCTGAGTGACACGGACAGCGAGTGATGACCTGACGAGGACGTCAGGGTATCAGGAGAGGCCGTGTTAGCAAGTAAAGAAGAAGTGGTGTGGGTAAAATCGAGCCCCACCTATATAAAGCCAGGCGAGCCCGCGGCGCGCTCTCTTGGCTACCAGACACCGACCGGAACGGACGTATTATTTCTCTGCCCAATTATTTTATTTTGCACTTAATTTAAAAATTGAGAGTCCTTATTTTAATTCGTATCTGTTTATTCCCTTTTAGATTTGTAATTTAGTTTTGTTTTAATATTGATTTTTGTTCCTTTAGATTAAGTAAACGATTGTATTTTTTTATGCATTTTCACTTCTGATTTCCAATAATAATATTACATTTTATGGTTATTGTAACCGTAAAAAATGTTCAACTGGCAAATAGCGACTTATCTGTACTGCAAGTTGTAAGGTACATACAGGTCCGTATCAATTTATTTTAGATATAAATATTTGAGCTTAACATTCTTCTTCTTCTTCTTCTTATCGTATGAGGATTAGTGGCCACCTCTGGTGTCAGAGTTTATCAAGCCGCCTAAAAGGCCTCTGACTTGGCTTAACGACTTTTATCAGATGACAACAGCCGGGACCGACGGTTTAACGTGCCCTCCGAAGCACGGAAGCGCTCAGTTGTAATGCCACTTTACGGTCACCCATCCGACACCAGACCGGAAAGAACGTTGCTCAACAAACGTGATCGATTACGATCAGTCTGTCGAGAGCGGCTCGCGAAGATAGATAAGCTTAACATTAAGATAAGCAGACTGAAGTAGACCCATTTCCGCTGGCGTCACCCGTTCACGAGCATTCAGTCAGAACAGTTAGTCCAAAAGGGTAGTAAGAGCAAGCAAACGCAACCATTTAGTTTCGGTACGCACTGTGGAATTATAGTCTTCGTTTGGCTTCAGCGTTCATTAATCATGAATGGTAATTGATGACAGACTTGTGTGTCAAAATATGGGATCATAAGAAGGCATTTCTATAGTAATTACAACAAGAGTGTTTTATTAAAAAGCGACATTTTAGGAAGAAACACTCAAAGTCAAAGTGAAAGATTTTTATTCAAATATACTTATAGATAAGTACTTTCGAATAGTCCAAAATTTTTTTTCTCTACTAGCCATTCAGGACATCTTTTGACTGACTGACTACTGAAAAAAAAGACATTTATTAGGTAGGTAGTAATAAAAAAATATGTAATCTTAGGTCTAGTTTTAAAAGTACAGGGGCCGTACCGCGTAGGGCATCCAATCTCGGTATTCCGAGATCTCGAAATACCGAAATCCCGCATCATTTCCAAGTCCCACAAGGAGCGGGATTACGTGTGCGGGATCCGCGGGATATGCGGGATTAGCATGTAGCATACAAACGTCCTCCCGCAGCAGGCTATCTAGCATCGCATACTCGAAGCAGACCGGCAGACTAGGCGTTGGACACTTTTTTTTCACTTTTTTTATTATTTTTATTTCCCTGTTAAACATATCCAACAACAGAAACCGTAGTAGAAGTCTTAAAATTCTTAACTAAATGCTGTTTGTTCATCAAAATAATTCAATTGAATAGTTATTATAATTGAAAGTAATTTTTTTATACGTTAAATTTTTAATGAAATATATACAACGTCATTTCATGTTTACCCAAAACCTCAAAGCCAATTTTGTAGAACTCATCATTACGAACAACTTTTTGTACGGAAATAATCCTGAAATAGCAAAAAGAAGCAGCTGTTTTAGATAAAATTTTATTTGAACTATTCAAATGTATGAAACCGCTAATATTTTTTTGGCGATTTTAGTTGTTCGTAATGATTAGTTTAACAGTCTGGCTAATGCAAGCAGACGCTGAAAAAAAGCTAAGCTAAAAAAAATATTTGAATATGGTGACTTTTTTACTTGCATTTTTAATAAAATGCAAGTTAAAAAGTCATTATCACCACGTGAAACTGATTTTTAATATGTGAGATTGTAGCCATAATGAAAGTTCAAGCCAGACTACAAATGGTTTTGAGGTTTTGGGTAAACTTGAAATTATAACGTTGTATAAATACATTTCCACACAACACTTAGGTAATAGGCAGATCATTTTACATTTGGGGGTACCTGCATATTCCGAGGTCTCGCGGGTTCGAAAATCAACGATCCCGCAAAAACCGAGATCAGAAATAACATGCGGGATTGGATGCCCTAGTACCGCGTAAGTGGCGTTGGCATCGAAATCGGCTTCTTTTGACAGATGGATGTGACACATTGCTGCTTCTTTTGGACACAAATGAAAACTTACCAAAGACTACGAGCAATCCATCTGTCAAATGAGGTCGATGTCGATGCCGACGACACCGAAAAGGTCCACTCAGGACATGCTGCAGTATTTCGCAACGCTGATCTTCCGTGCTGCTGCTTATACAGCTTACCTACTTGGTTTCGCTTGTTAAAAAAAAGTTTTCATAGTATTATCTACCATAGTGTAATATGGTATTACTGTACAGTAACATTTTATAACAGCTCTGAATAATCAGTGTACATAACAACGCATTATGTTTACGCAACTCCCCATTATGTGTTCCACAGTTCTCGATAACTCGGTACAGCGAATACAGAACCTACAACTTTGAATACAGTAGCTGTGCTGGAGTTGACGTAATTAATTTATTATGTCTCGGCTTAATACTTGATTCGAGAGCGAAGCCTTTCCCAGTATTTAATATTTGAATGGCGATAAAATTACGGGTGTTCACACGGGGCGCAATCGTAACGGCAATAAAATCAACGGACGTTTAATATTTTTCTTCGATTCATCTTACTTCTTTATTTCCCTAACATATAACTACATTCAGGACTTTTTTTAACTGACAAGAAGAACGGCCGCAAGAAACTTATCAGCTTTAACAGAAGCAACAACATTTAGAAAGGTTCATGTTGATGCCAAATGCAAATCTACAGTCTTGAAATATAAATATGAGGAATTTTTTTCTTATAATAAACAATAATCTTTATTGACAAACACATATTTATACTTTGTTATTAGATTATTTTCCTTTTATACATTTACAATAGTCATGTTTATTTTTTAGTATCGCATCCATGCATTGTGGTCTTTTAAATAATCATCTACCTTGTATACCTTTGTTTAATAGCGTCTTATTAACACGTATTTAAAATGTATGCAAAGACAATTCAACCAAATGTTGTGGACCCAAATTAAAAAAGTATATGCCGCTTCGACAAGCGATTCTTAATGAAGAGACAGTGCGACATTAATTAAAAAACCTGTACCGTGAGTGAAATCAAATTAAATGAAAAACAAAATTTTATATCACAATTGTAACTGCTGTATAAGAGTGTATGATTTCGTGTGCTGGCTACTGGCACAGTGTACCTACTTGACTAAACAGCTGCTGTGTGTATTGTCTGTACCTGTGTGTGTTATCGTCCGGCAGCGAGCCGCCCGCCGCCAGGCATCTTGTTCTTTCTAATATTGTTTTTGTAAGTAATAACATTGTAAACAAATAAATACAAATAACTATGTGCACAACTGCGATCAATTAAAAATAAATATCGTGCGCGAATGATGTCCGAGCGACGCATTCCTGGTATAAACCTGCGTGGTTTTTTGTGAATGTCGTGAACTTGTTTTGAATTTCCAATATTGTATGGTAATATAAAATAAAAAAAAATAAAAAAAAGTTGTAAAACACGTCTAATGGCACAGATGTGGTAAACTATTACATATTTAGGGAAGCAAGGGACATATAAAAGGATTTTCTCCTAAAATAAAAAAAAACGTACTAGTTGCGCCCGAAAGAGGCCATAAAAAAAAATGGAAATGAGTGACAGTTTTGTCCTATTATTTTAAATACTTATATTTTTTTTATATAAACAACCAGACTAGGTAGACTCTAAGCCTTCAACATACCTGATGTTAAATATTGATAAGGCTGAAGATGCAACCGAGCCTCTCCCGGAATCCTCAATCACCCAGGATCTGGCTATTTTATTTTTAACTGCTGGAACACAACAATGCTGAAAACATTGTTGTTATGGCGTCAGACTTAGGTAAGATGATGAGCTACCCAGGCAGACTTACAACAAGTCCTACCACCAACCAAACCGAATCAAATACGTAGCGCCGCTGGGAATCGAGCCCGGGACCCCTGGGTCTGCTACAGAGGCGCTAGTTAGTTTTATGTAGAAGTAACACAAACATAGAATTAAATCGTTTTGTAGAAATTTACCTTTTGTTATATTACGCATCAGTTATTTATTCCTATTAAGCAATTAACCACGAATTTGTGGCGCTTCCGTAGAGATAATGGGTCCTTGGTCGTCCACGCCTCAGGAGACCTGTAGCTGGTGCTTATCTTGCTCAGCGGCTGAGGTTTTGTATTCAGCGGGGCAAGAGCGGACAGCGTTTTTTTTATTATAGTATAATTACAGTTTATAGATTTGTCAAATAATTTGTAAATATCTCAAATTAAAAGATTAATTTTTTCATTGAACGACATATTTCCCCGTGTGGTACGACGAGACGTTTCGCTCAGATAACGCAATCACCGCTCAATGTAGACATTATTATTCAGCCGGGTGGACCGATTGGGCTCGAATTAGGAAACTTTCTTGCAAATTGATTTGATTTAGCAATTTAAATTAATATTGTGTCCGCCATAGCCGCTGATTTGGTAGGCGCGATGAAAGAGAACAATCACTTTTATTGATGAAGTTTCTGCTTTAATAGTTCATAGATATATTTTTGAGTAATTTTATTCAAAACCTATAAAAAAATGTAGATCTCTCTATGAAACACTAATAATGCATACAAATAATTTTTCGGTTATCTATAATAATATTATAAAGAGGAAATATTTGATTGTTTGTTTGTTTCGTTGCAACGAATAAACTAAAAAAAAACTGAACGGATTTGGCCTTTTTATTCCGATATTGCCACGGGAGCGGGAACCACGCGAGTGAAACCGTAAGCGGCCGCTAGTTTATAATTATTGCAAATCCAATTGCCCGTTTACAATAATTCTACGGTTTATAAATACCCTCGATACAGATAATCGGTTCAGACGATAAGACGGTGACACACATCCTCACGCGCCCTTTAAACGTCTAAGGGTTTGCAATGCTTCTGTAAAAAAAATGTATTATAAACATCACACACCTTCGACCTCCGACATACGACCTCCGTGGTAGAGCGGTACGTACACCGGTATACTCTGAGGTCCGGTTCGAATCCCGGTAGGGGCAAATGTTTGTATGATGAATACTACCATTTGTACCTGAGTCATGGTCGTTTTGCTACACATAAATACTTATATATGTACGATTATATGAATTTATATCCGTTACCCTAGTATCCCATAACACAAGCCTTGCAGTGCTTACTTTGGGGCTAGGTTAATTGAGTTCGTCCACTAGGATCCCCTAACCCGATCCCCCAGGGGATCCCCGCAAACTGGTGTGAGTGTAAGAAATATTTATATTTATACACACATGCACACCTCAACGACGGACGCCAGATTTGGCATTATTCGATGGGTCTAGATGTTGTTCGGAAATAATAAATCTACACATAATATTTTCTAGCCACTGTTAGGTATAAGAATCAAATATTGCATCCTATTTGTGCGAGCAGGATATTTATTTAAGAATGTAAAACACCCGCCAACAGTTATTTTATTAAAGAAATAGTTGCAACACAGTGAATCCAAAACTTTATCAATCAACGTGAGCCTCAGTTAATTTCAGTTTCGCGTTCAAAACGGAAACCAAAACAAGCTAGTCGCATTCGCACCTGGCGGGCCGGGGAAAGCCGCGCGTCAAAGTTATATCGCCGCAGACAGGAAGCAATTACGTTTAACTGCAAACCGAAACTTTTCCTATATAAACTGGCGCCCAGCGATATAGGATAGGACGCAGAATGCAGCTGAATTTGAGTAGTTGTTAGAGTAATAATGTTGAAATTATTTGATTATTAGTTGAAAAATATTATCAAATAACAAGATCAAACAAGATCATAGTTAATTCAATAAGAGTCGAATCATTCATAATGTCATGCCTCCGACGGCATGTATTATGTTGAACAAAATATTTTTATAAGTATTTGATCTTGTTTCCATCTTCTTCTTGTTTTTTAAATTTATATATATTTTTAGTTGTTTACTGGTCATGATATACCTTTTTGAAGTCCTAAAGATTGTCCCTTCAATTTGATACCCATACCCATAGAGTCGTTCAGGCTACAGAGCGTGCCAAACATTTGAATTTGGCGCCAAAATTCCGCCATATCGTTTTTTATTATTCTGATGTACCCAGTGTCACTCTAGTAAATACGAATCTAACGATACATTTCATGCTAAAATCTATTGAATCGTCAGGCCGCAGAGCATGCCACACAATTATACATACATACATACTCTCGAAAACCATAACCCTCCTTCTGGCGCAGTCGGGTAAATAAAGGAGCTCAACTCAAGTTATTTCCATTCTGTGTTAAAACTGTTGAAGGCCCTATGTTGACTCGACGGCAAAGCGTCTTTTTTTTTTTACTTTTAGCAAAATTTATTAATACAGCAATACTAGTCTAGCTAGTTATAATGTAACATTGAGCAATAAGGCCGCCTATTGTGTGTTGTTCGTTTTTGTCATTATCTCTGTATATGTCTGTTTATATATCTTGTGCAATAAAGTTTATTTTATTATTATTATTGAGTTTTCCGAAATAGATAGCTGATGGCGTTGGGTTAATTTATTAAAATAGTTTTGTTATTATGATTTGGTAGTGTTTACCTTCATACACTCGTAAGTAATTACTCATGAGATACGGACAAATACGGATCTGATGAAGTTGACGGAACAGTATGACACTACACACATATAAGTGTGATTGAATATCCTAAATTTTTCCATGACTAACGTTTACGAAAAAATTACGATTAGACCTCTCTAAAATTAGATTAAAACCTCACAGTTCTTATCACAACATGTCCGGAAGTAATAAAACGCAAAGCAACGCGACATTAAAGCACATTTTAATACAGCTTTATGCAAAATTCCGCAACATTTTTATTTGTCTGTTTAATAGAAACTCGCCACATTGTGTCGAGCGGACAAACTGCATTTGCAGTGATCGTGAACCGCTGTACGCTCGTCTCCAATTGCACGACATTTGAAAAGAAAACAAGTATTAGCGAGTGAGTAGTTCCGAGTAGCGCCAAATAGCCCCGGCGTCGACATACTCCAGTTTGCTGCCAACTGTATGCCTTAAAACTGGAACTTGAGTCCACCAAATGGTGCTTTCCGGAAGTATATGCATGAGTGACTATAGAAAACACCGAAATCGCTATAGGAGTGCCTATAATATTTAAAGAGTTCCTTGGATATCTCTAAGAACCCATCATCAGATCAGATCAGAGCCACATGGGAAGTATGCATACCCTTATCACTAACACAAACTTGTTCAACTTTATTTGTTTTCTTAAATATTGGTGTAGTTATAGTAACTAGCTTACAAACGCGCTTCTTTGTCATTGTGTACTGTCGAAAAATCTGCAGGTATGTTACATTTGGTCTCGGTAAAAACTATCACATGCTTATAAAGATAAAGATAAAGATAAAGATAAAGATATTTTATTTGCTTGAAATGCGGTAAAATACATGTGGTAGGTATAATATTTAATAGAACAGACACATTTCGCGACATATAGCATGCAATTTTTTTTTTTAAATTGAATTGAATATAAATAAATTGCTTAAATTATATAAATTGAAAGTAATGAATGAATTATTATAAATTTAAAAATTTAACTGTCACTTCGGATTAATTTCACAGTCGTCATTTTACTTAGTCTAGATAGTCTTAGTCTAGATACACAATGACAGAACACAATGTACACAATATTACTTAGCCAACGAGAACAATAATTAATGGATATCATTCTTATGAATACTATAATAATCAGGAAAAGTCAAACATTGTATAGTAATAAATTGAATAATTGTATGACAGAAATTCAGAATGTCAATACATGTCGCTTATCTAAAAATTCCTTAACGCTATAAAAACACATTTTCTGTAGCCATTCATGTAGTTTACGCTTAAATTGTGTCACAGGCAAATTATGCAGACTATTGGGCAAGTTATTAAATATTTAAACTTCTTTTTTTGTCAAGAATAGGCTCATATGAGTTTTAACAAAGGTTGAAACCTCGAAAATATATAAGCTTGGAAGACTTAATAAGTTCAGCTCTATGAAGAGAGGTTTGCAAGAAGTCATTGGTGGCACATCACAGATTGCCCGAACACATTGCTTTTGGGCTATAAATGCTCGATTACTTTTTACTGAATTGCCCCATAGCAAAAGTCCGTATCGCAAGTTCGACACAACATACCCATGATACGTCTTAAGAGCCCTTTGTTTATTAGTAAGCTTAGTAAGGCGCCACAGTGCATATGCGAAGCGATTTATTTTCGAGCAAACCTTTTCGACATGACCCTTCCAAGTGCAACAATCGTCTAGTGTTATTCCTAAAAACACTGTCTCGTTAACTGTTTTAATTATCTGATTATTACATTTCAGTTCGATTTTCTGGATAGCACCACCTCTATTCTTAAACTGAATACATTTTGTTTTGTCAATATTGACTTTTAAATTATTGTTTTCCATCCATTTAGCTATGTTAGCAATTGCCTGATTTATATCATTTTGATAATTGGATAGTGGATCTTTGGGAATTACTACCGAAATATCGTCTGCAAAAAGGGTACAGTGATATTTTGTGCAATTTGGTAGGTCATTAATGTATAGGAGATGATACATTTTAAATATAATTAAATAGAAAATTGGAAAAAATCAACTCGGCTACAGGTGAATTCTTAGATGGGACTCGAACTCATGACTTTTGGAAATCCAGTCCATTGCTTTAACCACTGAGCTACCGAGACAATCTAATCGATCGAGTCCCATCTGATAATTCACTTGCAGCCGAGTAAATTTTTTGCAATATTTTTCTATTTAAAATTTATCATAATGTATAAAAATAGCATTTAAAAATGCACAAATTCTAAAATCATAAACTATCCCATGATTTACTGTATGTGTAACGTAACCAAATCCGTTTTGCTGTTTTGCGTGTTTTTTTTTATAATAACTGGACAGGCATTTGATTAACATCGTGCTTAATAAATAAGATTACAACATTCAATTTTAATATTAGTAGGATAAACTTGTAGCCCCGTAGTCAGCCGACGTTCACTTCGAATCGAAGATCAATAGACAAGCGCTGATTAATAAAGACGTTTCATACCGCTGGCTAAAGGCGGAACCACATTTTTGTGGTGTGGTATGTCGTTCTTTATAGCTAGGTGCACATTTTTTGTGGTATGTCGACACTACACGAGAAAAATGTGCATCTAGCCATAAATAATGTATAGTTTGGATACGCATCAGAAGACGTCATAACGCGTCACGAGTACACACCACAAAAATGTGTGTCTTTAACTTTTCATTGATATCTGACTTATTGCTGTTAAGTAGGTAGAGCAAAGTCCATACATTTGTTCTTGTGGCGCTAGTGTAGTACCTGTAATTTTCTCAAACGTGATTTCCTTTTGCATTTTCTTATTTGCTATCATTTTATGAGCTTGAAAGCGAATACAATGTATTTTTAGATAAAAATACATTAAACCCACATGCACGAAAGTGAACAACTTTTGACAGGTCTACATTTACAGCAGCGGCACCAAGCTGGATTACTTTTTCTAACATCCTGTCTTTACTTATGTTAAATTTTAAATAGAAAAATATTGGAAAAAATTAACTCGGCCACAAGTGAATTCTCAGACGGGATTCGCACCCGCGACCTTTGGAAATCCGGTCCAATGCAAAAATTACAAAATCTTAAAAAAAAAAAAAAAATCCTGTCTTTATCTAAGTTTCGATTGTGCTTTGCTGGCACATGGGATTTAGTGGCGAAGGAAATGTGGATTCGACTGCCAACAGGTTTACGTGTAGTTTAAATATGTCCGGAAGCGAGTGCACACAATGTCCGGTGTCATTGTTTCGTTATTAAGCTACACGAGGGTTTCCCGAACGGTCCCGTTTGCTTTCGCCGAAAATTCGTTTATTTTACCTCGTGGCGAACACGGTATTTTTGAACATAATTATCTATAGATATAAAATTCAAAGTCCTGACTGATTGACTGAGATATCAACGCACAGCCCAAACCGCTGAACCTCGAGACTTGAAATTTTGCACATAGATACCTTATACAGTGTAGGCTTCCACTAAGAAAGGATTTTTGGAAATTCCACCCCTAAAAGGGTAAAATAGGGGATGAATGTTTGTATGAAAGTCCGTTAGTTTTGAAGTTAGGATCAACACATTTTGTATTTAGGTTGTCGATTAAAAATTAACATTGACCTATCTCGATGGTTTTGAAAATTCAACCCCCAAAAGGGTGAAAAGGGGGATGAATTTGAGAAAGAAAAGTCCTTTATTTTCAAAGTAAAAGTCATTTATTTTTTTATTATGTTTATGGTTGGAACTTAAATACAAATGATCCCCCTCTTTAGAAATCAACCCCTAAGGGGGTAAAAAGGAAAAGGAAAGGTAAAAAGGTGTGCGTTGTATATGTGTTGCATTAAATTTTTATTTATTTTTTATCTGTATCTGTGTATGTCAAATAAACATTTTTCTTTCTTTCTTTTCTTTCAAATAGGAGTAAATAATGTTAAAATCGATATGGGTGTCGTTATTGAGGTTTTATGTATTGGTTGATTGCCAAAATTTCGTCGATTTTGAAATCCGATGCGGTGGACGTGAATCAACCCTTAATAATTTAAGAAAAGGGTTCAAATTTAGTATAGTATGTAAAACAGACATAGCGACGAGTGAAGGTCGCGGAAAGCTGCAGGATGCGGGCAGCGTAGGAACGGTCGTCAAGGAGATCCTTGGAGGATGCCTTTACCCAGCAGTGGGTGTTATGCGGCTGAGACGAAGAAATATCCCGATTGCTGGGGCACTGTTCGACCAGGATGGAGAAGGAGAATGGACCATGACTCACCACGCAACCTGTGAATACTGTAAATACAGCCGTGACCAACGGCTTAACGTGCCTTTTGAAGCACGAAGGAGTTTGAGATGATACATTTTCGGTCACCTATCCCGCGATCGACCATTGCGGCAGTTGCTTATAAATTACATAATAGCAGTATGAGCGCGCGAAGCACTGCGCCACAGCAGTACTCAGAGTACGAATACAGGGGCCCAATTCTGCTAATGCTTAGTCACAATCGTATTCCAATGGGGTTTCAATGGTAGTCCTGTTTTACACAGTTCTTGTTACAACAGTGTATAAACACTACTATTGAAACACCATTACCAGAGACGATTTTGACAAAAAAAATGCAGAATTGACCCCCAGATTGTTGGTACTTACTGTTGTTCTTGTCCTATTAACAGAGTTATTCAGTTAAATAAGGATAAGCAACTGCTCAATATAAAATAAGCACTCCAAAACCGGATTTCCTATTGAAAAGAAAATCTATTAGGCTAGATATGGTTCGAGTTTGGTATACAAAGCGGCTCGGGGTAGTTTTGAAAGGCTCTATTTGGGACGAGTGGTGGTTATTACCTGCTGGCTCGAGGGCCAATCGGCAAGCGACGACTGATTCTGTACAGTAGTGGTGTTTTGAATAGTATTCGATAAACGAAGAAGGTTTTGTGAGAAATTGTACTAGATTACGCAAAAGTATTTATTATTATGCTTAAAAGGAATGAGAGCAATTCTAAAAACTTTAAGTACGCTTCAAAATATGAACCATTGAGTGAATGTTCTCTTCTTATATAATATTCTCCCGATTACCTCGGACACACATGTTAAAGACATTTTCATTCAAAGCAAAGCAACGCTTAAATCAAAGGCGATTGAAATACTCAATGCTTACTTAAGACTTATATGTAGGTATATATTTATTTATTTGTTATATAAATGTATTATATTAAATTATATATAATATTATTTATTACTACGCTTTAGGATATTATAATGTGCTGCCATTTTTTTTATTTCTGAATTTTCATTTTCATGTCCAAATTTCTATTTTTTTTAAAACAGAAACATATTTCAGTTATTTAAATGATAAAGACTACATGATGTAACGTTTAACAATTAAGTACCTTTCTTTTCCAATTAGCTAATACTATAGATCTAAGAACTATTAAGTTAGTTTATTGTTATAACGCTGTTGGTTTTCTTAATAAATAAAATATACACACATATATATATTTCTGTCAGATAAGAAAATAAATAAATAATTGCAGACCTTCTTTTCCTTAGTGGAAATACACGAGTTGCAGGCGGTCAATGGGCACTTACATAAATACCAGAAAAGCTGTAAAGTAAACCAGTCTTTTTCTTTAGAAGCGAAATAAAATTAAAATAAAAAACTCTATCCACTTTTATTTACCAGCATTCATATTACCGCTGGTTAGCGTCAATTCCGGGCTTTCACTGAGTCCATTACGGGTGCAAGACGGCTCACGGCGTCGAGTGGAATAAGGCAACTCATTCCGTCTTTCAAACCCGTCAGCGGATGAATGACGCGCTGAATGCGGCCGAGGCGCCTCGGGCGGCAATTATACGGTGGGCCAACGCATTAACTGAACGTAGTACGCAGTTGGATCAATATTTTAGGCAGAAATAGTAGCTTTCATTATTTTGTCTTACGATTCTGAGCATTCAATGGAATCCATTTAGGCGTGGATCGTCATCGCAAGGCAGCGTGCGAGTTCGCTCGTTTGAGCAGTTTTCAAGGGCAACGTCGGTCGCGTGCAGTCAATTTACAACTAGACAGTCAAAACGTTTGAAACCCGAATTTCTTCTTCGTCTTCCTTATCGCGAGAGCGCGAGGCAACACACATGTGTCCCCTGAGATGAGACCTTATCAGCAATTACACCCGACAGTGAGCCGAGCGATGCTTGGGAGCAGCGACATTAGCTCGCGCAAGGCAAAGACGTCTCCACACCGCGAGCACAGTCTAAACATAATAAACATTCGTTACTCTCTGCGCGCTAACACACACACGCGACTCGTTGTTACTCGGATATCACTGGTATTGATTGTAGTCAGAGCCTAAAAGAGTAGCGAACGCGCATGTAGCGGCGCGTATTCGTGTGAGAGCATCATTATGGCCGTTTGCAGGCAGAGCCAAGACTGTTTGCTTGGACTGTGCCGCGAGCCAGAGCCAGCGTTGCAATGTCGATGCACACCATTACGTGTGCAAGGCGGCTGGCGTCAAGTGGAATAAGACAACTCATTTCGTCCTTCAATCCGTCAACGAACGAATGACGGGCGTTGAATGCGGCCGGAGACGCCTCGGGCGGCAATTAAACGGAGAATTAGCTGAACGTAGTAGAACAGTTAATATGCGGTTGGACCAACATGCCGAGAAGGCCACGAATTAACTGAACATAGTTCGCAGTTGGACCAATAATTTGTGCCGACATACACTAACCATCAAAAAAAGCGCACCTTTTATAAACCCCACTTTTAAACTTAGTTAAACTTTGATATTGAAGAAGAAAAAGCAACTAGTATCATGTCGCCCTGACGGGATCCGAACCCGCATCCTTGGGATTCCGACCCAATGCACTAAATGCACTAACCAATTATGCTACAGAGGACCTATATACTTACCTATGAGGATACGTTTGAATTTTTCTAGTATATTCACCTTTCTGCGGTGTTGGCCACCGTCGTTTCATCAATGAGAGAAATATTCTCGCATTCAAAAGAAACACCTTTGCAAATGTTTGACTATCGATTAAGATGAAAAATCCATATAATTATAACTTTTTAATTTTGAATTTACAATGCTATTTTTTTGTGATAAATATTAAACAAGAAAATATATTACAAAAAAGCAACCTGTCTCATGTCGCCCTGACGGGATTAGTCTCATGGAAAAATATAATGTTTGCAAAACAATAAACCTCCTTATTTATGCATTTTGTATTAAATACTTCTTTTATCGGTTAGATAACGAATCACCCCCTATTGAACCTACATTGACCCTTTAACACCTACAAATAATTGCTTGTTCAGCGGCCCATATAAAGACCAAAATTGATATATGATGAATGTCACATTTTTCATATTTTAACCGCTTCTATGGTCTAGTGGTAACAACCACCGGTATCAGGCCCAGGGGTCCCGGGTTCGATTCCCAGCGGGGGCAAATATTGCATTCGGTTTGGTTGGTGGTAGGACCAGCTACCACCATCTTATCTAAGTCTGAGGCCATAAAAACAATGTTTTCAGTATTGTTGTGTTACGGCAGTTAGAGATAAGATAACCAGTTCCTCAGTGTTTGAAGATTCCGGGAGAGGTTAACATCAGGTATGATGAAGGCTAAGAGTCACCCCATCTTCTCGCCTCGCTACTCGCGCGACGAGTGATTCAAAAATAGAGGTCCTGATTTCTTTCTTTTCTTATCCTAGGAAGCCACCTCTGGTGCCAGAGTTTATCAAGCTGCCCATAAGGCATCTGACTTGGCTTAACGACTGTAAACAGCCAGGACCGACGGTTTAACGTGACCTCTGAAGCACGGAAGCGCTCCTGAAATGCCACTTTACGGTGACCCATCCGACACCTGGCCGGACCGAACGATCCGAACGTGATCGGATACGATCTTTCTGTCAAGCCGCCATGAGCGCTTCATTGTTTAATGTGCCAAATGAAATCTTAGATTGTATTGGATCTGGAATGGAAAACATCCACACAGATTACGGTGCTTTTTTCTTTGTGCCCAAATTTAAGGCGGAGGATTTGTCACGTGTTTGGAACAAAATTACGAAAGAATACATTTTTTACCAAGTTTTAGCCTTGATATTATTGGATATTAAATCTACCTAAGCAATGAAAAACAAAGAAAACAAACTAAAAATAATATAATTAATAGTAAAAATAACCATAACTATTGCGCGTGCACCAAGCTCGCCTCGATAAAAGCTTATCGCGGCGCTACAATGAAAAAAATATATTTAAACCAATGTTTTTTTTGTTTAATTTTGTTCTAAACACATTACACAACCTCCTCCTTGACTTTGGGCGCATAAAATAAAAACACCCTGTAAATATAGGTATGTAATTATGTTATGTAAATGAGAAATACGCTGAGTCTGGTCTGGGTGCAGCGCGTTATCTCTGCTAATGAAAATCAACGCAAATAACTCACTGCCTGCAAATCCTGCAATGCAGTTGCAGGCAGGTGGATTGCGCGTGCCGGTTTGGTGAATTTCAAGCTGTAATTACTGATCTGACGGCTGGGAATACGTCAGATGTTTTCACGCCAGATCTGCGATAGTCTGATCAGACAATTGGAAGGCGCTCGTGGCTTACATTTGTTTGAACACACATCCGATCGGATGTCCGAGTCGGAGACGTACAAAGTCTCCCGCCGTAGGGTTTGTGAACCGATGGCGTAGCTTCTTTGACGTTCATAAGTGCTTGTAACAGCGTAGACTGAATAAATGATATTGAATTTGAAAGAACGCTACGTGTTTACGATTTTGTTGTGTTATCCAATTGTCTAAAGGCGCTGTATGTGTACTTCTGAAGAGACGAAATGGACGTCCAATTCTCCTTCCGATTTGGCAGTTGACTCTCTAGCGCATATTATTTAACTCTTTGGACTGAGTTTAGAAGAAGTCGGACGCAAAAATCGGACGTGTATTGAGTGAACCCGATCAGATTGTCTGACCAGAAATTCGGAAGCAAAATCGGACGTCTAATTGCCAGCTTAAATGTATTATTCTTTCGATAGGCTGCTTACCTAATGAGATTTCAGTCAGTTTAACCATTTTTTGTTCGGATGAAATGTTTAATTGACGATGGGAATTTTCAAAAATCTTTACCTTTATTTGTATGTTTAATCTCCAGGCTAGATTCGTGGTTCAGCCGTTTACAGGGAACTTCCCGGTTGACCAGATGCGTTTTTAAGTGAAAACTTCTTTTCAGAGTTTTGAATTTTTGGTATGGGTAAAAAATGTTAAAGTCGCGTCACCTGATCGAAAATTCGTAAGACGGAGGGAGAGTAGACCGCCGGCGCGGCGTAGGATAGGAAGTAATATCCCCCTCTCTTTCTACAGCGCAGCGAAAATGTAAAGTAAAGTATTTATTTGCGAAGAATAGGTAAACAATGTCTGCCTGCTCCTGCTGTTTCGTTTCCTTTTTTCCTCTTATATTTCCTCTTATATTAAATATGTTTCAAGATTGTAGATTTGTGTTTGGCAACGACATTTTCATTTGTAAATGTTGTTGCTTCTGTTAAAGCTGATAAGTTTCTTGCGGCCGTTCTTCTTATCAGTTAAAAGATGTCCTGAATGGCTGGTAGGAAAAAAAAATTGGACGATTCGAAAGCACTTATCTATAAGTCTATTTGAATAAAAATCTTTGACTTTGACTTTGACTTTAAGCAGTTTTCACTTCTGCCGGCACACCCGCTGTGTTTTTAAGGGAGCTTTATTTAAATGTAGGTAATAGTTATATAGAAAACATTTATATCACAAATATTAGAACAATATCAGGTATTTAATCTGAATAGTAAATTATTTCTTTAACCCTAGTAAGTAGGTACTTTCCGAGAAAACGTTTTACATAAAAACCCTGCTGGTCAACCGGGAAGTTGCCCCGATTGTATCAGTATACTCTTACTTCATTTCGTACTCCTCCTACTTGTACTCCTCCTTTTTTAAGTGGGTTAAAAAGACTGTCAAGGCGGGACCGACTGATAGTATTTTATACTGTGTAGTTTTTAATACCTAGGCTATGGTCTTAACTGTTTGCTGGCTTCTTGTCTTTAGGCCTTGTCGTAGCTATTGTTTTAACTTACCTTTCCTTCTGCCTGTAAATATTACTTTTCCTTAAATACGATCCTTTTTCCTTTCCAACCCGCCATTTCCTTTGCTGTCCTCGACAATGACTATTACTAAAAAACAAGAGAATTGACACCACCACAACAGCAACAAACGCAATCGCAAATTTAATAAAAACACAATTTATTTTTCTTCGTCATGAACAGGGGAGTTGAATAAAATCTAATTAGGCCGTTATCAAAATTCATTAGCAGTTTACGGCGGCTCTTGGGCGGGCTACATCGTAGGGCTGTCGACGCCGAGTTGTAAAGCACAAAATATCGCTCTGAACTTTTATCAATATAGGTACTTAGGTATATAGACTTGACGACCTGTTTGGCGCAGGGCAGGTATAGTAATACCTACCTTCAGATGCATCTGTGCCAGAGGTCCCGGGTTCGATCCCCGGACAAGACAAATATTTGTGTGCACGAACATGTCTATTTGGCTTGGTGTGAGTGTTTAATATGTACTAAGTATGAATTTACTTATTATTATTTATTTAACTGTGTAGTGTCGGCTTAGATAGAATAGCACTACCCCCTCTTATCCCGTGGGTGTCGTAAAAGGCGACTAAGGGACTCAGCCTTCAGGAGACGGGCAGCAGCGTCTCCTACAAACTTGGCCATTCTCGTTGTTTTTGGCAGTTAAAAATGTTTTAAATGATGTTCTAAAAGGTGGTAGGAATTAAAATTGGCCGAATTAAAGTATATTTGAATTCATTTATTTTTTTCATTTTTACGCGTTGAGACATCCCTACGTCCGCGGAGGGTACTCCACAATTTTTGCAAACATTATTGCTGTTTAAAAAGGATCACTCCGGGCTTAGTAGCTCTTTGATTGTCTTTCATTAAGTCGCCGAGAGTGCGATTTGTTTAATTTTCGCGTCGCTTTCTTGACGGTCCGCTTCAAACTTAATTCCCTTTTTAAACTTATGCTAATTCAGGATAAACTTTAAATTAAGTTTTAAATTACAGTACGTTTACCTAATCGTCTGAAACAACAGCTGTCTATTATCCACGCGATGGCGAGACGCGGTGTTGTCTAAATAATCAAAGTAAAGTATCTAGGTTTATTTTTAAGCGCAGACCCGCTGGAAGCTTTGTTAGAGAGATTCATTTCGCGTCTTTTCATACTTGATTACTTACGTACCTACTTTGAATCTTCGTTGTTCGCTATGGGTATGCAGACCGAAACGTACTTACGTACGTAAACGTTCGCGCAGTAAGTTTCTTTTAGAGCAGCCTACGCTTTAAAAAATAAATGTATTTTCCCACTACAGCGATTCATACTATGATCGTGCTATGAACGTGTCAGGAGCGAAAGCAAAACTCAACAGACATTATAAAAGCCGCTGGAATTAATCAACTCTATCATCATTATCATCATCATCTCAGCCACATGACACTTACTGCTGGGTATAAGCCTCCCCCAAGGATCTCCACGATGATCGGTCCTGCGCTGTCCGCATCCAGCGGCTTCCCGCGACCTTCACCAGATCGTCGGTCTAGCTTGTCGGGGGCCTACTCACGGAGCGTCGTTCGGTGCGCGGTCGCCATTCCAGAACCTTTCAGCCCCAACGGCCGTCGGTTCTTCTCGCTATGGTTCCCGTCCACTGCCACTTCAGCTGAGCAATCCTTCCTAGCGATGTCGGTTACTTTAGTTCTCCTACGAATCTCCTCATTTCTGATTCGATCACGTAGCTTAGAGAAACCCCGAGCATAGCTCTCTCCATTTCACGCCTTGAGCCTTCTTATGAGACCCATAGTTAGCGACCACGTTTCACTGCCATAAGCCACTGGCAATACACACTGGTCATAGACTTTCGTCTTGAGACACTGAGGTAAGTTGGACGCGAAGATTTTACGGAGCTTCCCGAATGCTGCCCATCCGAGTTGGATTCGACAAGAGATCTCTTTCTCAACGTTGCACTTACATACCTAACTGGACTATCTGTCAACTGTCACTGAATCAACTCTATATCATACAAATATACAACGCAGCTAATGACCGTATCATCTCTGTTTTGTAGGCGTAGCTCACAGAACAAGTTCTGTGGCGTAACTTGCCTGTTCCATCTGCTGTCGTTAATATAAACAAGAATTCAAAGAGCTTACTTAGTGAAAGTTGCTAGCGACCGTTGGCCGTCGCAAGTGTCAGTGATTCATCAGATAATTGGTTTACTTACCTGAAAATAGACAGAAAACATAAAAAACTGCCATATTATAATTGAGTAAGTACCTACTAGTACTTACTTACTTAGGTATACGTGTTGACAAAAAAGGGTATCATTTAATGGATCAGCAAAAAATATCGAATTAAAACCTAACCAACAATTAAGCATAAAACCTATTTGATTAGCAAGTACTAAGTAAGTTAAAGAGAGTTTCGGACCAAATAATACCTTGATTCCTGATCAAAATATTTATTCCTCCATTATAAAGTAACAACCAAGAGTGTCAACATTCACTTATTGAGAAAAAGTGCCAAGTGTAATTTCGGCTTTAGTGGAATATTATATCCTCTACAACTTTGGCGTTGAGTATACAAATAGATCCATAGTGGTATCATCTCTGGGACGGCTCAGCGAAATATCAACTAGTTGCATTGGATACGATTCAATGCAGAGCTGAGAGGCTAGTTGGTGACAAAGAACTGGTGAAGAGCAAGTTTCACACCCTAGCTCACCGCCGCAAAGTTTCCTGTTTCCTGTCTGTCGGTCTTTTACAGACAGGAGCTCATACCGCCATCCCCCTTCTTCCATCGGACCCATTCTTGGTTGATATTCTTAAATGTCGCACAAAGAACTACTCAACATCCTTCATATTGCGTACAGCAAAGGTGGGGAACTCCCTCCCTGCGTCTGTATTTTCGATACTTATAACTCGTCCATCTTCAAAGCGAGGGTGAATAGGCACCTTCTTGGTTAGCTCGCTCCATCGTGGATCCTGTTCTTAGCTCTTGTGCTTGATTGGGATCAAGAAAAAAACCGGCGAAGTGCGAGTCGGCTCCCGCACCGAGGATTCCGTTTAAAATATTGTTTCGCAATTTTTCCTTTATCTGTACTATAAGACGCTCGTACCAAATTTCAAGATTCTAAGTTCACGGGAAGTACCCTGTAGGTTTTGATTCCCGTGTGAGTTTCGAAAATTTGCAGAAATTTGCGACATAAACGGCTGTATCTTTTGATTGCTTTGGCTTAGAAGTTTGATTTTTTTCACAGCTCCAAGGGACAGTAGACCTGAGTAATAGATATAAATTTCAGTTTGATACCTCCACGCGTTCCTGGGAAAAACGGTCTTGACAGACAACGAAGTGATCCTATAAGGGTTCCGTTTTTTCCTTTTGAGGTACGGAACCCTAAAAAGAAAACACATAAAGCTAAGTATGTCCACACTGTGACCTTCCATTTCAACTTTCGTCGTCATCTTTTTATTTAACCTTGTTTAGCGCATTTAATTATGAACACTGACGTTTTCTTAATTTTAATTAAATTTTCGTAATTTTTCGCACAAGCCTTCGTAATTACTTTTCTCGACCTTGAGCACTTCCTTTTTCCAATTTTAAATTAACTATTTCCTTATTTTGTAAATAAGGTGTGATACCGATAACACGATAACAGTTTAATATAGTCAATTAAGATGATTCATAATTTATATTTTTATGTAAAAAAAATTGCGCTTAACTTGCAATTAAGCTCAGTGATTCTATTTTTCAATTATCTGGAAAAATGAGGAAGTTATGATACTTTTCCCGTCTTTACGCGCGGTCGGTCAATGACGTCATGACTCGGTGGCCCGCGAGTCAGGAGGTCTACTCTCTAAGCACGAAATCCGTAGTTTCGTCCTAAGTTACGGACGTTTCCTACTTCGTATCACCTACGGACAGCTTATTAGTTCGGAGACCCGAACTAAGAATGAATGTAAATACCTTTTTACATTGTCCCTACTCCCAAATTGTTTGTGCCGTTTGTTAAAAACTAGTACATCCGAAATCAATAGAGAGTAGGCTCCATCCGAAGTTTCGGGAAACTTACGAACGGAGGCGCATATCTTAATTGACGGGCTTAGAGAGTAGGCCTCCTGTTGTCGTCGCCGCGCCGCCGCCGGCTTCAGTAAAAGTTTATTTATTTTGTAATTTTCTAAGATATTGAAATAATTCTTTCACCATATTTATTATAATTGTATTGCCTTACAAGTTTCCATTTTCACGAAAACAATTTTTTTTTACGAAACTTGTAAGGCAATACAATTATAATAAATATGGTGAAAGAATTATTTCAATATCTTAGAAAATTACAAAATAAATAAACTTTTACTGAAGCCGGCGGCGGCGTGGCGACGACAACAGGAGGCCTACTCTCTAAGCCCGTCAATTAAGATATGCGCCTCCGTTCGTAAGTTTCCCGAAACTTCGGATGGAGCCTACTCTCTATTGATTTCGGATGTACTAGTTTTTAACAAACGGCACAAACAATTTGGGAGTAGGGACAATGTAAAAAGGTATTTACATTCATTCTTAGTTCGGGTCTCCGAACTAATAAGCTGTCCGTAGGTGATACGAAGTAGGAAACGTCCGTAACTTAGGACGAAACTACGGATTTCGTGCTTAGAGAGTAGACCTCCTGACTCGCGGGCCACCGAGTCATGACGTCATTGACCGACCGCGCGTAAAGACGGGAAAAGTATCATAACTTCCTCATTTTTCCAGATAATTGAAAAATAGAATCACTGAGCTTAATTGCAAGTTAAGCGCAATTTTTTTTACATAAAAATATAAATTATGAATCATCTTAATTGACTATATTAAACTGTTATCGTGTTATCGGTATCACACCTTATTTACAAAATAAGGAAATAGTTAATTTAAAATTGGAAAAAGGAAGTGCTCAAGGTCAAGAAAAGTAATTACGAAGGCTTGTGCGAAAAATTACGAAAATTTAATTAAAATTAAGAAAACGTCAGTGTTCATAATTAAATGCGCTAAACAAGGTTAAATAAAAAGATGACAACGAAAGTTGAAATGGAAGGTCACAGTGTGGACATACTTAGCTTTATGTGTTTTCTTTTTAGGGTTCCGTACCTCAAAAGGAAAAAACGGAACCCTTATAGGATCACTTCGTTGTCTGTCAAGACCGTTTTTCCCAGGAACGCGTGGAGGTATCAAACTGAAATTTATATCTATTACTCAGGTCTACTGTCCCTTGGAGCTGTGAAAAAAATCAAACTTCTAAGCCAAAGCAATCAAAAGATACAGCCGTTTATGTCGCAAATTTCTGCAAATTTTCGAAACTCACACGGGAATCAAAACCTACAGGGTACTTCCCGTGAACTTAGAATCTTGAAATTTGGTACGAGCGTCTTATAGTACAGATAAAGGAAAAATTGCGAAACAATATTTTAAACGGAACCCTCGGTGCGGGAGCCGACTCGCACTTGGCCGGTTTTTTTCTTGATCCCAATCAAGCACAAGAGCTAAGAACAGGATCCACGATGGAGCGAGCTAACCAAGAAGGTGCCTATTCACCCTCGCTTTGAAGATGGACGAGTTATAAGTATCGAAAATACAGACGCAGGGAGGGAGTTCCCCACCTTTGCTGTACGCAATATGAAGGATGTTGAGTAGTTCTTTGTGCGACATTTAAGAATATCAACCAAGAATGGGTCCGATGGAAGAAGGGGGATGGCGGTATGAGCTCCTGTCTGTAAAAGACCGACAGACAGGAAACAGGAAACTTTGCGGCGGTGAGCTAGGGTGTGAAACTTGCTCTTCACCAGTTCTTTGTCACCAACTAGCCTCTCAGCTCTGAAACTTTCTCATTGGCGTCTCACGCGCTGGTGTCGGTCGGGGTGGGGAGTGAGACAGGGCATCTAGTTTTGTTTTTCAAGATTTTACAGATGCAAAATTGTGAAGATGATACCACTATTTTATGTACTGCTCAAGTAAACGTCAAGCTTTTCAAACCCGTAATAAGCCTACTGCACCTTCCACCAGACCATTGAGGCACAATCAGTCATACCGTGACCACGGCAGCTGAAAAGGTGCCAAAACAGTATCGCGCTGTGTGTTCGCTAAGCAACAGCACTTTCGATTAGCTCTGTGTATTTTATTATAAAATTAATGTTTTAACATTTTTAAAGTTAAAGTGTTATTTATAAGCAAGATTATATTTAGACATTTATAAAAAGTTATGATTTGTTGCATTCGGTTCACGGGTTGAAGAAAAATCAGTGTATTAAACTTGCAAGTTATTACCGACCCTGACCTACCGCAAAAAACGTAACTGGAACCGTGCATCGGTGATCTACAAACAAAAGGATCGCACACGTCACGTCAACCGGCTACCTGCTCACTTCGCACCAATCTTGCCGCTACCAAGGTACTTGCGACAGTTTAACGAAAGAAAACGACATACTCATAATTAAATACCATTGTCGTAAATAATTATACTTGAAATATTCATTTCAACAATATAATTGCGTTATTACGATGTCTTCCCCATCCAAACAATTCTCTTCCAATCCGGATTTGAGTTTGAGTACTGATTTACATTCAGATCAACATGTATCATTTAGAAAACGTAAACAGCCAGAGTGTGAAATAACAGAATCTTTTAAAGAATTTACCAAGATTGTACAAAATACACTTAAGGATTTAAAGGATGACTTCCATAGTCAAATCTCTAAAATTGGTAACAGTATCGAAACTCTACGCATAGATTTAGATACGTTATCTACCACCACCAAGGATATAAAGGAAGAACTGACACTTTTACGTGGTGAACAAATTAATATAAAGCAACAACTGCATCTTCTGGATAACAAGTATGATAATCTGCGCAAAGAGGTAACTGACGTTCAGAATACACTTGATTTTAACTGTGAACTCAATAATCAATTGAAACAACGCGTTGAAAAACTTGAACATCAGTTAAAAAATAATGAACAAAGCTCCGCTATAATAATGTCCCTCGAATCGAAGATTGAAGCTCTTGAGCAACAAGCTAGAAGTTGTAACATTGAAATTAATGGGTTACCCGAAAAAAGGAATGAAAATCTATTAGAGCTTTTGGTGAATATTGGAAATCATATTAAATTTCCTATTCAGCCTAGAGATGTTATTTCTATACACCGTGTTGCGGAAGCTCAACGTCAAACAAATCGCCCTAAAAATGTTATTGTCAAGATGAGTTCCCGCATATTAAGAGACAACATATTAAGTGCGTTCCGTAAGGTGAAAAATACTACCTCGAATGACATAGGCATCTCCGGGTCATCAAACGTAATCTACATGAATGAGCACTTAACTATACAAAGGAAAAAGGTGTTTCGAGACTGTCGTCAAGCTAAGAAGGAAGAAAACTACCAACACGTATGGGTCAAACATGCGACTATACTTGTGCGCGAATCCGACAATCACGCAGCATTCGCTATACGTTCTCATCAAGATATATCTAAAATTAAAAAGGGGCCAGTAAATTACTCAACAAGTCGTAATTGTACTTACGTGTATATATTTAGAGTATAAATGTTTTCTTGCATGCTTTTTATTTTACACCAATATCCATAAGTTATGTTTGAATTATGAAACAATAGCTGAGCGAACGCATTATGTCTGTTTGCCAGTTAAGGGCCTTTTTTTTATCAAACACATTATGTCTGCATGCCAGTTGACAGTGTTCATACTCATTAATAATAAAAACTTTTTTTATCTGCTACTCTTTTTATATGCACTTATTTTAGGTAATATTATTAGTTGGTCATTTGTAATAAAAACTTTGTATATCTGTTATTCCTTTTATATGCACTTATATTTAGTAATATTTTTAGTTAAATTAAAATATGCCAGGTTTAGTGGGGTATTTTACCCTTTAATACATACTGTAAATTTTTATAAAATTATTTTTATCGTTGATTCAGGGGTTTTAATGGTTAACTGTATTATTATAAATCTCAGTAGTTTTGTTGTGAATCTGTCAGCATTCAGGGTAACAATAGTTTGTTTTTCTAATTTTGAGAATGGCTAATTTGGTGTGTTATTATCAGAATTGCAGAGGTGTGCGCACCAAGTTACATACGTTATACATGAATATATTGGCACACCAATACGACCTCATTATACTCACAGAGACGTGGTTAATACCAGAAATTTATGATTGTGAGTTTATTGACCAACGCTATACTGTTTACCGTTGCGATCGGAATCGCAGTCTTACTGGTAAAAAGAACGGTGGCGGGGTCATGATTGCAGTTCTAAAAAGTCTTAGGCCTGTGCCTATTATGTGTCACAATGACATGCTTAGTGGTGTCGAAAGTGTGTGTGTGAGTCTTCCTAGTTCCTGTGGCTCAAGGAGACATACCGTGGCTGTCGTGTATATACCGCCTAAATCCTCGTATGATACCTACGCTACATACTTGGATTCATTATCAAATATTCTTGAAGACAACTCTGTTACAGATTTCTCTCTCTTTGGCGATTATAACTCGCCTGAGGTTAAATGGGTATCTAGGGGTGATATTAGCGGAATACTTGACTGCAGCGGATCGTCTTTGTTTTGTACACTCTTGAAGAACTTTATGTCTTTTCACGGTGCTTATCAGTATAATTATATTGAAAATGTTAAAGGTAATATACTTGACTTAATGATGACTAACATTAAATGTAATATCACGCAGCTTACTAACAGTCTTTTACCAAGTGATAACTTTCATCCACCTTTTTGCGCTGAACTCACATTTAAGGGAATGTATTCTCCTATGCGCCGCCAATCATTGTCAAAGTATAACTTCTATAAGGCAAAGTATGACCTCATTATCGCAGACTTAGATAAAGTTGACTGGTCTTCCTTATTTTATAAGCATAGTGTGGAGGCAATGGTTGACCTATTTTATAACAGGCTCTTTGACATTATTAACGACACACAAATACAGTAACGTCTAGATCCTCGCGATATCCCGTGTGGTATACTTTGTCCTTAGTCCATATCGCAAAAAACAAGGAGAGGGCATGGGTCAGATGGAAAACGTATAAAAATGAATCTGACTACGAGATTTTCTCAAGGTACAGGCAGCGTTTTAAATCGGAATGTAGCAAATGTTATGCAAATTATGTCAGTTCAGTAGAAGACAGTATTAAAAGTAACATTAAACATTTCTGGTCTTTCATAGCCAATAAGAAAACGTCATCTAATATTCCTTCTTACATGGTCTATAAAAACGCAAGATCTAACAATCCTGATGAAATTTGTAATATGTTCTCAGAGTTTTTCCACTCAGTTTACGGGCCTTCCACTTTGTCTTCTGATATGCCGTCTATTGACCCTCCTACCGACCTTGACACTAGTGATGTAATTTTGCACGATTTACATTTTAGCGAAAATGAGGTTCTTACTGAATTGAAAGCACTGGATCCTTCAAAAGGACCTGGTCCAGATGGGCTCCCGGCATATTTTCTGGTCCATGCTGCTAAAGGCCTTTATAAGCCTTTGAGTTTAATTTATAATAAATGTATTTCCGAGGGAGTTTTCCCTGAGATCTGGAAACGTGCAAATATAGTACCTGTACATAAGAATGGCTCTAAGCATGAGGTGGAGAACCACATACCCATTTCTATTTTGTGTGCCCCTGCGAAGCTTTTCGAAAGACTTGTTCACAATGAAATTTACCCTGTTTTGCATAGAACTTTTATCAAAGAACAACACGGATTTGTAAAGAGAAGGTCTACTACTACCAACTTAATGATTTATGTCTCATCACTATTTGAAAACATGGATAATAATACCCAAACAGACGCTATATACACAGACTTTCGAAAAGCTTTCGACAGGGTTGACCACGAACTTCTTTTAAAGAAATTATCTTTTAATGGCATACGTGGCAATCTATTGCGTTGGTTCATCTCATACGTAACTAATAGAACTCAAAAGGTCGTTATTAATGGGTTTCAGTCACAGATTACTCATGTGACATCTGGCGTTCCTCAGGGGTCCATACTTGGCCCACTCCTGTTTGTATTGTTTATAAATGATATTGAGCAGTGTTTCCTCAACTGCAATTTCTTGCTCTATGCAGATGACCTCAAAATTTTCAAGCCCATCAAGAATATCTTAGATTGTATTCTGCTTCAGGAAGACTTAAACAGGCTCTCTGCTTATTGTTTAAATAATAAGTTGCACTTGAGTCTACCCAAATGTAGCTTTATTAGTTTTTCAAAGAAAAAACAAAATATCAACTTTGACTGCTCCCTTTGTAACGTAACTCTTAATGAAGTTTCTTCGATACGCGACCTTGGTGTCACTTTAGATAATAAATTGCATTTGGACATTCATGTTGAAAATATAATAAATAAGGCCTATAAAATATACGGATTTATCATGAGATCTGCTAAAGATTTTAAGAAATCTTATACATATTTGTATCTTTATAAGACCTTAGTGCGATCCCAATTAGAATTTGCTATACCCGTATGGAATCCATTATATAATAAGTATAACGACATGTTAGAAAGTGTACAACGTAAATACTTAAGATCTATGCATTACAGATGTTATAATTCATATCTATCGTATGACCAACTTCTACATAAGTATGATCTGCTTACTCTGCAATCCAGACGTAAGCTGTTAGAGTGTATGGTACTTCATGGAATTATTCACAATAAGTTCGATTGTACTGAGCTGACTGGCAGGCTGTGTTATGTTGTTCCGAGAACTATTCAGGTGCGAGAAGTTCGTGCTCGTAAGTTGTTCGCCATTGCGAGGTGTCGTACGAATGCTGGTAAACGTTCACCTCTGCAGCGCATCTCTGATAATTATAATTCGCTGTTCCTGGATGCTGACATATTTTCGCTTTCTGAGGCGCAATTCAAGCGGTCCATCCGTATCTTACTGGAATCACTTATATAATTTTAGTTAATATATTATTGTTTTTTTTTGTATAGGCTAACAATATTTTGACCGACTTGTTTCATCTGGTTCATTAAATTTTAATTAAGTGAAATACGTAGGAACTTATGATGTTTGGCTCAGCAGTAATTCTGTTTTTTTTTTTTTTTTTTTAAATATTTTTTTTATTTTAGTATAAAAGTAGTTATGCTTTGTATTTTTATATTTTGTTGTTGCTTAGCATCACACTGTCTTATAAACTTTTAATTTTTTTTAAGTAACTTGTGGTTAACGTCTTTGACTGCATATTTGTTTAAGTTACCTAAGAAAATATGATTTAAACCCTTAATGTAATATGTAGTTGTTTGTTGACCCAAATAAAGAGAGAAAAAAAAAAAAAAAAAACGTCGGGAAAATCAAAAAATACGGACAATTACAACTTAGTTCGTGAAATATAGCGCGTTTGATATCCGTAAGAGTTGTTTTATTTCAATGAACAGTGCGCGCCAAAACATAAGATGTACGTACACAATCAGTCTCGTTAAGGCATTTACAAAAATCCATTTCTTTAATCAACAATATTTTTTCCAAACAAAGAATATTTGAAATTGTAAGAAATTGATCAGTCTCTTTCTCAATATTAGGAACTGTATTTTGATTACCTGTTACATTATTCACCCGACGAATCAAAATAACGACGTTTCCGCCATTTGCAATGCAAACGGAGGACCTGTAATAAAGCCGCCGACTCATTATTGCAAAATTGATTTTGTTATTCAAGTCCGGTGCTATTTTTATAGCAGACATTTTTTTCTTGATCAAAACCGTCAGATCTCGAGTTTTACGCTTCTTTTCTAATTCGCTTTGTGTTAATGAAGTTTTGCTCTTTCAAAGATTATCCCTCTTTCGGAGTTTGGTGGTAAGTTGATAAAAGGATTAATTTATTATAAAACTTTTAAGAAATTTCTTTTTGTTTGAATAATTTTTTTACAAATCACAATGTAATAAGACGGAGGAGAGATTAAATAACTATACGATAGATACAATCTTTACAATCTTTAAAACGTTTTCATAATGCTTCGATTTTATTTTAAAATTAATAATTTAAAGCTAGCACATTACACAAAAACATCTCTAATAATAATGTTATTTTTCAAAACTATGAACAATGTCCGAAACTGACATACTGCCATACACTTGGAACCCCAGTGAAAGACGTATTTAAGTTACTAAATTAACTTAATTTATTTCTGTATCGCGATACACGAAGTGATTGTGGAAATATTGTGGAGTAATAGAACGTGTACCGTTTGCTACGAGCGGGTTCCCGGGGGAGGGCGGCACGCCTATTGTGTGGTCTCACACGCAGCGGGCAACAGGGCCCTTATTCACTATGACCACTTAGCGATTCCTTGCTTGCGATCTGGCCATCAGACCTGTGACACTTTTGATTTTTGTTGTTCTCTCTGATTTTTATTGTTTTCTCTGCCTTGCTGTCCTGTCATGTCTTGCTGCTAATATTTTACTATTGTCAGACCACCTTCTCAGCGGCCTACCACGGAACCTGGTTCGGTGCGCGGTCGCCAAAAAAATGGGTAGAACACGTAAAACACCCAGGGCCCGTATTCACTATGACCACTTACCGATTCCTTGCTCAAACCACGCCAATGTCGTAGTTGGTTTTGACATTTTCAAAAGTCGTTTTCTCCATGATACTCCCAAATTATAAAGTTATTGTACAAGTAAATGAAAGTCACAAGTTGTATAATTATTAAACAAGTAAAATAACTTTAAAATTTGTAAGTGTCATAGAGAAAACGAATTTTGAAAATGTCGAAACCAAATACGACATTCGCGTGGTTTGAGCAAGGAATCGGTAAGTGGTCATAGTGAATACGGGCCCTGGGTGTTTTCCGTGTTCTACCCATTTTTTTGGCGACCGCGCACCGAACCAGGTTCCGTGGTAGGCCGCTGAGAAGGTGGTCTGACAATAGTAAAATATTAGCAGCAAGACATGACACAGCAAGGCAGAGAAAACAATAAAAATAGGAGAGAACAACAAAAATCAAAAGTGTCACTGGTCTGATGGCCAGATCGAAACGCCACTGTTTTAAAACGTTTGATTCCACTTCCTGCCCAAAAACTATTCGTTTTCCTACCCTCGATTTAAAATATAATGTGCGGGCTACGACCTTTTTTACCGCCTTTGTAGTCTAGCGGTAACACCACCGATATCAGATCCAGAAGTTTCAAGGTCTATTCCCGTTAGTTTGGTTGGTGGTAGGACTTCTCCTAACACGCCTCTTATCTAAAACTGTCGCCACAGCAACATCTTGGAAAATTTAAATAGATGTTACTTATTCTAGTAGTACCTCAATCTGGATTAGAATGAGGATTGAATTATTACTTAAGGAGCCCGCGACACCTCATCAGTCTCACAAAAAAATTATGCCAATTACATTTATTCACACAAAATTGCAATTCGCATTTATTTTTAATTTGGTAAGTATTTAAGATTATTTTTTTAATGGAAACCTAGATAAATACTGTCTCAATCCAAATAATATCAAAAGTACAGAAAATAAAACTCAAATATCAAATAATTTTGGTATTACGTTAGTTTGGGGGCCGGCCTCTTAGACTGGACTTATCATGTACCTACCTCTACTGAAACTAGACGATAGACAATAAAAAGCACAATTACCACACCTATTCATTCCAATTCCTATGGCCAATCTTATAAGGCCTTAAGCTTTTTTTTATGAACGACGGGGTGACTTCATCATACCCGATGTTAAGCATTGATAATGCTGAAGATGGAAGCGAGCCTCTCCGGGAAACCTCAGCCACTGGGGCACTGGCTATCTTATCTCTAACTGCCGGAACACAACAATGCTGAAAACATTGTTGTTATGGCGTCAGTCTTAGATAAGAGGTAGCTAACCAGGCGGACTTAAAACAAGTCCTACCACCAACCAAACCGAATACAATATGTACCTCCGCTGAGAATCGAACCCGGGACCCCTGGGTCTGTTACCGGTGGTTGTATCACTAGACCACAGAGGCGGTTATAACTTAAAAGATAATATTTCATTGAAAAATTCCTAATATTTTAACGCGTATCTCGTGAACGCACACTCATTCCGAACAACAGATTTCAGAAACGATTGAAGCGAAATATTAACCCGTGTTTATCGATGACGGCTTTCGGCGCCTTTTTACGCTCAAAAAGGTTTTGGTAACTAAATTTTCGCTTTTGCGCGGTTTTTGTAAAGTAAAGTAAAGTTTGACAACAATGCCGTCATCGCAAGTTTCAGACCTTTACTTCATTTATTATTTAGTACGGGCTATTTCTAACAGATTTTGGTAGAGTTCGTTAATTGTTCAGTTGAAAAAGTTTAAAATGTTAGACCTTGTCTTCCACAAACAATGTGTTGTTAAATCGACGTAACGCACCGATATCGGATGACAGATAAGTGGCAGATATTTTTTTTATACTTATTTTTTGTTGTTAATTAGTTTTCTCAAACATGCATGGAAATGTTGTCATTATTTTCGAAAAAAGAACACGCGAAGTATCGAATTTACGGACAAACAAAATCAAATCCATTGCAGGAGCGTTTTTTGAATTTGGAACATTACAAAGAGTATTTAACAACTCCAGCACGCCGTTTCATACAACATTGCTGGAGCGCTGTAATGTTCCAAATTCAAAAAGACGCTCCTGCAATGAATTTGATTTTCTTTTAGTAATAATAATTATTAAATGTATAATAAAAAGTATGTTTTATTTCCCTGCATTCTTTTGAGAAAAGCACTATATATGCCTCGGCGGAAATGGCAATTGCCTGTCTCGTATTAGTGAAGTCCTCGCCTACGGCTCGTCCTTCAAACTCATACTCGACCTGCAATTGCCTTTTAATGTACTATTACGTTTTGTGTGAGGTTTATAAAATCTTAAAATTGTAATTATTAATTCCTTAAAAAAAGTTTAACTTAGTTATTAAACAAGAAAATATACTAGAAAAAGCAACTAGTCTCATGTCGCCCTGACATAAAAATAGCTTTGTAAAATGCAAAATTATAAAGTTATAATTGAACATAGTTGTATCGGACATCAGATTGGTATATTCCTAGATTTTAAGTTTTTATTATGTATGTTTGAATCTGTTATCTGTAGCTATGTCATTGAAAATAAAAGTAAAATATCCTTAAGCATATGGATCCTAATGTGTGACAGTAAACGATGTAAAATTAACTACGGTTTTTTACAAAGTGTCAAATTTCTACTGATAATTATCGCGAACTCTACGGTTTACCCCGGATTAAGAGACACAATGGATATTCCATTGTTCTCTGGACACCGGCGCCGGCGCGGCGTCCGGTTCGGGTTTGATCAATTAAATTCGATTGGCAAAATTTAACAGTTTTATAAAGCCGCTACTCGTAAGCTAGTACCTGCTGTTGACCATACATTAATTAAATATACTAAGGTAAAGTAAGAGAAAACTGAAAATATGTGCCTACACAATAACATTCGTAATTATTCCAGTCTAGATACAATTTACTCTTCACCTATTAATCTTAATTCAGCAATATAAGATTTTAAACTTTCGCGTTCTATTATAATTATAAACAAGAGTAACGGGACTCAACGCGACATTTATTATGTAGTACATTATGTACTTACAGCTCGACGTTTCGGCTGTATTGCTACAGCTGTGGTCACAAGCTGACTGGTGGGGCGTGGTGTTCGTCTGTTCGGGCGGGCTTAGAGATCTTTGGCCAGCCTCAAATTTTTTTTCGTTTGTTTTTATCATCGTTAGTGATGTCACAACACTCACAGTATCGGGTTTTTTTTAAACGGTAAATATTGCGGCTAAACCGGCTTCCGGTTCGGGTGTGATGAATTAAGAAGTGATTACATACCCGCATACATACCTACATTATTGATTCCACAATTAGAGTAGCTACTGAAAAACAAATTCCCTAAACACGATTCAGTATTGTTTGCTTAAAATAATAATGTTTATATCCACCAGCATCCCATGTGCACCGGGAGCACGCTAATTGCATAATTTCACTTGTTTGCATAACTAATATCATGATAACACTTAATATTCAAATAACCCGCCACTGTGTGCTTTGTTACGGGATAAAGTAATAGATAACTGCATTAGCGATACAGATTTAATAGCTTTTAATAGCTTGCCAATAAATGCGCATTAGTGTTGGTATTAGCGATAATTATGTACTTTTAGTTTAATACAGGGTGTTCAAAGACCCATACCGAAGCTGTGATATATGCGTATTCATAATTTTAATACTAGAAACAAGAATAAGCTTGCCGTTCCAAAATTTCGGCTTGAAAAATGTAGACGCTCGTTTTTGGGGAAAGGCATAGCCTTTTTTAATAAAGTTCCACAACAAGTTATTGAGCTGCCTTTGCATAAATTTAAAATATATGTTAAAAAAACGCTCTTAAGCAAAGGTTATTACAAGGTAGATGACTATTTAAAAGACCAAAATGCATGGATGTGATACCAACATTAAACATACTATTGTAAATAGTGTATGAGGAAAATATTCTAATATGAGTATGAGAAAATTTTCTTCTTTTATTAAATATATTTCAAGATTGTAGATTTGTGTTTGGCAACAACATGTTCCATTGTAAACGTTGTTGTTTCTGCTAAGGCTGATAAGTTTCTTGCGGCCGTTCTTCTTATCAGTTAAAAGATGTCCTGAATGGCTGGTAGGGAAAAAAAATGTTGGACTATTCGAAAGTACTTATCTATAAGTCTATTTGAATAAAAATCTTTGACTTTGACTTTGACTTTTGACTTTGACTTTGACTATTGTACATCAAACTAAATAAGATTATGTAAAAATAATTGTTGGGAAACGACTTTTATTTTACGTAAAAAAGTTATATTTTTTACACGCAACGGAACGCGTGCAACAATCTTTGGTGTGTCTATAGAGTACGAGTAGGTGACCGGGGCCAGAGGCGGATCTTGAATTTGAGGGGCCCTGGGCTAATACTGATAGGGGCCCTACCTAATTACTCAACTAATTGCCATTTTGACAAGAAACTGTTTTCTGTAGTGATGTAGGTATATGTAATGTAATATTTGTTAAGTACAGGAAGAAAATAGGGAAACAAAATATTTTATTTATTTATTAAAACATTATTTATTGCAAAATAAAATGACAGGTTATATGAATGGTTCCTTATGTTATATAAATTATAAAGCAACCTTTCTGCATTTTTGTGCTGCAAATTCTTTTATTTGGTCATCGCACTGTAGGTCCTTTGCTATATCGCAATTTGCAATTTATCGAAAGAACTGATAAATGATTTAGTCGATAGTTCGACATTGTTGTCCTGTATTTGTTTTCTATATACGACGTCCTGGAGAAAGAACGCTCCACTTCACAGCACTTCACGGCATCGTTAAAAAATCTTTAAGACTATATAGCAGTTTGGGAAAACATCAACAAATTTATTTTCATAATTTAGCCAAAAAATTTTACTGCAAGAAGTGTAAGAATCTGTCTTAGACTGCAGTAAGTAAGATTTCAACTGAATGCACTCATTTACTAAATGTTCGTCTACGTCATTTGGATAATAATCAATAATATTACGTACACTTTCCAGATCTATGTGTTCTTGATTTTTGTCTTGCAAATCCATTAAAAAATTTTTTTTTTTGCTATAGGTCTCAAAGGCTTGGCTTCTATTATTTAAATCCATAATCATCTTATCCAACGCAACGTTAAGTGTGTCTCTTTTAGATTTTTCTGCGCCGTTTACTGAGACTTTATCTGTAGATTTATCTGAAAATTTTGAAGTAATTCGTCTCTTATTTATGTCACTGTAGTCTGTTCCCACACTAGTACTTAATTTTTTAGCTTTCTCTTCGTGTTCCTTTAGCTTCTGATCTGATTGTTGCCTTATGTTTTTCACGAACTCTTTTAATGACACAAATAACTTATTGCCTTCACCAATGTCTAAGCCAGGGTTCTGTACTTTTTATTAACTACATTAAATATCTCCAAAATATCTTCCCAAAAAACAATCAACATTGCAGTTTCTAGTTTCGCCAGTTTATTAAATAAATTTCGTGCCTCTTTTCGGAAATCAACTTTTTCGTCGTCATTTTCGCACAAAACTATTGAGATTTTTCATAATGCCATCATAATTACTTTTCAAAGCTCTGACAGCATCAAAGTGACAAGACCAGATGGTCTGGCTTAAACTTTTTAACGTAAATTTTATTCACGATTTAACAGTTCCCACCTATGGGTCGAAGCAGAGAAGAAAACGTATATTTGTTGCACTATTCTAAAAAAATTTACAATTTCGGTTGCAACCTTCACGGATTCTTTGGGACGGTTAAGGGAATGCGCAGCACATGGCACGTAATCCGCGGATTTATTTTTTTCTTTTAGTAGTGCTTGTACACCATTGTAGATTCCGGCCATATTAGCAGCGTTTGTGTTAACAGCACTTGTATTTTTTTCCTGGTTTTCGATTTTTTGCTTCCTTCGGTTAGATTCTCTTCGCATAAAATACCTTCCATTACGTTTTTTAATGGATTTATAGCTATTTCATTAGCGCTTATTTATATGTTCTGATTTAAAAAAAGTTTAAATTTTTGCGCATTAATTTCTTTCTATTCCTCGACCAAACTGTAATTTTCTTTTTTCAGCTCCACTTTTATATTTTCTAGCAGACATATTGTAAAATATGATATTTTTCTGAAAATAAACAAAGAACTGGATAGAACTATTAATTTTAATACCTACTTTGTAGTGAGTGTAGCAATTCACAAATTATCATTAAATAGGTATCGAACGAGTTCGATTCATTTAGTTTTGAAAACTGAAATAAAAAAAGTCATGTTTTATAATTCTTTTACTTACCTACTGCCTATTAAAAGCAGGAAGTCGAGTTATGATGAATACTTTAAATTTTAGTAAATTAAAAGAAAGGTCCGGTCCTTATAACTTTTAAGTTATCTATCACTTAGTAAACTAAACACACGCACTAAACACATTTCTAACAATAACAAAGTCAATTCGTTATTTCGTATAGTCGACGATAGCAGAAGTGCGGAAAAATAACAAAATTGCGTCGGGCGATAAGCGGAGGGAAGTCCCCAGTAATAGACAATACACGGAATACACCGACCGAAAACAAGCGACAGGGAATTCCCCGTTCCGTTTGATAGATGCGCACGCGGGTTGATTAATCGCAGTGTTGCCAACCTTATGATCGGATTTTTTTAAATTCTAGATAATTTATATTATTGACAATATCGTCTATTGGTTTCAGTTCGGTTGGGGGCCCTCTGTATTCGCGGGGCCCTGGGCTGCAGCCCAAAAAGCCTTTAAGTAGATCCGCCCCTGACCGGGGCCCTGCATCATTGAGTGGTTTTGATATTCATTGCCGTTTTGTTACTTTATACGATAAGATTAGAAAAAAATAATCACTTTAATCCTCAATAACTCCTTAACTGTCAGCTTCCCAGGTTAGGCTCCATACAAGAAAATGATAGTAACGATGGGAAGAATATGTGGTTTTTGTTTTCGTTATGGGTCTTTTAACACCCTGTATATTCAAATTATAATAACGTATGCCTTGTGGGGTTTGAAGTAAAAGATAACTGTATTAATAAATTTTAACGATACGTATTTAATTTTATAACTTGCCAATAAATGACGCTTAGTGTTAGTATTAGCGATAATGCACTTTTATGGGATTTGCAATCAAGTGTTTTGTTCAGTAAATGGGTATCAAAATGAACACTACGCGTGGAATATGAAGGGATATATAATTTGAAAGCTTGGCAATTATTTTTATATAAACCCAATATTCTATCGGGCTTATTTCTATTATTAGGCTTTATTCTATTATTTGAGCTTATTCTCCGTATATGGGAGTCGAATATAATACCTCAGGACTGGAAAGATGCATCTTTATGCACTCTCTATAAAGGGAAGGGGGATCGATCAGACTGCAGTTCATATAGAGGCATATCACTACTGAGTACGGCTGGGAAAGTGCTCGCTCACATTATCAATAAGCGCCTCAGTCATCTGGCGGAACAAGTTCTTCCCGAAACTCAATGCGGTTTTCGTCCCAATAGAGGTACTGCAGATGCCATTTTTGTGGTTAAACAGCTCCAGGAAAAGAGCATTGAGCAACATCGTGACCTTTATTTGTGTTTCGTCGATCTTGAAAAGGCATTTGACCGGGTTCCTAGGGATGCGCTCTGGATTGTACTGGAAAAGATGGGTTGTCCGGCCAAACTCGTGGAGCTTATAAAACAATTCCACACCAACATGTCTGCAAGGGTACAACATGACAACGCGTGTATTAGCTCATTCCCAGTGACGAGTGGCGTCAAACAGGGATGTGTGATGGCTCCCACGCTCTTTGCCATCTATTTCTCAGTCGTGATGAACGATGCACTTCAGAGGTGTCATGACTGTATATCCTTGAATGTAAGAACGGATAGGGGCATTTTTGATCTTTCGCGTTTCCAGGCAAAGCGAAACGTATACCAGATTACGGTACTGGATATTCTATACGCCGATGACGTTTGCCTTATGGCGGAAAATTTACACAGTTTGCAACTATTCCTGGATGAACTGGATGCTGCGTGCCACAAGTTCGGACTGGTGATAAGTGTGTCGAAGACTCAAGTCCTAAAACAGCCCTCAAAGAGCTCATCGGCGTGTGACTTTCCATTAGTTCTGGCCGGAAAGGATCTCGAAGAAGTTAAGGTTTTCCGTTATCTGGGCTGCATGCTGCGCAATGACAACAGGCTTGAGACAGAGATTTCCACTAGGATAGCCAGAGCCGCTGCTGCATTTGGAAAACTAAACCGTAGAGTTTGGAACTCCCACGAACTTAAACTGAAGACCAAGTTAGACGTATATCGAGCCACCGTTCTTCCTATGCTTTTATATGCCTCGGAGGCGTGGGTGGTTTACAAATCAGACATTAAACGTTTGGATGCCTTTCATATCAGATGCCTCCGTTCGATATTACGCGTGAAATGGCAAGATCGTGTTCCGAACACTGAAATACTGCGCAGATCAGATATGACGGGTATTGAAGCTATCCTCATAACAAGACAACTCCGATGGTGCGGACACCTTGTGCGCATGGACAACACTCGTTTACCCAAATCCACGTTTTATTCTGAACTACAGTGTGGAAAGCGTAAGGCTGGTGGTCAGTATCTTCGCTATAAAGATGTTTTAAAAAGAAACCTAACAGCCTGCAACATCTCTTCAAGTAACTGGGAACAGCTTGCTTCTAAACGGCCGGAATGGCGGAACAGGGTAAACGACGGCGTGAAATGCTTTGAAAAGCTTCGTCTGCATGACCTTGACGTCCAACGACATCTTAAGAAATCCCGACCAAAGCAAACTTACAACTATACTTATAATGCCAGCGGACAGCTTTACTGCGAGAGTTGTAATCGCATATTTAAGACTAAGTTTGGCTTTGCGAGTCACATTCGGGCACACGAGAATGAAGCAAGAGTGTCGCCGTCGACGGATACGTCGAGGAGGACATCATCATCATCATCATCTATCGGGCAGGTAATGCAATATGCACATTATACCGGCAGGCTTATTTAACGGAATCTCGGTTCAGTCTCAGTTTCGTCCTGTCATTACTGTCACATTACAGCCACAACACCGACGAAACTGATACTGAACCGAGTTTCCGTAAGATAATTAGCCCTCTGAAATCCTGGCCCGACCGCGATGGATTACTGTTTTTGACCCATTTTAATTTCGCAAACAGCCAATCAGATTACTGCCACAGCGCGTGTGTTAGCCTGCATAATACATCGCGATACTACTGTAATCCCGTGATACTTCGGATCCCGAGATCTTGGGATTATGAGTGTATTCTTGACTCATGGAAATCTATTGAAGTCCTGTAATGTTGTTTTACTTAATCTCTAAACTTACCTTTTTCGGCTAGGACAACAACGGGTAAATGAGACAAAACACTATCCAGTGACAAGTAAATTGATTTTTATTAGAGACTGACTCGAGATAAACCAAAAACTAAAAGGTGTCCTGAAATCAACACATAAACATACAAAATAGGTACACTGTTAAAACAATTAAAAGTTACTGTTTTAGTGATCTTAAATAAAATTGAAGGTTCATGAATGCCTGCCCAAGGATATCAGAAACTGGACTTAATTGAATGTGATTAGAAATTGACGATGATGCTACACTATGGGTGAACTCCTAAACTTGCTGATATGAATGAACGGTGGTTATTGATGTGGATATTTAATTATAAAACTAAATGTTAGTTTTTGGGTTAATTTAATAGATGGATGGGGTCACCGCTCTATGTGTGATCCTCTGATTATATTCTCACTGCTTGATACTAGCAGGATAGTAAAACAGCCGGAGGCGACTCCCGGGCTTCCCTGATCTGTCCTCTAACGCCGAGCGTACTGAATTTTCTGCTTCGCGGGCGGAGTGGTGTTTCGGAGGGGCGCCGTACGCGTCTCGTCACCTGCGAGAGTGGATTATGAACGGAGGTGCTTACTACTTTAATTTTCAGATATTATTGTAACCCGTGAATTCTCACCAAGGGGCTTTACTGTAATGTCTTAACAACGAAGGCTGAAGGGCCCTATTCAACATAAAAAACGTCAGAGCAAGGGGAAGGTTGATTCCCCAGACCAAACCTCTGAAGTGGCCACTTGCATACCTATTATGATGCTGTGACTTATTTTTTTATATTTATTATTTGTAAGTAAATGTTTATTTTGTGAATAAATTATGTTCCACAGTATAATGCCTTTCTGTTTATATTACAGGGAAGCTCTGGCTACAGAGATTAGCCAAGATTATGTTTACATGAGGGCTTTCATGCCACATGGTGTGCACTCATGAAATCACCATTTAAGTGAATTATTTATGAAAGTTTACTATTAAAAAGAGAAAGTAAACCCTTATGGGGTCCCTTTGTATTAATTAACTTGATAATTTCGGTAGATTAGGCAAGTATAATAGTAAAATCAAGTTGGGGACACTGACTATGAAATTCTGATGTGAAGTGCACTGACACTAACCTGCGGCTTCAGCTATTAACTCCTATAGTAAATACTCGGCGATCCTAGGTACTTTTTAATCGGAAATAGACGGGCGTGATGTATGTAATAAAATTGGAATGTAAGTTTAAAATATCATCTAACAAAAGTCAAGGTCCTTATCAATCACAGACAATCTATCTCCTGTCAGTGTCATACCTGTCACTGTCAATCTGACAGATGGGGCGTTACGTGCGTTTGCACTGAATTAAAACGTAAATCAGTGAAGATAATATTACTGGTGTACGATGGCCAAAATCAAAGCCAAAGCTGATGCTACCTCTGAACAATGAAATCGTACAGTTAACAAGGTTCGAAGAGCAGTTTCGGCCACCACAACAAAACATTTAAATACAGTCATTCACTGAAGGAAGCATATTTTTTCCTATTCAATTTTTTATTTACCAGTTCCCACCGATCGTACCTACATACCCACCTATCCTATATATTTATTATATGTGAATACTGGTATAATGGAAGGAAATTTTAAAATGACCGAAGTCTGCAGACATACTGCCATAATAAAAAACCATATTACAAATGAAAATACGAAAACCCAAATTTTTAACAAGGGTTTTTTATAAAAGTTGTAAAATTGTTGCATTCTTTTCTTAAATACCGTCTACAGTTTACACACATTTCTTTGCTTAAACACACTAAGTATACAGTTATGACTTGTTTTAAGAACTGCGGGATTTAAAGAAAGAGATTTACACAAACATTATTGGGTTGTTTATCACTCAAACTTTCGTTCATTTTCTTTCAGTGGTTGTTGTGTAAAAACAGGTTATCTAATGTTTTCAATTTTTTTTTTTGCAAGAGCAAGTTCATTTCATAGTTGACAGCAACAGTAACACAGTGTTAACGGGACAGTAACACACTGCTTACGGGATTTCGTCGCGCGTTCGGAGTAGATCCCGTGTCATTACGCGGGATGACGGGATGTGGGACTTCATCCCGGGATCGCGACTTCGGCGCGGCTCCAAGTCACGTAACTTATTAACCCGCGCTTGCATTTTTAAAACTCGGATGTCTAGTGCTCGCTCCAACAATTCGGTCAAAATGGTCAGAAATCACGGACTGAATCTGAATCTAAGCTAAATAAAACAAGCACAGACGTTTATATTTATTTTACGATCAAGTTGAAATCTAGGATTCCAAATTGAGTTGGTAATGCTTCTATTATAAGCATGGATTCTCAGTTAAAATCGATGCAACCATTAGAAATTGCTAATTTCTGTTACCTTTTCACATATAAATCATATACTTAATAAATATTGATGAATTTTATCATAGAGATACCTAGATTAGTTGTTGTAGGACCACAGAATAAATTAATCAGAATCAGAATAGTTTATTTGTGAAATGTAGGCTAGTTTTACAATATTGGCAGATCTTGTGTTTTGTATCACAACATTTCCACCTTAAGCTATCAAGATGACGCAAGCCATGTCACTACTTACCAAGTCTACTTAAGTTTAATCTGATAATTGTTAATTAATTAAAATTAAAAATATCTAATACTAAATTGTTAAATGTCACAAATAGTAACCAAAATAATATTAATAATCAGAATCTAAATTAAAATGTCAATTCATCTCAAAGATCTAGGACGTATGTTACTTTTGGTCCCGACATTTTCATGCAAACCCTGAAAAACTTATATGCGATTGAAGTGGCGAGCGGAACGCTATTATTTTCTAAAGTACCAATAGCAGATAAGTAAGTCCATTGTTTTTTTTCTACGCATACTGAACAGTAAAACAAACATGATTCTGCATGAACAATGTTCTGCAAACATGCATATAGTTCGAGGCCGCACAACCTAGTTTATTTTGTCATAGTTTCAGCAAATGAGCAAGTTCTAATTCAGTTTAGGGTTGCAACGAGCTCGGCATTGAGTTAGCGGCGAGTAATCAGATGCGCTAATGTTGCCTTAGTGCCGAATTACCGACTAAATCAACAATTTACTAGCGAACTAGTTCTGCGTTATTGTTTGTATTAGTCTTCATCTTTGAGATTCAATCCATATTTTCTAAGATGAACCTTCATGTCTGAGGCTTTATTTGGTCGTAAGTTCTGCAAATGAGCAAGTTCTAGTTCAGTTGAGGTTTACAACGAGCTCGGCATCCAGTAAGCGGCGAGTAATCAGGCGCGCTGCACTAATGTTGCCAGCTTAGTGCCGAATTACCGACTAAATCAATACTTTGCTAGGGAAACTAGTTCTGCGTTATTGTTTATACTAGTTTTCATCTTCGAGATTACATCCCTGTTATCTAGGATTAATATTCATGCCTGAGAGAGACTAACTGAGCCTACAAAATGTCATTACATGACTGAACCATGAATAACAATTTTTAAACGCCAGCTGCAATATACAAACAAATAAGCTTTGCCACTGCGCCATTAGGTTCTTTTATTATTTATAGTCACGCCAATAGTATTATTTATAAGAAATGCAAACTATAGTCTCTAAAAAGAGTTGATACATTAAATAGACCTTTTGCATTGACACTTAGCTACTCTATTATGTAGTCTCTCTATGTTGTTAGTAATATAATAAATAAATAAATAATTGCATATTATCACACCAATTATTTAGCCCACGTTAAGTTTCATGAAGAACTTGTGTTATGGATACTAGATAACTGATAAACATACTATCAAATCACAGTACAATGTCCTCCAGGTGCCCCCCTCCCCCACACCTGTGGGGGAGGGGGGCACAATCAGGACACATTGTGGTCCAATATCCTATTGTGTCCCCGCGCGCTGATAGTTGGGCAAATTGAAATGGTATTAGGATCACAGATGGCGTTACTGTATCCATAGTACAATCGGGGAACTTCCCGGATGATCAGTAGTTTTTGTTGGGAAACGATTTCTCGAAAACTACTAAGATTAAAGAAATAATTCATTATTCAAATAATAGTTATTTGTTATGCAAGGCTGGAAAGTTGGTTATTAGCGGCCAGAGGCGGCCAGTTAGCTCCACCTATTGAATCCTGCGCGAAGCGAGGACTCTAAAAACTTTTCTGCCGAGTGCAACACACAATTTTTCACCTCACACTTGCTCTGTAAAGGAGGTTTTGTCATTCAGTTTCTGCGTAGTACATTTTAATCTATATACTTAATTCAGGTTCGCAAAATTTGTGACGACTCGATAGGGACTTTGGCGCGTAGTACGCGGCCGAGTAAGGTATCAAATTTAAGGTACTCGAGTCTATTTGTTCCGAAAAATATAAAATATATTACAAAATGTTAAACGTGATGATCACAAACTGCAATTAAAAAGTGTCATTATTTTCGCATAATTTGGAATTTTTCGTCGATCGACGAACCCGAGTATGTTCTATGATTTGTGATATAAATGTTTTCTATATATCTTTTACTTTTTTAAATAAACCTTCCTAAAAAATCTCTACTGGTCGACTTTGTTGTGTACTTTGCGGTAAATTTTCTCGATAAGTTTGTTTTTAAGATTTACAAAAGAAGAGTGAATTATTTTACAGCTCTTAACACTTGTAGCCCGACTTGTCTCTATTGTTGGTCAGTCAGGTCATTTCAAATTTTCCCACGACGGGTATGAAAGATTTAAATACAATACCAAATAACTATCTAAGCACAATATTTTGTGAAAATACTCGAAAGTCAGTACTTTGAAATGAGTGAGTACGTCATGACATTTATTATCAGATACCATAGATCCAGAGTCGTTAGTAAAACAATAATGGAAAGAATACTTAAATAATATGTTAGTATAAATGATGAATCAATTTAAATAATAATAATGTCAAAAAATAAATTCAAATTCAATTTACAATGTCAAAAAAAAAACTATTCAATTTGATTATTAAAAATCATACTGTTAACATTTATCAATTTACTATAAAATTAATTATGTCCCGTAAAATATTAATTGATGCGATACACTGATTCTCTCATAGGATTAATCAGGGAGGAAACCCAGTGCCTCTGTAGAGAACTGTCGGGCTGAGCCAGTAACCTTGTTATGTCGCTGGGGCCGCCAAGCATTCTACCTCTAACAGATGAAATTTTGTTGCGCATTTCAGTGTCAGAAGTTATCAGAATCGTTTTTCATTTGTAGTGTTTTTATAAACTGTATGTATCGTAACAAGAATTTTGTAGATCACTACGGTTCGGTTGGTGGTAGTCGGTTGGTGGTCTTAGGGAACTCATATAGGTATCTGTGAAGCATAATGCAAATGCTCATGGGCTAAAATACAATCCCAAGAAGAGCCAGCTTATGGTTTTCAAAGCTGGGCCTAAATACCCGACGGACGTACCTCCCGTTAGATTGGGCGTTGTCGACCTGTGTTAAATATCTCGGTCATATTGTGACAGATGATTTAAAGAATGACGAGGATATTGAGCGCGAACAGAGAGCGCTGTCGATAAGGTCGAATATGATAGCCCGCAGGTTCGCTCGCTGCTCATTACCAGTAAAAATAACACTCTTTCGAGCCTATTGCACCTCTTTCTACACTTGCATCCTGTGGGTTAAACACACACGACGAGCGCTAGAAACCCTTCGCGTTGCGGCTGACTCGCTTCTGTAGCGCATCGGGGATGTTCGCCGAAGCGGGTGTTGATGGATTTTTTGCTATTATGCGAAAAAGGGCAGCTTCAATAGCGCGGCGGACGCGCGACAGCAGCAACAGCCTCCTGAACGTGGTTGCGGGCCGCATGGACGGCCCCTTTATCAGGCATTGGCTGTCATTGTATGCACCGGTGCCTCCATTTCAAAGATTGCTTTAAATAGATTGATACTAACATAGGATAAGTTTTACTAACATAATGTGAGCCTTACCCCCATATTCTAAGTCGTTACTCCAAAACTTTTTACACTCCACTCAACCTCGTCGTGGGTAAAAATGGTAGTGTGCGCTAGGCCTAACACGGAGTGGCTACGTACTCTTTGGCTCCTCCAGGTCCTTACGGAGTTATGACTTAGAATACCGATTTTGAGGAGCATTTTGAAGAGGTTTTCAATGAGGTTTCGTTAAGTCGAGGACGAGTAAGTTTTGGAGGAACGACTTAGAATATGGGTGTTAGTAGCCTAAATAAATGAATTAATAATAATAATATTAACTACAATTGAATACGAAAACGTTATAATAACAATTAAGCCCCCGAACTATAACTATACCATAACTTTCGAGTAAGTATCGAGGAAGTAAAGTAAAAAAATGTATGACATATTTAGCAGCGTTCCTACCGGACGTAAACGGAACTACATTTTCTACATTTTTGGACATTACGTGCTCGATACTTACTCGATACTATTTCGATAGTTTTACGTGCTTACCTGGCGTGATTGGAAACACCATACTTCTGGGTCTATTCCGCTATTTAAGAAACTTCATTTAGTATTGCAATACCTCACATTTACATTAAGTACCTACTAATTTTATAAAGACAAAAGAGCTCACGGGACCTTCCGGGGGAATTAGCGTAATTTCCTAGTGCTTTGGGATCCTCGTTATAAGCCGCCCTATTCTGTGGCTTTAACTAGCCACATCCCTAATGAGGAAAGAATGGAATTATTTTTTTTGGCTAGTGTGTTCTGATTAAAGGATTTCTTTGACCTGGTACTTTTTGCATTTAATTTATAGAACCCCTAACAGATTCACAATATAAGATATTCCCTCATGGCCGAGCTTGACAGACTGATCGTATTCGATCACGTTTGTTAAGCAAAGTTCGGCCCGGTCAGATGTCGGATGGGTGACCGTAAAGTGGCATTATAACTGAGCGCTTCCGTGCTTCGCAGGGCACGTTGAACCGTCGGTCCCGGCTGTAGTCATTTGATTACAGTCGTTAAGCAAAGTCAGAGGCCTTATAGGCGGCTTGATAAGCTCTGACACCAGAGGTGGCCACTAATGCTCACTCGAATAGAAGAAGAAGAAGAAGAAAAATATATTATTATTATAAAACTAAATATTTAGAGTTCCTACAAATACAATCATCATGAATCTATCTGCTGGTCGCATTTTATAAGTTAAGAATACTATGGTAACGTTAATTAATAACTAACCCCGTTGAATATTTCTGGGGAAAGGCCACGCATAGGACGACGGTCCATGGGTAGGCCCCCAACAAGGTGGACCGACGATCTGGTGCGGTTACGAGAAGCCGCTGGATGCGAGCAACGTAGGACCGATCGTCGTGGAGAACCTTGGGGGAGATCTATACCCAGCAGTGAGTGTCATGTGGCTGAGACGACGACGATGAATATTTATGTTTGAGAGAAAATAAAACCATCCAACGTTTTAGACAATCTGTATGCCAAATGTCATCCAAAGTCGCTCTTCCTTTGCATTATTGAGCAACAAACATTCCAAACGTTGATTGGTGGTGGACTTGTTGTTGTTGTTGTTCACGCCACAACAACAACTTTTTCAACAACAGTGTTTCGGCAGTTAGAGATAAGATAGTCAGTTTCTCAGTAGTTCAGGATTCCGGGAGAGGCTCGCTTCCATCTTTAGCCTTATCAATACTGCCCTTTTCACACCACCCCTGAACTCCCCGCTCTAAAAGGTAAAGTTAGAGCGAGAGCTGCAAGCGTAGCATGCGCACTGCAACTCGGTGTCGACACTTATCTCGCAATGACTGTCCCAATCATATCAGCAGGCCTATCTTTTAGAAACCGTCATGTCGTAAGAACGTTTTGTTTTCCTTTTGTTTCAATACTGTTTAAATTACTTTATTTGACACAAGTTGTCGTAGTAGGTTTGATTGATAAAAATCTTGTTTGAGTGAATGATTGAGCGATGACTCCACAAAACTTCCGTCAAAAGACAAGCTTGTTTTAAGAGGTTCTCGGTACGATATGACATATAACAACATTGCGCCGATACAAACTGACATTACACAATATTGCGTTAAGAGATGGCGGTAGGCCCCCTGTTTAAATTACAAGCTTGACTTTATTTGACACAAGACGTCGTAGTAGGTTTGATTGATAACAATCTTGTTTGAGTGAATGATTGAGATGACGCCACAAAACTTCCGTCAAAAGACAAGCTTGTTTTAAGAGGTTCGCGGTACGATATGACATATAACAACATTGCGCCGATACAAATTGAACAATATTGCGTTAAGAGATGGCGGTAGGCCCCAAGTACGCTGTGAGCGAAACGACACTGCGCTAGCGCGAGAAAAGTGTCGATAAAGCATTGTCTAGGTGCGCATACGCATGCAGTTCCGCCTACCGGTGCGATATAGCTTGCCACGGTCGGTAGTATGAAAAGAGCGTTAACATCAGGTATGATGAAGGCTAAGAGCCTCCCGTCATTCATAAAAAAATCTTGCAAATTTATATTACACACTGCTTGTACAATCAGCGGAACAGAAACTAATTATTTATTATCGTAAATTATGTATGCATTGATAGGATTTTTGAGCTTAAAACCTCTTCTGAAAATGAACACGATAGCCATTCAAATTATCGCGATTATATTGACTTAAAATAAATAGAATAAAGAAAAATACCAAAAAGTGATAACCATACTGTGTACATTCACGTGCAATGACATAGAAACACAAAGCAACCTTGTCACATTAAAATATTGAATGACATTTGCAAAGCGCCATTCTTAATGCCGAGCTCCGTTTAATTCTGAATAACAAGAGGAACAGTGTTCGTAATATTGAAAATGTTTAATATGACAAAGTCTTCTTAATTCGTCCGTGCAATTTACAACAAATTAAAAAACTACCTCCTAGGGATTACAACGTAGTATGGATTATTAAAGGTACTATAGATTAACTTAACTTCTTAATTTCTCAGCAAATGTTTGTCCTTGCGAAGTAACTTCGTCATCAGCCATTTTTAATGTCCCCACTGCTGGGGCACCACGCGGGCCCAATGCGGATTTGTGGGTTTTAACGACTGCAAACTCAGCCGGGACTAACGGCTAAACGTGCCTTCCAAAGCACGGAGGAGCTCGAGATAGTAAATGTTTGGTAACCCATCCCGTGACCGACCTTTGCGAAAGTTGCTTAACCTCAACAATTGCAGGCCGAGCGCGCAAACCACTGCGCCAACTTATCTAACTAATTTATGTTTTTTTTTAATTTTTGCATTTTTCAATGCTATTTTTATACTTATGGTAAATTTTAAATAGAAAAATATTTGAAAAAATTAACTCGGCCACAAGTGAGTTCTCAGACGGGAATCGAGCATTGGACATTGGACCGGATTTCCAAAGTTCGCGGGCTCGATTCCCGTCTGAGAATTCACTTGTGGCCGAGTTAACTTTTTCCAATATTTTTCTATTTAAAATTTACCATAATTATCTAACTAATATTAAAAATCTTAGTCGCAAAAGCCCCCGAACGGATTTGGATCTAATTTGGCACAAATATAGTTTATAGTTTGGACAGAAAAGTTTTTACCCCGGTGCGTTGTTCGTTGGAGTTTTTCTGAATGCCTACGCAGACGAAGACACGGGCAAAAGCAAGTTACAAATTACTTTGACCTTCCATCACGCCCAAACTAAGCAACCAATATTTTTGGCATAAAGTTAGTTAAAAGGACTTAGAGAAACATAGGCTACTTTTTCTCCCAATATTCCTACTGGAACGGAAACCACGCGAGTGAAACGATAGGCGGAAGCTAGACATAAACAACTAAAGCAATCCTTCTCCATACTCTGTGATCAGAATATTAATGTGTGAGCTCACAAGTGACGTAATAGTTCATTGCAGATTATGGCTGCCTATAAATCTGCTACAGCGAGGACCGAGCCAGCTCTCTGGGTCTCGGGCTCACACACTCTCGAGCTCTCGGCTCGCCGCTGTGACACTCCCTGCATATAAATCGGAAGTCTTGTATTATCGTTTTACAATGTGCGGTAGTAAAAGGACCAACAGACATTCATATTTGAAGATTATAACGTTGTGCTTTGAGCTTGAATATTTTCATCATAAATAAATTGATACTGACCTGTATGTACGTCACAGCTTGCAGCACAGTAATCTTGTAATGCGAATAATGTTCTAATGTATGATAAGTCCTTCTTTGCGAGTTGAAAATTCTTTACGGTTAAGATTAACAATAAAATGTACTTTTATCGTAGTTTTCTTGCTTTTTTTATGATGAAAATTTACCTTACTGATGTGTACTTACCTCTCAAACTGCACCTTCTCGTACAGTACGCCAACAGGCAGAGGAGAGTGAGAGTATACTTTCTGTGTACAATTTTTCTGCTATGTATTAACGACCTGCTTATGCCCGGTATTTTGGGGTACGCAGATGATATAGCATCGTTGTAGATAGTTATATGTCTGATGCAAGAGCCAGCGCCGAACATGTCCAGTGTCATAGGAAGGCGATGGTCGGTCGCATGAACCTATCTCTGCAGGCAGTCTCCGAATGGGGCGATGCCAATCTGGTCAGGTTAAACCCCTCAAAGACCGCTGAAGTGTCTTTTTTCCGCTGACACCTATTTTCCGTGGTATATCCGTGCCGATTACGGTCAGTAATTCTCGTTATACATTATCACCAACTCTCAATTTTGGGTCATTCATTGAGAATAAAGCTTAATTGCGCAGATCGTTGTGGAGATCTTTGGGGGAGGCCTATACCCAGCAGTGGGTGTCATGTGGCTGAGACGACGACGACGACGACGAAAGCTTAATTAGCATCAAAAAAGCTTGGCGTTCTTGCAAAGGTGAGGAAGTACTTCACTTCCGGTATTGCAGTTGCTCATCTAGCGCAAGTTCGATCGTGTATGGAGTACTTTTCTGATCTTTGGGATGGTTCCGCCCAATACCAGCTCCAGACGCTTGAGTCGTCTTGAGTTGAGCAGAGGGCTAAGAAGCTCATTGGCAACAATGACCTCTTTCAAGGTAGTTACATAAAAAAATATATTATACTCAGTGCTTACACAGAAAATTTACGGATTTTTATAATTTTTATTTTTATGAACGACGGTGAGACTCTTAGGCTCGTATTCCAAAAAGTGACTCAAGCAGTTGAGACCAGTTTTTTTTATTTTATTTATTTGACATAACACAACTTTTACATGGTCAACAAGCGCACCAAAAATCGCTAGGATTTGTCCGGTGTGCTGTGAGTACGTAATTTAATTCACATATCTATAAGTACTCGTACTTATAAAAAGATTATAAAGAAAGAAAATTAATGTTGGACTACTTAACTTACTTGTACGAGTCATCGTACGTGATTGTTTACATTGCTTACTTTGCAATACGTACAATAATTATTAAATCAGTGCTAATTAAGCATTCGTTGGAATTGGTTGTTATCATTTTTAACCTTTCCTTCTATCAAGCAAATCTTATCATTTATCGTAATATCATATCAATTTCTTATCATTATCATCTAAAGTGTAGGTAAAGCACCCTACATTTATTGGTCCTTCGAGCTAAAAACTGAACTTTCGTATAGGGACATACCGCGAGTGTGACATACTTTCATTGGTGAGTGAAGTTCCTACGTGTACGAGTACCAGCTAAGCCAGTGGACATTTTCATCGGTCTACTTTCATATCATCATTTACGTGTTTTTTTACGGTAGCGAATCGGTTCTCCTGGCCTCCCACAAGCGGGTCTCACCGGGTTGAATTGAGAGTCGTATATATCGTTTAAAGAATACACTAGCTCTGCTCAGTAGCAGACGTCAATATTTCCAGTGCATTATAATATCAATATCAATATCATGATGGAGCGCCAGAGTGTAATAATCAAGGAGATTGAGAGAATCTACACAAACTTCAAGAAGGATCCCAAGGACAGGAAAACACCTGAATATTTTCAAAAGAAAATTGAAACTATTAGTAGCTTATGGGATGAGTACAGGCAGAATGATTTAAAGTTGCAAGAAAGCGAAGATAAGTCTTCTGATTACTTTACCAAGAACATTTATCAGCAAACGGAGCATTTTTATCAATCAGCACGGGCAGTAATGGAAGCAGCTTCCAAGGAGTTATCAAGACCATCTACACCTATCCTTAGACGAGGGGAGGGGTCAACAATCAGGTTTGAGGTCCCATTCATTAACACTACAGCAGCTTCGACTGATACCGTTAGCGAGTTGTTATCAACCCAACAAGCAAACTTTAGAGCTTTGGAAAGGCAAATCAAGCGTATTGATGAGCAGCAAATCGATGAAAAGTGGGAGATTGAAGACGAGCTCAAGAATTTACAACATCGCTGGCGTATCATTGATGATCTTCACCTTCGTATAGACAGCATTTTGAAAGGCCGGAACACCAGCTATGAGGACGCGTTTGCAGACATTGAAGATAAGTTCACTAAAATCAAAAGAAAGCTTAATAGGAAATTGTGCTCTACAGCTCATTTACATCAGTCTGTACCACAAATAGAAATCCCTATTTTCACAGGAAAATATACACAGTGGCCTACATTTTGTGATCTGTATACGGAGGCGATCCACAACAACAAACATCTCACCAGTGCTCAAAAAATGCAGCATTTAAAGGGAAGAGTAAAGGGTGAGGCCGAGCGCCTTATACAACATCTACACATATCAGCAGAGAACTACGAAGCAGCCTGGGACATTTTAAATCACCGGTATAATAACCCACAATTACTATTCACAAATCAAGCCGAAATGTTACTCAATCAGCATAATTTATCAAAACAATCATCATTTGAATTGAAGAAGCTTTATGACACTACAACTGAATGCATTCATGCTATACATAATTTAGGAGTTGACACTAATACCTGGGACCCTCTATTAGTGCATATTTTATCAAAGAAGTTGGATTCAGAAACATACAGCGATTACAAGGAGTCGCGTAAAGAGCCACGCGAGCTACCTACGCTAGAAGAGTTTATGTCATTTATTGAGGCCAAGTTCACGGCGCTAGAACCGATCCAAAGAAAAGAAAAGGATGGCAGAAATCATTTAGTCGCCGAGAAACCTTTTTATCATAACAACAAGCCAACATTTATCAGCAAGCCATTTACGCCGAAAGGATATCAGAATAATCCTACCAAAAGGGCATACTATCATCAATATCAAGCTGCTCCTGCTTACACTAGGAAGTCCTGTGCAGTATGTCGTTCAAATCATGACCTATTTATGTGCAAGATATTTTTAGAGTTGCCTGCTAAAGAAAAAATTGAAGCAATAACAAAGAATAAAATTTGCCCTAATTGCTTGTATAAACATTATGACAAACAATGCACATCGATTCGTAGATGCAAGGAATGCAATGAAAATCATAATACACTGATTCACGATGCAGTGACGCAATCGCGTGAAGCAAATAATAAAATAAATAAATGTGCATTTGAGCCGCAACCATCTACGTCATCGAGTTCGCCCGCACCTATTGCAAAATCACCGCGACAGCACCATACTAATTATGTGGCCGCGGACGACGAAGAAATTTTACTTACGACAATTTCTATCAAGGTCAAGTCGGTTGATAACAGTTATATCACATTAAGGGCACTCTTAGACCAGGGCTCACAGATATCAATTATTTCTGAAAGTGCTGCGCAAGCACTTGGATTACAGCGCCAGAAATACCACGCTTCCATATCAGGAATTGGGCCAAGTTCAAAACAAAGCAAGGGCATAGTCACGCTCGAATGTCAGTCAATTTATGAAGATTATAATTTTACAACTCAAGCATTAGTCATATCAAGAGTAATAAACAGTTTACCAAATTCATCATTTAAGAAAAAATCATGGCCTCACATTCAACATATCAAGCTAGCGGATCCTGACTTCAATGTATCAAAGCCTATCGACTTGTTATTGGACGCAAGTGTATACTCAGATATTATCATGGAAGGGCTTATCAAAGGACCCGCACGCGCCCCCGTAGCTCAACAGACTAGACTTGGGTGGATCTTATCAGGCAATATAAAAACCTTTAATTGCAACGTAATCATTAATCACGTGGACAAGTTGGCCAAATACTGGGAAATTGAAGATATCATGGATACACAAGAGCTTTCAACCTTATCTGAACAAGATCAATATTGTAAAGATTTATATCAACAAACAACAAAGCGTTTGGATGACGGAAGATATGAGATCGCTATCCCTATGAAGCCTGGATTTGAGAATGATTTAGGCACCTCTAAGTCAATCGCTATCGGCAGATTTTTGCAGATTGAGCGAAAGTTTGAGAAACATCTACAATTATCAGACGGATATCGGAAGTTCATGACTGAGTATCAAGAATTAGGTCACATGCGCAAGGACGACGCAGGTTTAAACGAGACAACATGTTATTTACCGCACCATGGAGTTTTAAAACTGGACTCATCTACTACGTCACTACGCGTAGTTTTCAACGCGTCATCAAAAACATCATCTGGTCGCAGCCTTAATGATCGCATGGAAAGCGGGCCTAATCTACAACAGGATCTTCAGTCACTGATTTTGAAATGGCGCGCACATAAATATGTTTTGACTGCGGACATAGAGAAAATGTTTCGTCAAATATATGTTCGAACGGCTGATCAAAGTTTACAAACTATCGTATGGAGACACTCGCCGCGTGACCGATTACAAGAATATCACCTTACAACCGTGACCTATGGTACTAAGTCAGCACCATTCTTAGCGATGCGAACATTACGACAAATCGCTAAGGATAATGAACAACTTCAAACATGCAGCTTATGCCTTAAATCACTGTTTCTACATGGATGACCTTCTCTGCAGTGTACCCAGCTTAGAAGAAGCAAGAAAATTACAGCAAGAATTGATAGAAGTTTTGCAAAAATCAGGAATGAACCTAAGAAAATGGGCTAGCAACGAGCAACAGCTGATACAACATTTACCGTCTGAACAACAAAGCTCTATGTACGAGTTCAAGGACAGTGAAACGAGGAAAACATTGGGCTTGATGTGGAATCCCGCCTCTGACAGCTTTTCTTATCAATACAAAGTGACTAACGATAACAATCATTTAGTCACTAAACGGCAGCTGTTATCAGAAATCTCCAAAGTTTATGATCCCCTTGGATGGCTGTCTCCACTCACAGTCAGAGGAAAACTCCTGTTTCAGCAAACTTGGTTATCAGAATTATCATGGGATGACACATTACCATTATCAATAGAAAAGGAATGGTGTTCGTTAAAGCAAGACATTTCTTCAATAAATATGATTCATATTCCACGATATCTGGGTCACGGTCAATCGCTTCAACTGCACGGATTTTGCGACGCATCAGAAAAAGCGTACGCTTGCTGTGTTTACTTAGTGACAGTAAATGATAAGGGCGAGCGCACATCGAAGTTGGTCACTGCAAAAACAAAAATAGCTCCGACCAAAAAACAAGTATCATTGCCACGATTAGAACTTTTGGGTGCATTATTACTGTCAAAACTTATGAAGAAAGTTTTGGAAACCCTATCATCAGCAGATATCACTATCACAAAAATTTGTGCCTGGACAGATTCAATGATCGTATTGGGATGGATACACGGAGAGTTATCAAAATGGAAATTATTCGTCGCAAACAGAGTACGAGAGATCATAGACGTACTTCCAGCATCCTGTTGGCATCATATAAGATCAGAAGAAAACGCTGCGGATTGCGCTACAAGAGGGTTGTCTACAAAAAGTTTATCAAAATATTCATTATGGTGGGAAGGCCCTAAATGCATCCTAGATTATACGATTCGAAATATGAAGAACCAACTGTTGAAGTCAAGAAAAAACACAATGTGCACACAGCCTTACATGCTACAGAATGCATTATCAATTTATTATTACACAAAATGAGCTCTATAACATCGATTGCAAAAACAATAGCATATGTGTTACGCTTTATTACACGTTTACGCAAACAAGACAATTTAAATAAAAACAATAAATTATCACGAACTGAGCTGAAAAATGCTTACGAATTTATCATAAGAAAAGCAACTGAAAACATTAAACGACGTGGTTATCATCAAGGAGGAAAACATGCCTCCCGGCAAATGGGCATTGGCACGTGTTTGTGAGTTGCACCCCGGCAAGGACGGACACGTCAGGGTTGTAACTCTGAAAACTAAAAATAATATCATGAAGAGGCCAATCAACAAGCTTATCATTTTACCGACGCAAGAAAAACAGTTAGAGAGTAATGAAATATCAAGTGGCAAGCAACCAAGACCAAGGAAAGCATTCCAGAATAATTTTATCATCATGTCTTTATTATTTCTGCTGTCTATCATTTCCGCAAGCCTGCAACAATCATTGAACATAGCGCAAATCAATAACACAAATTCGCTTTATTTTGATAAAACTGCCGATATGCAAATTATTAAAGACAAATGGACTACGATTGTTTATTACAACATGACTGGTTATTGGCAGAGTATTGAAAGCCTGGATGCTTACATAAAAAAATTACGCAGCTACTGTGACGAAACAGACGAAAAGGACATATGTTCCACTTTAATAACACAATATGACCACGATCTTAACGAAATCAAGCATTACAACGAAATACTTATTTTTTCTCACTATCATCGTACAAAAAGAGCATTATTTAACGCTGTCGGAAACGTCGCCAACTTCTTATTTGGGGTATTGGATGACAAGTTTGCAGAACAATACCAACAGGATATTGAAAAGATAACGCACAATGAAGCCCACCTTCTACAATTATTAAAAAATCAAACATCAGTCGTTGAAGCTCACAACAATATTTTACATAGACACGCACAACATATGGATCAACAGTTTGGAAACATCAATAAACAACTTTACAATATTTCTCAAGATACGAACATTATCAGAAAATCCCTTCACATATTATCAAATGGACTCTCACTAAACATACTGATATCAAACATAAGAAGAATCCAGGAGAGCCTTATAAACACGGTAACCGACATATACCAAGGACGCATTGATATCCACATATTATCACCCGATCAGCTAAAGGAACAGTTGAATATTATCTCCGGACAGTTAAATAGAGAATTAACTGTGCCCGTCAAACCTGAAAATATTAAACATTTATATGAAATACTCCAAGTGAAGGCAAAGATCAAAGGAAACTATCTTATTATGGAAATGAAAATACCACTAACTACGAGTGAAAACTATGAGATAAATCACGTGATAAGCCTGCCGCAAGTAACAGATAACAAAACAATATACGCTTTACCTATCACTGAATTTATAGCATTCAACATGAGAAGGGATACCTTTATTCCTATGACGCAGACCGACTTATTATCATGTACAAAATTTCATCAAGATAGATATTTGTGTGGCTTGAATGCCCCAATCTACGAACTAAAAGTTGATCATTCAATATGTGATATAAAAATAATTACGAACGGCAGCAATCAAACATTCTGTAAAATAAAAATAATTCAATGCACAGACGTATGGATCAAATTACATTCCAGCGACGCGTGGCTCTACTCATGTTGCGAAGAGTGTCCCGTGCGCGTCATGTGTCCGGCGAGCCTGACGTCACGCAGACTACGCGGCTGTGGCATCATTACCATAGGTCAAGACTGTGTTGTGAAAGGAGACACCTTCACACTGATCGGACACCATGACTATAGAAATCAATTAGAAGTACAATCACCGACACCGAAAATAGAGATTCCTCTCACATCCAGACTGAACGAGTTTATCAACACATCTGTACCTATTCATCTCATAGAAATGGACAAAGAGGATGAGATCAAGATAAAGAAACAGATCCAAAGTCTGAAAGAAGCTACCATTGATGACGTATCCATTCATGACAAACATCATTACGTCATGATATACACTTTGTTGTTCATCAGCATTTTACTAATCATTTGTATTGTTTGTTTGTTTATTTGTTTCAGGCGGCAAGGGCAGTCCAAAGACAGAGTAAGCGTTGTGCCGCCACCAAAGCCAGTGCGGTTGTACACAGCACCCCCTGGCGACAACACCGCCTCATCAAATGACTTCCCACTCTACGCGAAACCATCGTGTGGGTCCTCATGCCATACACGGGATCAGACTATGACGAAAACAATAGAATTTAAAGACATTCAGTTTAATGAATAATTATAGTCAATTTAATTTATTTCTATTGCAATGTTTACATAAGTTATATTTACCTAAGCATTTTTACATTTTATACACCTTTATATTACTTACTTTATCATTGTTAAATTTTAATTATTGTTTATAATTTTTTCTTGTTTTTTTTGGATTGGCAAGATGTACGAGTCATCGTACGTGATTGTTTACATTGCTTACTTTGCAATACGTGCAATAATTATTTTATTTTTATAGCAATAAAATCAGTGCTAATTAAGCATTCGTTGGAATTGGTTGTTATCATTTTTAACCTTTCCTTCTATCAAGCAAATCTTATCATTTATCGTAATATCATATCAATTTCTTATCATTATCATCTAAAGTGTAGGTAAAGCACCCTACATACTGATTACTAATTAAACATTTACACATTGATTTTCTCTAAGTGACAGAATGTTTCATAAACACAAAAAAGAACAGTGTAATTGTAACATGTAAACATCGACAGACTATATAAAATTCCGTGGACAGGAGGGAGATAGTACAACAGTGAAGCATGCACAATTGGAGTGAATGTGAAGGAAGGCAGACTCGCATCGCGGCACCAGTCCGTTCTTTTATCTATAGTTTGAAAGGGACGTCGCTACATGAGATGGCTAAGCTCGTACCTGTCTAACTGTTCTTAAGTATAGATCACTCTTGAGTCACGTTCTGGAATACGGGCCTTAGCCTTCATCATACCTGATGTTAAGTATTGATAAGGCAGAAGATGGAAGCGAGCCTCTCCCGGAATCCTCAATCACTGAGGAACTAGCTATCTTATCTCTACCTGCCGGAACACAACAATGCTGAAAACATTGTTGTTATGTCGTCAGACTTAGATAAGATGGTGGTAGCTAGCCAGGCGGACTTACTACAAGTCCTACCATCAACCAAACCGAATACAACATGTACCCCCGCTGGGAATCGAACTCGGGACTGGGTCTGATACCAGTGGTTGTACCACTAGACCACAGAGGCGGAGGAGGATGCCCGAAAATGCCCGTGTCACCAATGTAAGGTTTTTAAGACAAATTTGTAACAAAAATTGATCTGACATTATGCCACGAGTCACCTAGCAGCCACGTCGAGTATGCCTACGTACAGCAGCGTCATTTCCTCCCTAAGGTGTATTGACGTCCTTTATTGGCACTGAAGCGATCAGGAACTTGGTGACATGTCATTGAGCCACATTGAGCTGTCAACAGCGGTTTACAGAGCCACTCGAGCAAATCTCATCATTTATGTCACGCCATATAGTTCTACAATATGAAAAAAAACATATGTGTCAAAAATATTTTTTGATAGTAATCAAACTGGCTTCCAAATATTTCAAACAGGACAGGAACCCACAAACTTTGGATTTGGAGACTAGTTGGCTATTTTCTTATCTCATTTTTTTTCATCTGGCCTTTAAAGGTATTTAATTGATTAGACAACATATGAAATTAATATTACCTATCATGTAGGTTATTTTATCTTTCTTTGTGTCTAATTTTCACAAATGTTTTCAAGTTTCTTACTAGTGTGTGTGCTGAGTTCGCAGTCCGCAGTGGTTCGCGCGCTCGCAGTGATTCGCGCGTTCGGCTTGCGATTGTTGAGGTTAAGCAACTTTCTCAATGGTCGGTCACGGGATGGGTGACCAAAAATTTACTATCTCGAGCTCCTACGTGCTTCGGAAGGCACGTTAAGCCGTTGGTCCCGGCTGCGTTTGCAGTCGTTAAAACCCACCAATCCGCATTGGGCCCGCGTGGTGTGTCATGGCCCGTTCTCTTTATCCACCCATAAGGAAGGCCAGTGCCCCAGCAGTGGAGACATTAAAAATGGCTGATGACGAATGTGTGCCGAGTATCCGATGTTTACAGATAGCCACTACTGTTTTCTCATTATATGTAAACATTGTGTTTTATGAGAATAAATTCTGTAAACCTAACCTTCATAAAATAGCACTATTAAGGTAAACAATTAAATCAAAAACATAACAATATATTAATGGATAAAAAGATCATTTCTATAATTCTTCAGCGCAAATCCTTTAGGTACTTAGATCGAACAAAAATAACAACAATTGTGTAAGTAACACCGTATCCGCGGCAAATGTATCTCTCGATAGTTAGCCAGCAATATCAGATTCCTTGAAACTGCGATTCGAGTCAATTGTCGTGTGCAGCGCTCGCAGCTTGCAGCTCTTGCAGCGCTAGCCGACGTTAGAAGCATACCAATGACCGTGGAGCTGCGCTGATAAATAGCGTCTAGACTTAAATCTGGCTGAAACCGATCTGTCGTTTAAAATCTTAGGTGATGTATTGAGACGTGATACTTTGCCAGATCTAGAGATTGATATATTGCTTCTACGGCTATTGTACGAGAATCCTTTTCAACGTTGATTTTCGCTGCAGATAATGTTTCCTCGTTTGTCCAACACGAGTTGAAAGAAGTCGTTAAGTCTTTAATGAAAATTCTTCAAACCCTTTTTCGTTGAGTTCAAAGGCTTCCGCTTTTGACAGCTCGTGATTTAGATTGACGAAACTTTGAAGTTTTCAACTATAATAGTTCTATCGTATTCTTTAATACCTAATTTAAGTCGCCCAAGTCACTGATCGGTATAATACATGTAACGCCAGTCAGGTTTTCAAGATAAAATCATAATCAAGAAAAGTCACAAAATTACGAAGTGAATTTTGAACGAACTAAGTTGGGCTATAAGATTGAAATAAGTTAAACTAGATTTTTAGCTAAGATAAAACAAAGTCTTTACTGTGTTAAAACTTTTTAATTTGCCTACCTTCATCTATTAGAAATCACCATGTCATAAGAACGTTTTGTTTTAATTGAAGTTGTCACATTTTGACATACTTCACACTTTGGAGGCGATGATTGAGCGAAGACGTCACAAAAATTCTATCAAAATACAAGCTTAATTTAAGAGATTCGTATTACTAAATAGCATGGTGTATTGAAACAATACTGCACTAAGAGGTGGCGGTAGACTTTTCGTTTTAGAGTTTGATAGGAAAAATATTGTTTTAGGTGTGGTTGGTGTGGTAAAGTGTGGTTACTATAGCAGACGGGACTTTGATGCAATTGGTATACCTACAAATAAAACGACTGTCTATCTGTTCTCTTTTCACGCCTAAGCCACTGAAGCAATATTGATGAATTTTGACGTAAAGATAGATTGTACCTACCATAGATACATGAGCTACAATTTTAACCTACTTCCGAAAAAGGAAGGGGTTCTCAATTCGGTTTGTTTGTTATTTTACGTACGTACACCGATAACGCCGAGATTACTGGTCCGATTTACGTAATTCTTTATTATTTTTGTTCGACAGGGGGATAGTGGCTATTTGGTCTCACAAAAATTTGATTCAGTTCGGCCCATTATTTTTTATTTAATAAGCATTTTTGTAAACTTGGACAATGTAATTCTCACGATATTTTGTTTATAATGTACATGAAACCTAATCTAATCTTGAATAAAAGTACTATAGTTTACAAAACAACCTATTACAGACACTAGAAAGTAAAAATTTGTTACTGCAAAAACTAAAAAGCAAAAAATAAGCCTTTTGGAGTCGGTGCCAGAAAAGGCATTCTACTTTAAGCTCCTTTTTTTAATTTTTCTTGCCTTGGCTGGCACCGACTCCAAATGGCTTATTTTTAGCTTTTTAGTTTTTGAAGTTAGTTTTTAACGTAGTTTTTTTGTCGCGAATATTTATGCCGAGAAAAGTCATCGCCACTTTTTCCGCTGGCATGATATAAGCGAGTTCGGCACAGGCGAAGTCACGGAGTCAAGTGTTAACTAAGGTATTTTTTGTACCATTGTCGAGATATAATTAATTAATTAATGGCGGAGTCCTGCGGGTGACGCGGTGACAGCGCCGAAGCACCGGGACATGGACCAATAGTTACGACACATTTATACTGCGGGCCTACCAGCATCTATTAGAAACCATCATGTCATAATAACATTTTGTTTGTGTTTTGTTTTATTAAAAATTGTCACATTTAACACACTTCACAATTATGGAGGCGATGATTGAGCGATGACGTCACAAAACTTCCCTCAAAAACAAGCTTACTTTAAGAGATTCGCAGTACGAAATAATATGGTAAGATACAATACTACGCTAAGAGATGGCGGAAGGCTCCCTGCGGGCCTACTATCATCTATTAGAAATCATGTCATATGAACGTTCTGGTTTTATTGAAGACTAGCGGATCCTCGCGGTTTTACCCACGTGGTGCCCGTTCCCGTGGGAATATCGGGATAAAATATAGCCTATGTCACTCGGGAGAAATGTAGCTTTCTAATGGTCTAAGAATTTTCTAAATCGGTCTAGTAGTTCTTGAGATTAGCGCATCAAACAAACAAACTCTTCAGCTTTATAATATTAGTATAGATGTCACATTAGACACACTTCACACTTTGGAGGCGATGATTGAGCGAAGGCGTCGAAAATCAAGCTTACTTTCAGAGATTCGTAGTATGAAATAGCATGGTAAGATTGAAACAATACTGCGGTAGGAGATGGCGGTGGGCCCCGAGATGTATGTATATAAAGTCATTTTGTGTATGTATAACAGGGGTTGCGCTCTGAGCCATTTACGTTGCCCGTTTTAAGGCAAAAAAACCGACCAAGTGCGAGTCGTACTCGCGCACTGAGGGTTCCGTACAAACCTGTAGGTATATAAGTAAAAGTTCACCCATCACGACAATCGAGTCATAGTTATGGTATTTTTATTGCAAAATGAAATTTAAAATTTTCAAAAATATTCTTTATTACATGATGTAACTAAAATTTTGCGGTTTTCGCAATTTTTCCTTTATTTGTACTATAAGACGTTACTTCGTACCAAATTTCAAGATTCTAAGTTCACGGGAAGTACCCTGTAGGTTTTGATTCTCGTACGAGTTTCGAAAATTTGCTGCATAAACGGCTGTATCTTTTGATTGCTTTGGCTTAGAAGTTTGATTTTTTCACAGCTCCAAGGGACAGTAGACCTGATTATTTGATATAAATTTCAGTTTGATACCTCCACGCATTCCTGAGGAAAACAGTCTTAACAGACAGACAACGAAGTGATCCTATAAGTGTTCAGTTTTTTCCTTTTCAGGTTAGGAACCCTAAAAATAAATCAAATCAGATTACGCAAACGCCTGACAATGTCGGAAAGAAATATAAATATGCAAAGAGAGTTATTTAACGTCGATAACGAACAAATCAATTATAGTAAGAAATAGTTCTGTTGTGATTCCTTGTCAATTTTCATCCTACGACCTCGCCTGTCATTAGGTAAATATGTTAAATAATAATGGAGCTTTACTTGAATAATATTAAGTCACAAAAACTGATGTTCTCCATTTAACGGCCCGTTGTTTTTTTTCAGCAATAAACGTAAATACGGCCGGCAGTATAACGGGTCACGCCTCGTTACCGCCGGCTGTCGGCGTGTACCTACACGCAGACTCGCGACATTTACGCATGTTTTACGCACATTGTGGACAGCAGATGCACATACAAACTTTAATCATTTATTATACTCTATGAGATGTAAAAGTACACAAGTATCTCCTTCGTCCTTCAAGGTAGTATTTATTAGTAGTTAATCCCATCCAAATATGTTCGTGTAAAGTATTGTCAATACGAGAGCCTATGGTTCTCAAAAGTTATTAGATCTCATTTAGAATAGAATAGAATAGAACAGTTTATTTGCATTAAATGTGGTACCTATATTAAATTGGTGGTAACAGTTAATATAAGAAAATCACACATTAGCTAAAGTCTTAGCATACAAATTAGTCACACTTAACAATAAATATATTAATTATACAAAATTAGAATTTTAATTAAGTACACATTCAGGTTTGTAATTAAAAAACTCATCAATTGTATAAAAAACATTTTTGACCAACCATTTTCTTAATTATAACTTTTTAATTTTGCATTTTACAATGCTATTTTTATGTAATAAATATTAAACAAGAAAATATACTAGAAAAAAGCAACTAGTCTCATGTCGCCCTGACGGGATTCGAACCCGCATCCTTGGGGTTCGAATCCCGTCAGGGCGACATGAGACTAGTTGCTTTTTTCTAGTATATTTTCTTGTTTAATATTTATTAAATTTTCTTAATGTCAACTTAAACTTAGTTTAAGGTAACTCTATTATAAATTCTGGTGTCTTATTATAAATTTAAAAAAAGTAAAGTCCTACATTCATGAACTTTACTCCTTAGTCAATATATGTGGCTTGGCCGTTTCGCTGCCGCCACATGGGCCATGGGCGTAAGGTGAATTAAATTAAAAAAATATATATATTTCTTACACTCACACCATTAACCTAGCCCCGAAGTAAGCACTGTAAGGCTTGTGTTATGGGATACTAGGGTAACTGATATAAATATATAATTATACATATATAAGTATTTATGTGTAGAAATATATATAAACGTCCATGACTCAGGTACAAATGCTCGTATTCATCATACAAACATTTGCCCCTACCGGGATTCGAACCCGGGACCCCAGAGTAGGCGACACCTTGAAACCAGTGTACGAACCACTCGACCACGCAAGTCGAATTATTCACTGTAATTACACTTGTTCGGTTCATATTAGTTACGAAACAGACAATCCACATATTTTGACTAAGGTGTAGAGATTAGAAGTTAGGACTTGTAGAGTTAGGGTATGTAGAGTTAGAAGCTTGGCATGAACATGTTTTGGTGGGATTTCACTTCTTTTTGTAAGGATTTACTTAAAATCCTGAAACCCGTTTAATTATTACTAGGACACCCTATATAAATTTTCAGACCTCTAGCATCAAAATTGCTTTTACCTAACACGCTCGGAAAAGCAGGTTTAATCATTCAATTTCTGCGCCAAAAATCGCATCGGTAAAACAAAAGTTATTTTTTTAATTTAAAAAGAATTTTACGTCATAATTGTGTTCCGAGTCGTTTTATGTTACATTTTATTCTTATTTTAAACTAGCGGCTGCTAGCGGTTTCACCCGTGCGGTTGCCGCTCCCGTGGGAGTATCGGGGATAAAAAGTATCCTATGTTTATTAGCAGGGTATCAACTATCCGTGTACCAAATTTCATGCAAATCCAGTCAGTAGTTTTTGAGTTTAATCGTTGCCTACAAACAAACAAACAATCAAATCTTTCCTCGGTAACTCGCTGTGAAATCCAACTTTCCAGCCCTGCATTAACTATTGAAGTTTCAAACAAACTACCATTCCCTATTTTTAAGGGTTGGGAGGTAACAGTTCCAAGTTTTATATTTTTTGTTATTTGTGTACTCATATAGCTTCTAGGACTTCAGGAAATACCCTATGAATTTTTATGATCATCGTGAGTCAGTGACGAAATTGGGTATTTTTTTAGATATGAATAAAATCAAAAGCTTATGAGCTATGCAATTGAAACTTTATGAGTTTAATAAGACCACTATTGACATTACATCCTGAGAATTTTGTTTTTTCTAGTATAATACAAACCCGAAGTATGGGGCTTCAAAAAACGACGAAGCAATTCGAGAAAAGGTAGTTAGTCCCCTTGCCCTTCGCTTGGCTCGCATTGGCGGGGAAGCTGCCGTGTGCAGATCTGTGGATTTATGTCAAGGGAGGGTCGATCGCGGAATGGGAAATAAAAAAATCACTATCTCGAGCTCCTCGATACTTGGGACGGCATACCTAAGACCAGTTCCCCAGCAGTGGAGATATTATAATAGCTGATGCTGTTGGTGACAAAGTTCTTCAGTACCTACCTAGCCGTGAAAATGCAACTCAGGTTAAATCATAAATATTAAACAAGAAAATAAACTAGAAGAAAGCGCCTCTGTGGTCTAGTGGTACAGCCACCGGTATCAGACCCAGGGGTCCCGGGTTCGATTCCCAGCGGGGGTACATATTGTATTCGGTTTGATTGGTGGTAGGACTTGCTGAAAGTCCGTCTGGCTAGCTACCACCATCTTATCTAAGTCTGTCGCCATAACAATAATGTTTTCAGCATTGTTGTGTTCCGGCAGTTAGAGATAAGATAGCCAGCTCATCAGTGATTGAGGATTCCGGGAGAGGCTCGCTTCCATCTTCAGCCTTATCAATATGTCGCCCTGACGGGATTCGAACCCGCATCCTTGGGAATCCGGCCCAATGCACTAACCAATTATGGTACAGAGACCTATGTGGACACATCGAATTTTTCTAGTATATTCACCTTTCTACGGTGTTTTTATCCCGATATTCCCACGGGAACGGGAACCACGCGGCTAAAACCGCGGGCGGCCGGTAGAAGAACATAATTGTGGTTTCATTATTTTCCATTTCAATGTACGAATTAATGTTATATAATAGTTGTTTTGAATGCTCGCGTTATTACTCTTCGAGGGGGAGTCATAGCAAAGGAAAATTTTATCAAGGCAAATACCAATTTGATCTGGGAACTAATTGTCTGATTTCAAAAATCTATCACCATCCCTTTCAACCCGTCATTTGAAAGATATTTACATACTTCACGGAGTCACTATTTGACACGTGAAAAGAATTGTGATCGGGACGCGTCTTGAAAGATAATTGAATGCACGAAATAGTTAATTTGACGTAAGTGATAGTCGCTAATATCTTTAAACTGTATGGAGAAATGTCAAATGTAGTCTCAAAACATAATTCGTTCCAAAAGGGATAGCGACTTTAAGTGACACAATTCCAAAAATCACTATCACAATCACAAAACCTTTGTGAAATGGATTGTGATAGATTTGTAATTAGACAATTAGGGGGCTGATTCCGTGATCATACCAAGTACAATTTTTTTATCTTTCGGACATCAGTATCAAAACTGGATGTTTATGGTGGATATCAAACTCGCTAGGGATAGTGGCTCTATATAGGCATGATCAGTACCACTTTCTCAGTGGACTAGTGGAATAAAGGTATAAGCCACGATATGTTATAAAATAGAATAGAATAGAATAAATAAAATAAATAAATAAATAAATATTTCCATACAATCATACCAATTATCTAGCCCACGTTAAGTATCATGAAGAACTTGTGTTATGGATACTAGATAACGGATAAAAATACTTAACTTTTTTTTGTAAATACATACATAATATACATACTAAACATTCAGACCAAGATAAATAGACATGTTCATGCACACAAATATTTGTCTTGTCCGGGGATCGAACCCGGGACCTCTGGCGCAGAAGGTGGGGTTAGTACCCCTGCGCCAAACAGGTCGTCAAATAGAATAGAAAATATTTTATTAGTCTCCTAAACACAATGGAAATTAACAAAAAGGTTACAAACAAAACATACAAACAATAATAATTAATAAAACAGAAAAAAAAACATAAGTTTATATTAGAGACTAATGAGGACCCTGCCTCAGCGATGTTGCTGTGCCGTCCAAAAAACTGCACAACACGCTGTTATTCTGGCAGGGCCTCGGGAGAGATTTGGTTACATCACAACGTGTTCTATACTAAAAATTATATAAAAAAAAAAAAAAAATTATACACTATATTACATCCATAGTGGTCTGTGGCACATGTCAAATAGTAAAGAAAACACAATTTAACAAAAAGTATGTGTACGGTCAATAGAACTTTATACGTTATATACTTTGACCTTGAGAGCTCTAAAGCTGAAATAAAAGCGTTTTTTTTTTGGATTTTTAATTTTTGCATTTTTCAATGTTATTTTTATACTTATGATAAATTTTAAATATAAAAACATTGGAAATAATCAACTCGGCCACAAGTGAATTCTCAAATGGGACTCGAACCCACGACCTTTTATGTATTTTATTTTATGTCATTTTTTATGTATTTACCATCTGTAATAACCAACATGTTGCAATAAATGTTATGACTATGACTATGACCTTTGGAAATGCGGTCCAATGCTCTAACCACTACCGAGACTTGCGGACCACCGTCGAAATTCGCCAATACCTTTATATTTTAATACGCTGTAGGCCAGCGTTGTCACATCAATGCTAGGAATATCCTTGCATTCGAAAGAAACTACTTTTCAGGTGTTTAACGATCGATTAAGATGCCACATCCAATAGTTTTGGCTTTTTGAATTTTTGCATTTTTCAATGCTATTTCTATACCAACTTATGATAAATTTTAAATAGAAAAATATTGTAAAAAATGTACTCGGCCACAAGTGAATTTTTCTTTCTATTCTCTTTTTTCTATTTAAAATGTATCATAAGTAAAAGCGTTTTCTTAAGTTTTTCCTTAAGCCAGTGACAAGTTAGCATTTCAGCGTTACTAATGACCTTAATAGCTACTTGTTACAGAGTTCTTCAAGAATACATCTCACCATCAAAGGTCGCCGAACACCCATATACCACGGTGGATCCATTCCGGCCGTCCAGCGCCGGAGCCCTTGATCCGGCTGATATATTGGGGTCAGTAACAGGTGGATTCACGCCTATCGAACTTATCATTGGGATTATGGTTCTTTCCATGGTTGACGACTTAAATTTGTTTGATGGCCCAGTCAACATACTTAAGATTGGTTTCATCAACTCGTTAGGTATCGGAAAATGAGAAATAATAAAATAGGGTCCGTGGCAGCGGTAACGTCATACTGAAGACAATAGCTGACAAGTAGGATTGCCCCATTCAGAGGTGTCAAGTGAAATTGATGATTTGGGTAATATATATATATATATATTATTTCATATCATTGTGTTTAATATTTTATTCCAATTTTATTTGACATATGTAATTATTTTTTGTATGATTTTTGCATATTGTTTATTAGCACGTTAGATTGTTAATCCCATGTGTACTTGCAATTAATTATTATTATTAATATTTATGGATTTATTTTAAATATTAACATAACTAATAAGTACCAAATTGTTACTAACCAATAAGTACCTGGAACCGAGACCACGCCGGTGGCCACTAGTATCTTATAATGCTTCATTCATTTGCCAATGTTTTTTGTGGTGGTAACCACATGGGATTTATCGATTTTTTAACAACACGAGCTTAAGAACATTATTTGTTTACATAAAACTCGGTGATTTATCGCCAGCAGAGGCCGGTTAGCGACAGCGTCATCTGTTTAACGGAGCGGTCCATTTTATGAAAATGGCGTGCAGCGAGCACAGTGTACTACTAAGCAGTAATGCAATCGATAAATGACCAAATGGCGCAGATATATTGGCACACGTGTTGAGACTAATTTATAACGGTAAAACTAATATAGTTTCGCAGTAGTGTGCGACATCAACTTTTGGGCATTTGGGCTGGCTTCTAAAGTCGCGTTGGGTGCAGGCAGAGGGGAGATTGGGGCAAGAGAGCATGTCCTGCATAGTTTTTGTTGCTCCGGAAGCGCATGGTCATTGTTAGAAAATCCCCACTTTCTCCGATTCACTCTACATTTTCCAACATCAGTTCGGAGTCTATTTTCAATGTTTCTTATAAGTTGAAATATATACGATAAAAATAAATATCAAAAAAATATATGAATGAATGAGCATAAAGACAATTATCATAGCACTAACACTGCACACTTATTAATGATAATAATTATTATTAATGATACTGGCTAAAGACATGCACTATGGCGCGTCTCTGCGACCCGGTACAAATCGGGCTGCCAGAGAGAGCGCTTTGTGGAAAATATTCCAAAGCTCGCATCATAATATGCACGATGATAACGGTATTTTGTGATAAGCTAACTTAAAACATTTGTATGCGAATTACTTCATAGAGCAACTAATCCACGTCGAGACAAGAAAAAATAAAATGTTCTTAACGAAACATAACGTGGGCTAGATAATTAGTGTGTTTGTATGCAATAATTATTATCATTATTTATTATAAGTACACGAAGCAAATGGTTCCGTGAGAAAGTAATCTCAGATATTCTGCTTAGCACAGTGGTGACATCAGGCACACGTTTACACACGACATTACACACATACAAAATTACAATTGAAAAAATGCACAAAACACAGATTTTAAAAACATTAAATAAAAAAATTTTAAACAGACTTCAAAAAGAAAAAGGTATTCTACATTGTACTTCTATTAACTACACTTTTACTTTTGTTTTTATTTCTCTTTTTTATGTTACATCATGTGCCGTTACTTACATTAAATATCAGCCCATACACAATAATGATGTCATCTAGGTAAACGTAAATTATATTTTTCAGGATTATGAAAAAACCACAGCCAGATCTTCGTAAAAATTATATGGGACCACACCTGAACTATGTTATTTAAGATAAAAAAAGAATTATTAAAATCCGTTGACAACTGACGACTTAATATTAAAACATACATAAAAAAATACTGTCTACATAAGAACCTCCTCCTTTTTTGTAGTCGGTTAAAAATAACAGAAGTAACATGCGAAATCAGTTCAACATAGTCAAAACAGCGATAACATTCAAATATCTCAGTTCGTTTATTATTTCACTGTACAGTAGCAGCAATGTCCGTTCCGCGGCGGCGGGACAAGTTCCTCGCATTAATCTTCATAAATTACGAACTCAAACCTTACCCGTGAATCAATCTATGGCGAAAGCCGGAAGCAAATCCCTTCGCAAGTTCCTGTTATTGAAGTAAACACATAGACAGACTGCTCAATCGTCTGCTTAATTACTTTTGAAGTAAGTACTTAGCTACCTATATTAAAACAAAGATCAACTTGAAATATTAATTATAACTTTGATGCTTTGGATTTTTAAATACGTATATTATCCGAGAATGAATCTACTTTTGTACGTTCCAAACTGATATTTTTTTAAATACCGTACCTAGTCGCGATTAAACGGACCACATGGCCGGAATAAATAAGATGTTCTATGATTTTTAGAATACTTAGGTAACTATCTTATTTAAGGTCACTTTTCAATTTGACGACTCCGTAGGAAATAAAACGGGGAGAAAAAAACAGCCCTTGACGGGTTTCTTACCGGTTCTTCTCGTTACGCGGTCTCCCGCCGTAGGGTTTGTGAACCGATGGCGTAGCTTCTTTGACGTTCATAAGTGCTTGTAACAGCCTAGACTGAATATTTTATTTGGATATAAGGCATAGAAAAGATAAGTCGGACTGAGATGGTTACAAATGAAGAAGTACTGGAAAGGGTGAACAAAAATCGTCAGAATCATATAAGACAGAAAAGGTAAAATTATCGGTACTTGATAAGACATGACGATTTCATAACAAACATTATAGAAGAAAAATAGTAGGAAAGAGAGGAAGGGGAAGACCAAAAATAGAAGAATAGAATATAATTTATTTGCATAAGATATGGTTCTACATGATGGGAAAACTTATCAATAATGTTGCTTAACATTTTTGCTTATTTAGCATAATACTAATTACATAACCAGTCTCTAAATTGCATTAAAATTAGTATATTAAGAATGGAGTAACGAACCTATGATTTCGTCTTTGAGAAAGTCATTTGTAGCATAATAGCATTTTCCAGTTAACCACGTCATTAGTTTGTGTTTGAAAATGTTAATTGGATATTGTTTGAATTCATTAGCCAATTTATTAAATATTCTTATTATCATGGGGTAACAGTTATTTAAGAATAAAGCTGTTTTAATCTTAGGACCTAGTAGTTTATCAGTGTTCTTTGTGTTAAAATTACAGTGTTCAGACCATTTAGCAAAGAGTTCTGGGTGTTTTTTTAATAACAAACAACATTCCAGTATGTATAGACAATGTACCGTCAACAGCTTAAATTTACGAAAGTACGGTCTACATGAAGTCATTGAGTCAATATCAGCTAGTCCACGTATACACTGTTTCTGGGAGATAATATATATATAATATAGCCTACACGGAACAGTTCAAAGAGAACTGGCTTTGGATAGAAATGAATGGAGAAATCTGCACAGACAGAGCGTGGCTCGTAAGTTATGTATGATTGAACTATCTTATTTATTATCATGGACTCTCTCACATCCTGAAATGAATTGAATGGTACACGACTGTGTAGGTCAGAATTCACAGTTTGGCCTTGAGAGCCCACTCGTGTCATGTAAAAGCAGTGGATTTTGCAGTGCAAATGCAAAGGTTCAAACTGCAGCCAAAAGACTGGGCGTCCTAAATAAGGTCAAGCGATGTTTCACGCCGGGTCTGCTTTCACCTCTCTATAAAGCTCAAGTCCAATCTTGCATGAAATTTTGCAGTCATCCCTGGGACGCCTCAGCAAAATACCCACTAGCTGCACTGGACACTATTCAACGCAGTGCTGAGAGGGCAATTAGGCGACAAAGAACTGGTAAAGACCAAGTGTTACCCGCAAAGTTGCCTGTCAGTCATTCTTATACAGACTGTACTTCGGAGAATATGCTCAGGAGCTGCACGAGCTCATGCCACCATCTCCCTTCCTCCGGCGAACATTCTGTCATAGCCCCTGGGCTTGATTGGGATCAAGAGCAAACCTATTTAAAGTAAAAAAGAAGACTGGCGTGCTATTGACTGTACAGGGAATATGTACACAACACACTCCATTACCATACACTAGTAAGAACAGTTTCAAACACCAGCTAGTCTATTTATTATCAGCCCAAGGTAATCACAGCTGTTCTTGCCGGCACCCGCGTCACGGTGTCGTGACGTGCGAATGACAGTTAACCTTAGGGCGACGGCAAAAACACAACCATTAGTTTACAGCAGAGGGCAGAACCACAAAATAATAAGTTATCAGAAGGAAGAGCACGAATACCGCTTTATCACGCAACTAGCGGGCGCCCGCGGTTTCACCCGGTTCTGGTTCCCGTATGAATATTGGTATTAAAAGTAGTTTAGGTTTAAATCCAGGCTATCTCTTATCTGTGTGCAAAATTTCATCCAAATCGGTTCAGTAGTTTTTGCATGAAAGTGTAACAAACATCCAAATCTTTAATTCTTTGTCTTTAATTTTAATTCCTTTTTTTTGATAAATATTAAACAAGAAAATATACTACAAAAAAGCAACTTGTCTCATGTCGCCCTGACGGGATAACCCGATCGGGATGAACTGATCCTTTTTATTTTCTTTTAATTTTATGTAAAAGCTCTAATTGTTTTTTTTTTGTTGTAACGCGTTTTGTTCCCGTCTTTTTCTATGTATATCAAGTATTTTTTCTTCTTTTCTATATGATCCTGTTAACTCGACTCGCAGTCCCACCGAAACGGTAATGACGGAAGGTCAGCGCTGGCCAAAAGCCATGCATTATGCATCATCATCAAACATTGTTTCCGGACAATATCTTCCAGACCCAACCATTGCCTAATGTGGTATCAAAAAGAGACGTTCGGGTAAACTTTGCAGATGGGTAAAAACAGCTTTTAGAGGGAAACCAAGAGAAGAATTCAGCTGGGATGGACAAGCTTCGTCAGGTGTTCCCTTCGTCGATTCCACGAAGCCTTAAGACGAAAGTCTTTGACCAGTGCGTCCAACCCGTAATGACTTACGGGGCCGAAACGTGGACACGGTGGGACTAGTCTGCAAATTTATAGTCGCTCAGCGAGATATGGAGAGATGATGATGATGATGATGGTGTTTATACATTTCACTCTCAAATTGCACCTTTGACGCTTTGCTCACCCACAATAGATTTATGGCATGAGCGCATGTTTGTATGTTTGTGTACTTGCCTGACTCATTACAGGGTTGCTAGTTGCGGCTGTGTTGACTCTGTAGATTTTATTTGTGAAATTAACTTTGCAATTTTTTGGTACTAGTAAAAACTTATTTCTATTTGTTTATAGCAAATTCTTTGTGTGTCATGTAATGTCAATAATATCATTTATTTATTTCGACAATTGCGACTGAATACTGCTTAGAACTGCTTGAGAATGCCTGTCAATAAATGGCACTTCGTTGGGCGGTATCTCTGCTTCGGCGCCTTCCCCCTTATATACTTTGTGGCAGAAGGCAGAAGGTCCCGCTGCATTGGAACGTGTTATATGTGGGGTGGGCTGGCGTACTATCAACTACACGAAGATACACAATGTAAAGCTCAAAATCAATTATAGAAATAATATATTTTGACGACCTCCGTGGTAGAGTGATACACCGGTAGGCGCATAAATATTTTTTTAGAATATTTCAATTTGAGTATCTAATTATTTTGCCTTATATTGGACAATTCGTGACTCTTAGCCTTCATCATACCTGATGTTAAGTGTTGATAAGGCTGAAGATGGAAGCGAGCCTCTCCCGGAATCCTCAATCACTGAAGAACTGGCTAACTTATCTTTAACTGCCGGAACACAACAATGCTGAAAACATTGTTGTTATGGCGTCAGACTTAGATAAGATGGTGGTAGCTGGCCAGGCGGACTTACAACAAGTCCTACCACCAACCAAACCGAATACAATATGTACCCCAGCTGGTAATCGAACCCGGGACACCTGAGTCTGGTACCGGTGGTTGTACCACTAGACCACAGAGGCGGTCAATACGGTGTGTATTGACCGCCTCTGTAAGCCAATCGCCAAGCGCCAATGTAGAATGTTGATATTCTTCCGCGTCCGCTCCCCCCCTGTATCCTCTCCTTAATTCTGTTTGATTGATTGGCTCACCGCTGTTCCTATATTTGTAACTGATGCCGCGACGCAGTCCGATTCACGAAGCCTTCTTTGATCTTACCTCTGAGGCTCTAAGATATGTTCCTTCAAAGGGTGCTCATACGAATGAGTGGACACTAATTAATACGACGATTAAGTAGCAATTACTTTGTAAAAATAATGAAACTAGAGTACGCATAAGTACCTTGAAGCGCTCATGGCCGCGCTTATAAATCATAAATCTTATTATATAACTTCTTTTAACATGTGATACATATTAACCAAGAAAGTATACTAGAAAAAAGCAACTAGTCTCATGTCGCCCTGACAACATGAGACTAGTTGCTTTTTTCTAGTATATTTTCTTGTTTAATATGTATCACATAAAAATAGCATTGTAAAATGCAAAATTAAAAAGTTATAATTCATTTAACATATTAATCACATAACACACGATTCATATAATTCCATTTGATATAATTGGACCTAACCATTAAATTATATAATGCTTATTTTACATAACATTGATATAGTCTAATCAACATTTCACATAATTTTATTTTACGTAAACTTTAAATTCCATAAAAACACAAGCCTAGCACTTAAAAAAAAAGGATAATGGTGATTTTAATATAATTCATGAGATATATATATATATATATATATATATATATATATATATTGGAACGCATATTTTTTGTACAAACGGCCAACGCAAGCATGCATGCAAGTAAGCATGCAAGCAAGCGTGCAAGCAAGCGTGCAACAATATTGTTCAAAACACAAATATAGTTTCAGTAATGCGCGGCACCTAGTATTTCGAAGGAACAGTATTTGGTTTGTGTCAACAGTGAAACCCGTAAATTATTAAGATGTTCCCAGCATAACATTACGCCGTAACCAGAAGCTGGTAGTTTGCAACTCACGACTTGTGCCTTCTTTGAGAGCCAGCGAAACCACAACTTTACAGCTCCACAATATACATCAGCACAGAAGGTTGATTTTACAACGTATAACAATAGCTAAATGATAAATTCTCCTAACACTTCTTTATACAAATATTTAAGATATTTAAGATCGCTTAACAGTTAATTCTTTCAAAAATCAACTTGAAAAGCATTTACTTCATTTGCAGTAATCAAAGACAAATATTTGTGTGAATGAACATGTCTATTTGTCTTGGTCTGGATGTTTAATATGTATATTATGTATGTATTTACAAGAAAAAAAAAAATTTATATATGTATGTTTATCCGTTATCTAGTATCCATAACACAAGTTCTTCATGATACTTAACGTGGGCTAGATAATTGGTGTGATTGTATGGAAATATTTATTTATTTATTTATTTCATCTAACACATAGGTGGCCGTCTCGTACTTTCGTACTTACATCTGTATTTCGTGCATTCGGTATTTTGTACATCTGTATTTGTTGCGATTGTAACTAGCAGTTTCTCAAAGTGTTAAAAATTTCCTAAACGGGACACACAAAATGGGTGATTTTATTGATATCGTAATGGTGCAACTGTTAACTTCACTAATATGTTGATATTAAGTTTAACACAATTTTGATATGTTAATACGCATATTATTTCAATATTGTTTATTAAATATTTACTTTTGCTACATACAGCTTACTAATTATAGGTATAACTATAATAATCTTTATACCATACATGTGCCCCAAACTGGCACACGTTGGCGCTACGGAAGACCAGAGCTGTGACCTTGTGTAAGGTCATAGCATACCTGAGTAGCGACCAATTTGGTTATTTTCTAGTGTAACGTAATTATGTAATGTTCCTACTCTGTAATTCAACGCAAAATAACCATTAAACAACTTTTCTTTCTTCTTTCTTTCTTTCTTTCTTTCTTTCTTTAAGCGATAAGACCGCCCTTATAACGCTTCAATTCATTAAAACTTTATTGTAAATGTAATATGTACATGGTGTTGTAATAAAGAGTTATTGTATTGTATTGTAAGATATGCATTGTTGTTGTCACTTTTGATCACTTTGGCATTTTAATGAAATTGAATGAGACAGTAAAACTGCTTATTCCTAGATACCTAGCTAATGTTTACTAACTACCCTGATAGGATAACGATTCGACTTTTTGACGATTTTGATATAATTATCTGTTTATTCTATACCTTTTTTTATATTTTCTTTACTTTTACAATATTTATAGAAAATACGGAATATAAATTAAAGACTATTTTCCAAGATTTGTTTGGTACTCAAACATTTTTTTCCATACAATTTTTTTAGATGAGGCTACCACGCGATACAGTCAGCAGGGTTCTTCTTGGCGCGAAACTGCGGGTGTGTGTGTAGATAAAACAAAAAAAGAAGAATAAACCAATACATAATGCTTCATTGATGTTCGTCATTTTGACGAACGCTAGCTTCCTAGGGTTAACTTAACTAAAGTTTTTATATATAAGGATATAATAAGGGTAATAAATAATAATTAACTTTAAAAAACTTGAGTAGGTACTACTACCTACCTAACTACCGAGATTAAAGTAAGAACTATTTTTTAACACTCAAAGTGATGCTGATATTCAGACAACAAATAATTATTAATATTAAACAAGAAAATATACTAGAAAAAAGCAACTAGTCTTATGTCGCCCTGACGGGATTCGAACCCGCATCCTTGGGAATCCAGTGCAATCGAGTGCATTGGGCCGGATTCCCAAGGATGCGGGTTCGAATCCCGTCAGGGCGACATGAGACTAGTTGCTTTTTTCTAGTATATTTTCTTGTTTAATATTTATCACATAAAAATTGCATTGTAAAATGCAAAATTAAAAAGTTATAAATTATGATTAAGTTTACAAACAAACAACATAATGTTAAATAAATACGAATACAGTCGGGAACTTCCCGGTTGACCGGTAGACTTTTTTTTAAGAGCTTTATTTAATAAGTAATAGATATATAAAAAAATGTTTATATCACAAATAATAGAACATTAACAGGTATTTCATTAGAATAATAAATTATTTCTTTAACCTTAGTACTTTCCGAGAAAACGGTTCCCAGAAAACCTCTACTGGTCAACCGGGAAGTTCCCCGATTGTACCTATGTACAGCTTACTATATGTTGCGAAAATTTAAGAGCGATGTGTCCAATTCCTCGGGTGAAATCGCGCGCAAAAGCTAGTAGGCTAGCTAATTTTTTTTTGTCTTTATTTGGTTCAACAAACAACTACATATTACATAATATAAGGGTTTAAATCATTGAAATAAAACAACTTTTACGGATATCAAACGCGCTATTTTTCCACGAACTAAGTTGTAATTGTCCGTATTTTTAGGTTTTTTAGGGGTTTTTTGATTTTCCCGACCGTCGATGCCGAAACGTCCTTAAAAGTTGTTTTATTTCAATGAACAGTGCGCGCCAAAACATAAGATGTACGTAGGTTTAAATCATATTTTCTTAGGTAACTTAAACAAATATGCAGTCAAAGACGTAAACCACAAGTTATTTAAAAAAATAAAAAGTTTATAAGACAGTGTGATGCTAAGCAACAACAAAATATAAAAATACAAAGCATAACTACTTTTAATCTAAAATAAAAAAAATAAAAAAAAACAAGACAGAATTACTGCTGAGCCAAACAGAATAAGTTCCTACGTATTTCACTTAATTAAAATTTAATGAACCAGATGAAACAAGTCGGTCAAAATATTGTTTGCCTATACAAAATTAAAAAAAAAATATTAACTAAAATTATATAAGAGATTCCAGTTACCGATGGACCGCTTGAATTGCGCCTCAGAAAGCGAAAATGTGTATTCATATGCACATACTCGTAGCTTTCTGACGGCTTTATTTCTTAGGTCACCATCGCCACCTGCGCTTACATCTTTAGTTTCATTAGAAACTTCATGTTGTATGTGTCGCAGGATAATTAGATAAATCGTTTTTTTGCGAAAATCCTAGGGATATTGCGAAAACACGGATTGTTAGACAATGGTGTTGTCATTTTTCAATCCTACTGAAAATAGATAGGGTTTTTGCGAAAAATCGGGCTGCCTTAGTAAGACTGCGAAAAGAATCGCTGGCTTGAGAACACTGATTGGCTGATCGGACCATCCAAAACAACATCATCTCTGATTGGTTGACGACTTGACGTTTCAAATGTCAATCGATTTTCTCACGTGTAGTAAACTTTCTGTGAACCAATCAGAATAAGAGTTACCAAGAAAGTAAAAAGTAAGCCAATCAGAGTTAAGAATATCCAATGTTACTAAAGCAACCTGTATTTTTGCAAAAGCCCTATCTTTTTTCAGTAAGATTGAGAAATTTCAACACCATTGTCCAATTATCCGTGTTTTTGCAATATCCCTAGGATTTTTGCGAAAATTCTATTTATCAAATCATCCTACGACATATGCACTTTCAGAAACATAGCAATGCACGTTTATTACAGCACTAATTATAGCATTTGATTTATTTATTTATTTATTTCGTTAGGAAAACTTACAGCTCTAAAATAAATACAATATTGTTAAATATTATTAGGTGACTAATGAGCCATTTACAGGTTTTCACTTATAGGTAACTAGACATGGTGGAGTATATTGACAAACAACAGAATATCTAATAATTGATTACTTAGGAGCAAAGTGCGATCAGCTAACAACTACAATACAAAATACAAACACAAATTAAAAATCGAAAAATGAGGTGGTAATCAAGCGACGCACTTCAGCAGGCTTCATGTTAAAGATGTCAATCGCGGGATGTTCCAAAGAGAATTTATTTAATTGTTCAACAGCTCTACAGAAAAATGAGTTCTTTCTATAATTTGTGTTACATGTTGGTGTGCTTAAGGGGCGATGTTTACGTAACTGCCGAGTAGGTGTGTTTATATAAATTTCACTCAATAATTCAGGGGAGTCGATGGCGTTATTTAGAATTTTACTAAGCAAAATAAGATCAGCAATATTTCTTCTGAGCACTAGCGGTAGGAAATGATACTTTTTGCATCTAGATTGATAGTTCGGTAAGAATTGCTTACATTTAAATTGAAGAAATCGGAGAAACTTTCTCTGAATGGATTCAATTCTTTCAATATATACATTATATAAAGGGTTCCATATTTCGGATGCGTATTCAAGGATACTACGTACGAAAGAGCAATAGAGTACTTTGATGGGCTTAATGTTGACGAAATCCGAGCATGACCTAATGAGAAAACCAAGCGCTTTAGAGGCTCTATTAACAATGTTATCAATGTGTTCAGCAAATAACAATTTCGAGTCTACAATGACACCAAGATCTCTCACTTTATTAGTTGGTACTAAAACTTGGTCGTGAAGCTTATAACAATACTTTACAACATTAACTTTACGTGTGACACACATTGAGTAGCATTTAGAAGTATTAAGGTTAAGTTTGTTTTTTGAGCAATATTCTTCGAATTTATGTAGATCTTTTTGTAACAATAGACTGTCATTAATACTATTAACTTGTCTGAAATTTTTTGTGTCATCAGCATAAAGCAAAAATTTTGAATTTTGAAAACAAGAAGCTATGTCATTAAGGAAAATCGCAAATAACAGAGGCCCAGTTAACGAGCCTTGGGGTACACCTGAGGGTACGCGTACCCAACCAGAGGTGAAACCGTTTATTGCTACGGCTTGGGAGCGATTGTCTATGTAAGACGAGAACCATCTAAATAAACTTCCATGGATTCCGGCGCAAGACAGCTTCTGGAGAAGGATGCAATGATCAATTTGGTCAAAAGCTTTGCAAAAGTCTGTGAAGATAATATCAACCTGTGAACCAGAATCCATACACGAAGATACATAATTGTTGGAAATTAAAAGATTAGATACTGTTGAGCGACCTTTCATGAAGCCATGCTGCTCCGGGATAAACCACGAAGCCAACGCAGCGTAGGTTTGCTTGTGAACAATACTTTCAAAGATTTTGACAAATATACAAAGTTTTGAAATTGGCCTATAGTTTTTAACATCACGTTTATCCCCACTTTTATGAACTGGGGTTATGTAGGCAGATTTCCAAATTAAAGGGACCACCGCCTCACTCAACGAACGACGAAAGAGAATACAAAGCGGGTTAACAAGACTTTTGGCGCAATTAACAATGATCGAGGGAGATATGTTATCAGGACCGGCACCTTTGTTTAGCTTTACTGCTTTGAGAAGTTTAAATACTTCTGCGGGGTCGATTTCAATATCTGAAATACCATTTGAATTTAGACTATCGGTATTTAATTGAGAAGTAGATATAAAATTGTCAGTAACAGGTGTAAGAAAATTTGTTTTGAAATAGTCAGAAAACATATTACATACCTCTTCACCTTTAGATTCCGTACGATTCTCATAAGTCATTACTGAAGGGATTTTGTTAGATGTCTTATTTTGTTTAATGTAGGACCAAAACGATTTCGGGTCATCAACAACAGCATCCTCCACCTTTTTAATATAATTTTTATAGCATGTGTCTTCAAGAGTCCATAACACAAGTTCTTCATGATACTTAACGTGGGCTAGATAATTGGTGTGATTGTATGGAAATATTTATTTATTTATTTATTTCATCTAACACATAGGTGGCCGTCTCGTACTTTCGTACTTACATCTGTATTTCGTGCATTCGGTATTTTGTACATCTGTATTTGTTGCGATTGTAACTAGCAGTTTCTCAAAGTGTTAAAAATTTCCTAAACGGGACACACAAAATGGGTGATTTTATTGATATCGTAATGGTGCAACTGTTAACTTCACTAATATGTTGATATTAAGTTTAACACAATTTTGATATGTTAATACGCATATTATTTCAATATTGTTTATTAAATATTTACTTTTGCTACATACAGCTTACTAATTATAGGTATAACTATAATAATCTTTATACCATACATGTGCCCCAAACTGGCACACGTTGGCGCTACGGAAGACCAGAGCTGTGACCTTGTGTAAGGTCATAGCATACCTGAGTAGCGACCAATTTGGTTATTTTCTAGTGTAACGTAATTATGTAATGTTTCTTCTCTGTAATTCAACGCAAAATAACCATTAAACAACTTTTCTTTCTTCTTTCTTTCTTTCTTTCTTTCTTTCTTTAAGCGATAAGACCGCCCTTATAACGCTTCAATTCATTAAAACTTTATTGTAAATGTAATATGTACATGGTGTTGTAATAAAGAGTTATTGTATTGTATTGTAAGATATGCATTGTTGTTGTCACTTTTGATCACTTTGGCATTTTAATGAAATTGAATGAGACAGTAAAACTGCTTATTCCTAGATACCTAGCTAATGTTTACTAACTACCCTGATAGGATAACGATTCGACTTTTTGACGATTTTGATATAATTATCTGTTTATTCTATACCTTTTTTTATATTTTCTTTACTTTTACAATATTTATAGAAAATACGGAATATAAATTAAAGACTATTTTCCAAGATTTGTTTGGTACTCAAACATTTTTTTCCATACAATTTTTTTAGATGAGGCTACCACGCGATACAGTCAGCAGGGTTCTTCTTGGCGCGAAACTGCGGGTGTGTGTGTAGATAAAACAAAAAAAGAAGAATAAACCAATACATAATGCTTCATTGATGTTCGTCATTTTGACGAACGCTAGCTTCCTAGGGTTAACTTAACTAAAGTTTTTATATATAAGGATATAATAAGGGTAATAAATAATAATTAACTTTAAAAAACTTGAGTAGGTACTACTACCTACCTAACTACCGAGATTAAAGTAAGAACTATTTTTTAACACTCAAAGTGATGCTGATATTCAGACAACAAATAATTATTAATATTAAACAAGAAAATATACTAGAAAAAAGCAACTAGTCTCATGTCGCCCTGACGGGATTCGAACCCGCATCCTTGGGAATCCAGTGCAATCGAGTGCATTGGGCCGGATTCCCAAGGATGCGGGTTCGAATCCCGTCAGGGCGACATGAGACTAGTTGCTTTTTTCTAGTATATTTTCTTGTTTAATATTTATCACATAAAAATTGCATTGTAAAATGCAAAATTAAAAAGTTATAAATTATGATTAAGTTTACAAACAAACAACATAATGTTAAATAAATACGAATACAGTCGGGAACTTCCCGGTTGACCGGTAGACTTTTTTTTAAGAGCTTTATTTAATAAGTAATAGATATATAAAAAAATGTTTATATCACAAATAATAGAACATTAACAGGTATTTCATTAGAATAATAAATTATTTCTTTAACCTTAGTACTTTCCGAGAAAACGGTTCCCAGAAAACCTCTACTGGTCAACCGGGAAGTTCCCCGATTGTACCTATGTACAGCTTACTATATGTTGCGAAAATTTAAGAGCGATGTGTCCAATTCCTCGGGTGAAATCGCGCGCAAAAGCTAGTAGGCTAGCTAATTTTTTTTTGTCTTTATTTGGTTCAACAAACAACTACATATTACATAATATAAGGGTTTAAATCATTGAAATAAAACAACTTTTACGGATATCAAACGCGCTATTTTTCCACGAACTAAGTTGTAATTGTCCGTATTTTTAGGTTTTTTAGGGGTTTTTTGATTTTCCCGACCGTCGATGCCGAAACGTCCTTAAAAGTTGTTTTATTTCAATGAACAGTGCGCGCCAAAACATAAGATGTACGTAGGTTTAAATCATATTTTCTTAGGTAACTTAAACAAATATGCAGTCAAAGACGTAAACCACAAGTTATTTAAAAAAATAAAAAGTTTATAAGACAGTGTGATGCTAAGCAACAACAAAATATAAAAATACAAAGCATAACTACTTTTAATCTAAAATAAAAAAAATAAAAAAAAACAAGACAGAATTACTGCTGAGCCAAACAGAATAAGTTCCTACGTATTTCACTTAATTAAAATTTAATGAACCAGATGAAACAAGTCGGTCAAAATATTGTTTGCCTATACAAAATTAAAAAAAAAATATTAACTAAAATTATATAAGAGATTCCAGTTACCGATGGACCGCTTGAATTGCGCCTCAGAAAGCGAAAATGTGTATTCATATGCACATACTCGTAGCTTTCTGACGGCTTTATTTCTTAGGTCACCATCGCCACCTGCGCTTACATCTTTAGTTTCATTAGAAACTTCATGTTGTATGTGTCGCAGGATAATTAGATAAATCGTTTTTTTGCGAAAATCCTAGGGATATTGCGAAAACACGGATTGTTAGACAATGGTGTTGTCATTTTTCAATCCTACTGAAAATAGATAGGGTTTTTGCGAAAAATCGGGCTGCCTTAGTAAGACTGCGAAAAGAATCGCTGGCTTGAGAACACTGATTGGCTGATCGGACCATCCAAAACAACATCATCTCTGATTGGTTGACGACTTGACGTTTCAAATGTCAATCGATTTTCTCACGTGTAGTAAACTTTCTGTGAACCAATCAGAATAAGAGTTACCAAGAAAGTAAAAAGTAAGCCAATCAGAGTTAAGAATATCCAATGTTACTAAAGCAACCTGTATTTTTGCAAAAGCCCTATCTTTTTTCAGTAAGATTGAGAAATTTCAACACCATTGTCCAATTATCCGTGTTTTTGCAATATCCCTAGGATTTTTGCGAAAATTCTATTTATCAAATCATCCTACGACATATGCACTTTCAGAAACATAGCAATGCACGTTTATTACAGCACTAATTATAGCATTTGATTTATTTATTTATTTATTTCGTTAGGAAAACTTACAGCTCTAAAATAAATACAATATTGTTAAATATTATTAGGTGACTAATGAGCCATTTACAGGTTTTCACTTATAGGTAACTAGACATGGTGGAGTATATTGACAAACAACAGAATATCTAATAATTGATTACTTAGGAGCAAAGTGCGATCAGCTAACAACTACAATACAAAATACAAACACAAATTAAAAATCGAAAAATGAGGTGGTAATCAAGCGACGCACTTCAGCAGGCTTCATGTTAAAGATGTCAATCGCGGGATGTTCCAAAGAGAATTTATTTAATTGTTCAACAGCTCTACAGAAAAATGAGTTCTTTCTATAATTTGTGTTACATGTTGGTGTGCTTAAGGGGCGATGTTTACGTAACTGCCGAGTAGGTGTGTTTATATAAATTTCACTCAATAATTCAGGGGAGTCGATGGCGTTATTTAGAATTTTACTAAGCAAAATAAGATCAGCAATATTTCTTCTGAGCACTAGCGGTAGGAAATGATACTTTTTGCATCTAGATTGATAGTTCGGTAAGAATTGCTTACATTTAAATTGAAGAAATCGGAGAAACTTTCTCTGAATGGATTCAATTCTTTCAATATATACATTATATAAAGGGTTCCATATTTCGGATGCGTATTCAAGGATACTACGTACGAAAGAGCAATAGAGTACTTTGATGGGCTTAATGTTGACGAAATCCGAGCATGACCTAATGAGAAAACCAAGCGCTTTAGAGGCTCTATTAACAATGTTATCAATGTGTTCAGCAAATAACAATTTCGAGTCTACAATGACACCAAGATCTCTCACTTTATTAGTTGGTACTAAAACTTGGTCGTGAAGCTTATAACAATACTTTACAACATTAACTTTACGTGTGACACACATTGAGTAGCATTTAGAAGTATTAAGGTTAAGTTTGTTTTTTGAGCAATATTCTTCGAATTTATGTAGATCTTTTTGTAACAATAGACTGTCATTAATACTATTAACTTGTCTGAAATTTTTTGTGTCATCAGCATAAAGCAAAAATTTTGAATTTTGAAAACAAGAAGCTATGTCATTAAGGAAAATCGCAAATAACAGAGGCCCAGTTAACGAGCCTTGGGGTACACCTGAGGGTACGCGTACCCAACCAGAGGTGAAACCGTTTATTGCTACGGCTTGGGAGCGATTGTCTATGTAAGACGAGAACCATCTAAATAAACTTCCATGGATTCCGGCGCAAGACAGCTTCTGGAGAAGGATGCAATGATCAATTTGGTCAAAAGCTTTGCAAAAGTCTGTGAAGATAATATCAACCTGTGAACCAGAATCCATACACGAAGATACATAATTGTTGGAAATTAAAAGATTAGATACTGTTGAGCGACCTTTCATGAAGCCATGCTGCTCCGGGATAAACCACGAAGCCAACGCAGCGTAGGTTTGCTTGTGAACAATACTTTCAAAGATTTTGACAAATATACAAAGTTTTGAAATTGGCCTATAGTTTTTAACATCACGTTTATCCCCACTTTTATGAACTGGGGTTATGTAGGCAGATTTCCAAATTAAAGGGACCACCGCCTCACTCAACGAACGACGAAAGAGAATACAAAGCGGGTTAACAAGACTTTTGGCGCAATTAACAATGATCGAGGGAGATATGTTATCAGGACCGGCACCTTTGTTTAGCTTTACTGCTTTGAGAAGTTTAAATACTTCTGCGGGGTCGATTTCAATATCTGAAATACCATTTGAATTTAGACTATCGGTATTTAATTGAGAAGTAGATATAAAATTGTCAGTAACAGGTGTAAGAAAATTTGTTTTGAAATAGTCAGAAAACATATTACATACCTCTTCACCTTTAGATTCCGTACGATTCTCATAAGTCATTACTGAAGGGATTTTGTTAGATGTCTTATTTTGTTTAATGTAGGACCAAAACGATTTCGGGTCATCAACAACAGCATCCTCCACCTTTTTAATATAATTTTTATAGCATGTGTCTTCAAGAGCTTTAGCTCGGTCTCTTAAGAGAGAGAACGCTAAATAATCTTCATGATTTCCATACTGTTTAAATTTACGGTGAAACTTCATCTTTTCTCTTAGGACTTTTTTAAGAGCGGAGTTATACCATGGTGGGAAAGAATTTGGCGCTACTTCTTTATGAGGAATATGAGCATCCCGGATAACTAAAACAAGAAATTAACCAAATGCCTTATTAGCGCTTTGGTTTCAGCCGCGTGGTTCCCGTTCTGTTTTCGCGTAATTGAGTAACAAACATTTACTTTCAAACGAATTACTTTAGGTTCTTATTTATTATGCTAGATGGCAATTTGTATCATACGAAGTTTTGTGCAATTACGTGATTGTTCTTTGAATAAGAGTGTTAGTGCAGTTACAACAGCGTTTGTGTTGTATTTGCAGAGTAATTAATTTATTTATTAACACAAACACAATATCATGACAGGACATTATCCCAATTTGATAAAGTGGTCCCTACTGCTTATAACCATTATAACCTAAAATATATATTGATACTTTGCCAAAAACACTCAAAGAAGTCGAAAAAATATCTGTCGTTTGGGAAATTTCGTTGAGTGTGTGCAGAGCGCGCGTGATCGCGGCGACGCGACGCGTGCGGCGGCGGCGGCGTCTGCGGCGGCTTGCGGTCTGACGCTATTGGGCTTGCTTGATTACTTTCCTGTTTCAATATACTATCAAACGAATTACTTTAGGAACTTAGCATGGTAGAAATACGTATGTTTACCTCAAACATCATTTAGATGTTATTATGAGATCACGAGAAAACAAGGAACTTAATTATACTTGGTGAAGACGAGGCCGCTGTCGGCCACAGCATCGCGGCGACCTGTCCCGTGCCCCTCAAGGAGGGGGCATGACGTAGACGACGGACGACGAGGACCGACGACGACGTCACAATCGCTTCCGCGCACGACATACAGATACATCACCGTTCAATTCGCAATGAATGTCGGACATTTTGTACCTATTTTTCAAAGTTTTGATCTAGTAATCCAGTACAGAGTTTTACAGTCCACTCTTCGCTTCATTTACCACCACTAGGACAGGGTTCCCTTCTCTCCAGTAATATAGGAAGGGCACTGGCCCCAACACATGTATAATTTATATTTAGCGCATGAGAAATACAATTAAACTTAAAACTACGTAGAATGTAACAAAAGGATTGTATTCGACATTGTGTCACGATAAGTTGTGATCACCAACGCTGATTTACATTAGTCGGAAATTAATAGTTATTATTACCTTTCGCCGAAAATTATCGACCTATAATGAAATTAAAAACGTGTACTGGATGGTCCAATTCATAAAATCCCTAAGTTATAAAAGTCACTTTTGAAATAACGGCAATTTATGAACTAGGAACTAGGTAATAGGAACTTTGAAACTAATTTTCAAAAACTCAGGGTCGCGACGAGAATTATAAAAATATATTTTTGACTCGGGAACAGACTCGTACAATCGCTTAATATTTTGCAGCTTAGCAGCATTGTAGTCAAAGTTATAGTCAGTTTTTAGGCATTTCATTAAGGCGGTACCTTTACCGAAAGTGGCGCCGCGTTGAATTTTATTTAATATCGTAATTCTAATTCACAATTTTAATAAAACTAAACGTGGAATTTTTAGAGCCCATTGTCTTGTATTTTTAGAAGGTATCTCTATCCTAGAATCCTTCACTCGCTCAGATTTCAATAGAGGTAACTTGTCGTAAATAACCAACTTTCCAGCCTTGCATAACAAATAACTATTGTTCAAAACCAGGCTATCTACTATCTGTGTACCAAATTACATCCAAATCCGTTCAGTAGTTTTTGAGTTGATCCATTACACACAAATAATCAAATCTTTCCTCTTTATAATATTAGTATAGATTAGTAGGGTAGGAAGTCAAATGTCCTGGTATCGATTATGCAACTGTTACTTTCTCAAAAACTACTTTGGGGCACAGTTGGTCCTAATAGTACACATACCGATTTTTGTTTTGATTAAAAGCGTTGTCACAATCCAAAGATCCAGCTGATGTTGACAGGGTGTCTTTTCTTTGGTAAAGTTATAATCCAGTGCAGTTATTAGGTACTTCATGGGGCTTTTGTACGCATAATTTTCGGTAAACAAACATTGTAGCAGTATTATATATAAATCTAAGAGCAAAATATCAAGGGACTTAGTGATTTCTTAGACTAACCCCCATATTCTAAGTCGTTCCTCCAAAACTTTTTACACTCCACTCAACCTCGTCGTGGGTAAAAATGGTAGTGTGCGCTAGGCCTAACACGGAGTGGCTATGTACTCTTTGGCTCCTCCAGGTCCTTACGGAGTTATGACTTAGAATACCGATTTCGAGGAGTATTTCGAAGAGGTTTTCAATGAGGTTTCGTTAAGTCGAGGACGAGTAAGTTTTGGAGGAACGACTTAGAATATGGGTGTTAGTGTCTTTTATGTATTTTGTGTGTTTACATAAGTTTTTTTTGTAATATTTTTCAATATCTAAAAACCACACTTACAGTTTCTTTAAAGAACTTCAATATGAAAAACAAAACAGTTAAGTAGTGTTGCTAACTTGAAAAGTGAAAAGTGGACTTAGGGATTTTGATGTGGTTTCATATACCTTAATCTAACATTTGCTGTAGTGAATAATATATTCGAACCACAATAGAAGGTACTATATAATCTTCGGTTATAGTACACACAGCATAATTATACAATTCCAAGTATCTTCACAGCTTGACTTAATCAGGAATTCCTGAAAGTACGAATTAACCCATTTGATAAAAGGTATTGTTCAGTCGAGTCGCGCCCGCCGCCTCGCGTCGCAGCGGGGTGTGTTACAGGGAAAGAGTGATGTAAATTAATCAGAAATGTATTTCACGCTTCAGATCGGAATCAGTAGTAGGTCTCACTGACCCATCCACACACCCAGACCACAGTCTAATTAGTCTTTGCTCTGTCTGAAAACGGCCGGAATGACGCACTCACACGCCGCGCGCCGCTACACGCGCGCTCGCTAATGTTTTATCAGTGAAAACCAGTGAGATCGACCGTCGCCGGCCGTGTAGCTTAGACACAGATTAATAAATAGTTATGGCTTAGAGTTAATAAATATATAAAAGATGATAGGTCTAATAGTAGAATTGTTGGAACGCAATGAAAAAAACCTCACCTCGGAAGAACAGTACCGAACTTATAATTACGTCTTTATGAATATCTTATGTATAGAACTTAAAATAACAAACTCCGCACACGATAAAAAATAGTCACAGGGCTTCTAAGGTCGCGCGATGATGAAGTAACCGGTTGTTTGTTACCTTAGGGTATCTGGATAAAATTGGAAGTTGAAGGGGTCACCAATTTTACTAATCTGTAGCCACCTCAACGATGGGCAACTGGTGTGGAACATATTTCAGAATGGTTCCCGGCACATCAGCAACGCGGACGATCGCCACTACGGGTGGAATCTCTGGAGCACTCGATTCCCTTTAGTTTCCCACGCCGAGAACACCACCAGCAATTAAGGCGGCTAAATTAGACCCCGTAGGGTCTTATTCTAATATCAAGCAAAGATTTAAAATGAAATTGACTAACTGAACACCATATTTTTCCAAGATAAACCAGCTTTTTCTTTGACGGCTTACGAATGAGATCAGAAAATATTCTCTCCAAATTTTCAAAAAAAAAACCAAAATCAATAAATTTGTTTTTGAAAAGAGAAACTACCTAGGCGGCCAAATAAGGTTTTAATGCAGCGTAATGCTGCAATAGGAAACACAAAACAAGATAAACAGACATGTTCGAAACACACAATTTTTTATCTTGAGTGAAAATCTTACTACGAAGCCAATTAAACAGGCATAAGGCATTTTTATTTGACTTCCATTTTAAGAATGTCATATCTAGGCAACTCTTTCAGTATCCTGACGTACATTTGTGATCCAATGCCTCAGTTTAAAACAAGAGACAAAATAGATCACTCCTCGTGTCACATCACTACCGGCCTACAAAGGGCCTCGTCTAATTTTCGTGTCTCTCTCTCGGTGACATAACCACATCGCATCGCGCTCTACACACAATGACGCCGTGGGAACACACGGGGCCTTATTCTATTAACTCTTAGTCATATCATTCATAATCGTATTTAAATTATTATTGTTATTAATGGTAGTGCCAAGAACTGTGTAGAATAGCACTGCAGATTGAACCCTACCTAATACAGCTAAGCTTAGGCGCCTGTCACACACACGAGCAGCACTTTGCTGCCGACAGCGCCAACTGCAGCTATCGACAGAGCCAGCAGCAGCTCGTGTGTGGCGCCTAGTCGATTATGATTAAACATTGGTTATGAAAAGTAAATAGATCAAAATTACCATGGACCAATGGACATGGTTTCATAATTAGATTTTTGAAGCCCTGTCCTGTAAAATGTATAAACTTTTCCGGCTAAATCCGATGAACGAGTAGTTCACTTTTTTAAATGTCACAAGATTTAGTTTAGTGAAACGACATATCACCACTGAACATTTTTTTTAATGAACCATGGGGAGACTCTTAGCTTTCATCATGATGTTAAGTATTGATAAGGCCGAAGATGGAAGCGAGCCTCTCCCGGAATCCTCAATCACTGAGGAACTGGTTATCTTATCTGTAACTGCCGGAACACAACAATGCTGTGCTGAAAGCATTGTTGTTATGGCCTCAGACTTAGATAAGATGGTGGTAGCTAGCCAGACGGACTTACAACAAGTCCTACCACCAACCAAACCGAATACAATATGTACCCCCGCTGGGAATCGAACCCGGGACCCCTGGGTCTGGTACCGGTGGTTGTACCACTAGACCACAGAGGCGGTTATTTTAAGTAAGAAGAGGTAGAAAGAATATTCGACATACACCGTGATATCGTGGTATCCGTAGGGAATTCGTGAAATCCTAGGTATCCTCATTTCCCTGCTGCTTAATAATTATAATATGCCGTGACGTGGTGCCGTGTGTCCCCAAGGAATTGTTCGCACAATTTCAATACAGCACACGCCCTAAACTTTTAATTCAGAAACACGTCACAAAGTTACGTTAATCCTGCATCTGAATATTCATCGGTGGCCATTTGCGGCCGTTCCGCGCGGAATGGTGCGGAATACGGCGGACTATCACAGCGTAAGGAACTAACAGAGAGACAACGCCCTTGAAACCTCTCGGAATACCGCTTTTGACAAGGCATTCTTAGTAGTTTCTCAGTGATGGGGTGGATCCTAAAAGGGAAGCCAGTAGGAATCGTAGACCCTTCGCCACTGGTAGGTATAAGACAGAATATTGTCAGGCGTGTCCCAAGATCCTGCGGGGGTTAGCTCGGGGCCCGAGCGAGCGATATATTTCTATGGCAGCTCGGTGGCTCGGGCTCGCTAGCACCATCCCTCGCCCCGCGAACCCCGCAGCATTGCTCTGTCAAAACGAGTCTGTTGGACAACTGTAAAGAAGAGAAGTTATTATAGACTGTGGGACTATGGCGGAGTACAACATCAAACATAATATTTTGCTGAAAGCTAACACCGGACCTCCATCTGCCATCCATTAGGTGCTGGCTATTGCTGTGAATATTCAACATGTAATTTGCGTCGCTCCCATAATTTAGTCTTTGAGTGCAGTCCTACATAATCGCGAGGATGTACCGTGAAGAATCATCTTGAATTTATATTACTGATTATGAACAGATATGACAATTCCTGTTATATTCGTTTCATCGTTCTACTAAATACCCGTCACCCTCGTTCACGTGGGCTTGTTCAAATGAGCTAAAAATATTAAATATTGCCTAACTTGAAAATTTATTGCCTACAAACTTTAGCCAATTCATGCTTAAAACAAAATTTATTGTTGCTCTGTTTGATCCGATGGAATTAGTTCCCTTGTCAGTATTGGGATATCATGTCCCAATTGATTGCATAGACATTAATAAAAAATCGTAATCATAAATCATAAAGCTGTTTCACTTAAATTTATCGTCAAACATTATTTGTAAAAAATATCTCTTTAGAATGCGAGTATATTCCAAAGGTTGCGGGTCTAGACTAAGTAGTTAGACAAGTTGTTTTTTTTTCTAGTATATTCTAGTATAAAAATCAATTTTTTTTTAAACACTAGCGGTCGCCCGTGGTTTCATCCGCGTGGTTCCGCGTGGTTTAGACCACTGGTTGAAGTCCCTATAAACCAAATTTTATAAAATTCCATTAAGTACCTTTTGCTTAAAAGAGTTACAAACTAACAAACTGACATACCTATTATTATATCTACAATATTAGTAGAAAGTATAATTATTCATTAAGCAATAAATTAAGTGCAATGAGAGTTATAAGGTTGTTAAGTCACTGTCACTTTCAATTTCCTTTCAGTTTCAACCTTTCTGCCTTCCCCCTATTAGGCCAAGGGAGCACCCCATAAAAACGCAATAAAAAGCTAGCCCGTATCTGATTATCGATTGATTGGATTCATGTTAACCGTCAGTTAGCACAAATCTAAAAATGTCTAGTCTATACAATGAAAACTGCTCATAATCGGAAATGTTTTTATATTTTTTCCACTTTACCCACGCACGCTGTTTGTTTTTAAAGATGCGAATAAGAGGACGAGAAAACCAGATAGGAAAACTATTCGACTTATTAGGTCGAAGCGGAACATTTTGTTTAATAATTTTGTAAATTTCATTGTAAAATACATTTACAGCTGACTCCAAAGATGCCCCTCAAACAACTGCACCCAGTCAGTGTTATAAATAGCTTTATTAATTTCTAAATAATTGCCCTCAAGAAAACGATACCTAGGTTCCGAAGATCGGGCCAGGGGTTTAAAAGTTGTGTTACAAGTAACCATTGAGCAAAGAGGAGGATGATAGGGGTCGTCGTCTCAGCCACATGACACCAACTGCTGGGTATAGGCCTCCACGATCTCCACAACGATCGGTCCTGCGCAGTCCGCATCCAGCGGCTTCCCGCGACCTCCCATTGATAGGGGTCAGCTGGTACTAAATAATTAGCGGGCAGTGTGCAAGTAGACGTACTATCATTAGATAAAAACAAATCTAATATTCCGTCTTTACTATTACGTAACGAGTTAGATTGTTTACAATTAACAGTCGATAAAAAATTAAATAAAAGAGTATGGGTAAGATTATGCACAGTTTGAGCACTAGGGACGAGCACAACCGCACTACTGCCGCTATCCGTAGCAGCAGTTTACCACTGTATGAACGGTAAATTAAAGTCTCCAAAAATGTAAATATTACGTACATAATGCATCAATAAATACTCTATATACTTCACTTGGTTGGCTTGGAGGGATATACACACCACCGATCAGACAATATTCACTTTTATCAGAGCATAAGAGCTTTAGGAATTTGAGCCGGTAAAATATTAACCGAAAGATTGTTCTTGTTGTTCAAAACGCATCGAGTAACACAGAACTCACGGCGCACTGCCACTAAAACCCCACCACCGTCCGTTTTCCTCGCGATTCCTGTCATAACGAAACACGGAATATCGGGAATCTACAAGTTCGGTATCAAGAATGTTAGGTGTTAGCCAAGTTTCGGATAAAATAATTACTTAGGTATTGAAAACTTTCATCACTATTCATCAAACTGCAATAAAAGAGTTACAAGCCTTTAGCGTAAACCTTCCAACGTCGCAGCCACAGCATCAGCGTTGGTGTCACTGTCAATTACTTACCGTTTCAACCCTTCAACCCCCCATTAGGTAGAGGGAGCACCCCATAAAAATACAATCAAAGAGAAGCTAGCCCGTGTCTGATTACCGGCTGATTCGATTTTCCACTCGACATAACGACACGACCAGAAGCTCTATTTTTGATTCACTCGTCTCGAGGTTTCTACTGATTTTCGTTCGACATACGAGTTTGCGTAATTTCCGTACTTCCGGAATAGCGACCTTGCCCGTATGTACATAGCTTCGCTTTTACTCTGAAATACCGCCTCCCAATGCGAGCGCGCGAGGGGCAAAGCAAAAAGCGACCTATGTCTACCCCTCGCCACTCGCGCGACGAGTGATTCAAAAATAGAGGTCCAGCTTAGTGATGTGAACACGCATAACGATAAACTTAACGTGACGCGAGTTTAAAAATGTAGGTCAGTCGAAATGCAACTAGAACTGAACGGAATTTTTATCTGAAAGGAAACAAATAAATGCTAAAAATCCAAACAATATATTATCGGCAACTATCTTTTTAGACATTGACAGAATATACGAATAGAACAATAGAACTGTAACCAAAATAGACACATTTACATTTTGTATTTCTACTAATATTATAGACTAGAGGCCGGGCGCGGTTTCACCCGCGTGGTTCCCGTTCCCTTGGGAATTTTGGGATCATTTATAGCCTATGTTACTACTTGGGGTCTAAGGATTCTCTATACCAAATTTCGTCAAAATCGGTCCAGTAGTTTTTGAGTTTATTCGTTACATACAAAAATACAAATCTTTCCTCTTTATAATATTATTAGTATAGATGTGTAAGTTTGGATGTTACTTATTTACTTACTTACTCAATCACGCATATACTGCTTTACGGATTTGACTGATTTTGTACCTGAGCATAGGATAATATTTTATCTTAATATTCACGCCGTAACGGGAACCACTGTAGTGTGTGTCAAACCACGGTCGGCTACTTGTAAAAATATGACAGGAAGTAGATCAATAATAATCAAATTACCACTAAGAACATTTTCACTTGTGCTTGCTTGCATGCTTGCTTACACGCTTGCTTGCATGTTTATTTATTTATTTATGGAAAAGGTACACTAACAGTATGTATATCATACATTCTTAGATATTACCAGCTTACAATAAAAGTTCTTATATATATTATATACCAATTACAGGCATACACAACATTTGCAGAATAAGTTACGTTTACATTTATTATTGGTGGTGGGTTATGGCCCATTCTCCTTATCCACCCATAAGGAAGGCCAGTGCCCCTTAAATATTAGAATTAAGTAACAATTATTTAAATTTAAAAATTTACTTTATAACATAGGCATTAATAACATTTTTTTTATTTAATGAGTCGTGGAAAATGTCCATGCTGTAGGCTGTAAAATTTTTAAATGCAAAAATTACAAAATCATAAATTATTGGCAGTTGCATCTTAATCGATCGTTAAACACCTGAAAAGATGTTTCTTTCGAATGCAAGGATATTCCTAGCATTGATGTAACAACGTTGGCCTACAGCGTATTAAAAATATAAAAGTATTGGAGAATTTCGACGGTGGTTCGCAAGTCTCGGTAGCTCAGCGGTTAGAGCATTGGACCGCATTTCCAAAGGTCGCGGGTTCGATTCCCGTCTGAGAATTCACTTGTGGCCGAGTTAATTTTTTCCAATATTTTTCTATTAAAAATTTACCATAAGTATAAAAATAGCATTGAAAAATGCAAAAATTACAAAATCATAAATTTGTGTTCTGTTATTGTACGGTCAACTGCACGTACGGCTTTACATTTGCAATTCGAAAGCCGCCGCTATTACGAGTGACGTAAAGGCGCTCTCAATGTCAAAGTGTACAACCGTAGCTACTGTTGACTGATTCTCTTGGACGAATTAACCACTGGACACGAAACCCGAGAAGAATGTATGAAATCACGATCAACCAATTCTTGCGGGGGTGAGGGGCGATTACTAATGTCAAATAATGACAGTAGTGCTTGAAGTAATCGATATTTTTTTTATCGATAAGTGAATGAATGAACCGTTTGAGTTTAATAAATCATGTGTGTTTTAAAGAAATTAGTAAGTTAATTGTTTATTTCGTGGAAAAATAAAAAGCACGATAAGTAAAGAGCGAATGAATGAACCTATAGAGTTTAATAAATCAAGTGTGTTTTAAAGAAATTAGTAAGTACATTGTTTATTACGTAGAAAAACAAAAAGCACCTAATAATTTCAAATCTCATTAAAAAAAATCCCTCAAATTCATAAAAACTATAAAATATGGTTTCCAAAGCGTTTGTGTTTGGGTTTATTTGTGAAAAATGGGTAGATACATGCAAGCTGATACTAAGTACTGATAAGGCTTAAGATGGAAGCGCGACTCTCCCGGAATCTCGAAACTGGCTATCTTACCTCTAACTGCCGGAACGGACTTAGATAAGATGGTAGTCGCTAGCCAGGTGGGTTTACAAATTACTTACTAACACTTTTTAAGTGAGAAAAAAACATTAATATTTGGTTTATATAATAATATAATTCATTATTTACATTAACGTCTTCTGCAATCACTCGAGCTTTTTTATATAAAACAAAATATGGGTAATCTCGAGCTGTGATATCTCGTAAGCCAACAATCTAAGTATACTAAAACTTACTGAAAATAATCATCGACATTATAGGATTGTCAAAGATCGTTAAGACTAAAACATTTTAATTTCAACTCTAGTATCCATTTACATTTAAGAAATATGCATATTTGTAAGAAAAAATTTAAACTTGTTTTCACTTTATTAAAGATCTCAAAGTTTACGCCACCGTACAAAATTAGTACAACCTAAACCTAAATTTGGATAGAGTATGGTCTAGCATACGCTGTGACAGTTTTAAACAAACTTCCAGATGTTATCAACAAAACATCGCATATAAATTACCTATATTAAAGAAAAAGCCAAGGCAGTATCTTTCTAGCAACTACTAGCTGAAATACTAATTGCAAGATATTTCAACCAATAGTTTATTGTAGTTTTAAGATTATTTTACTTGAATATAATAAAACGATATTAAAATAAAAATAATTAAAGATTAAAAAATAGTATAATATAGCTTACGTACATACATTATATAATATAAATATAATTAATTTTATTCTTGCTGTGACCTAACAAGGTCTATGTTAGAAACAAATAATCAATGTAACCACCAGTTATGATAAATTTTAACGGACTTGAACCCACGAGAATCCGGCCCACTGCTCTAACCAATGAGCTACCGAGACTTTTATATTTTTAATACGCTGTAAGAATATCCTTCCTTGCATTCGAAAGAGAAAAATAACAAATGTTTAACGATCAATTATGATGCAACAGCTAATAATTTATGATTTTTGAATTTTTGCGTTGTCAATGCTATTTTTATACTTATGATAAATTTTAAATGTTAATGTACAACACACTATGATAATGTACAACATGAGTCTAATACTAAAAAACAATACCGTGACTGATTGATAGGCAACGCACAGCCCAAACGGCTAAACCAATTAAACTGAAATTTTGCATACAGGTTCTTTTAACGATATTGGCAAGCACTAAGGAAGGATTGTTTGATATTACCACGGGAACGGGAACCATTCGGGTGAAATAAACAACTTTTTTTTTAAAGTTTGAAGCTATATTTAAAATATAACGAGCTCAAAGTTCGTAGGGTTGCGTCGTTTAATTACCGAGTTCCTATAGTTATCTTCTGGCTCCATCATCAGGCCTTAGATGTTATTTAAGACCTGAGTCCTCGTCCATGTTATCTCCCTGCGTACCGCTTCCACCCAATTTCTTCTTGTTAGGGGTTCAACTGTAAATCTGAAATTAATTTGAATAGTTCCTACATTAAAATTGGATCGTTCATTTACATACATCGATATGTTTATCGATATGTTCAAGCCCTATACGACATAAAAATGACAATTGATTGAATGAGTGATACATATAACCCAACCAAATTACTTATCCTATATCTTTGAAGAATTTACACGTACAATGATTACTTTTTGAAATGACGTATTACATTTTGTTTACATACCAAATTTTATTTATTTTACGAAAAATTGCTGCTCTAATAGATTGAATTTATACTTACGCGTGAAAAGAAAAATGTTTTGATTGTCCGGTATGTTTTTTACAAATTAACTCAGCGTATTTACCCATTTTTGAGATAATGTTCCACTTCGAGATCTCGCGTCATACTGACAACGCCATATTGCTTACTGTGTCTAAAAGGCAGGGTAAGTGACAGAGGGGTAAAGGCGAACGCGGTCCTCGTTACGCGTCCAGTGGTTAATTCGTCCAAGCTGATCCTTTAAAAAAAAAAAAAAAAAAAAAAAAAATTAGTGAATGTCACACAGCACACCACTGACTTTAAACCCCCTCGCCTTTCCTCCCTCCCGAGTCTTAACTAGTAACTCCTTTTATTTCAATCAGTTCTTGCCGATGCCCGAGACATTTCTTGTTATTACAAAGCGACCCTGAGCTAATATTATTGTTCGATTTAATAGAAAACTTGCTGCCAGCAACTTTGCCAGCGTGGAGTTTTATGTTTTATTATAGTTTTTCATTAAATTTCACCCCTATATTATCTGGGCTCAGTTTATGAGCCACAATAAATATTATATTCTCTGGACACCGGTGTTCTGCTAGCAAATAACCAATTAAGATATTCAGCTCAATCCATCACTGGTTGAACTGGGCAAATATTAAAAATCGGCCAAGTGCAAGTCGAACTCGCACATGAAGGGTTTCGTCTCTCACCCAAGGTTGCCTGGAAGAGATTGCTATGTAGCAATAAGACCGCCTATTGTGTGTTCCTCTATTTTGTCATTTTCTCTGTATGTGTTTGTTTTTGTATCGTGTGCAATAAAGTTTCTATTATTATATTAAATACACCTTCCCAAAATGCCACTATAATTTTTCGCCTGCAAAAATAACTTTGTTTTTCATAGTGTCTGTATGCATGCCAAGTTATATTTGCGGTTTGGCAAATGTGCTATAGCTCTGAAACTGCATAATATATTTCGTTCAAACTAATTTTCATTGAAAGTTTTTATAAAGGTCTACAGCATATTTTTTTTTTGATTTTTCACTTTCTTATTTGGGGGACACATTTTTTTACTTTGAAAGTGTATATTATTCAAAAGGTTGACTTTGAGAAAAAACTGTTTTAGAAACCTCAATGTGATTTTTAAAGGCCTATCTAAAGATATCCCACACGTATAGGTTTCATGAAAAAAAATATTTACAGTTTCAGTTCCATGTATGGTTAGCCCCGCCTTAATATATATATTTTTTATTTTTGTCTGAAAACCGTAAAGCGGTTTACAGAATACATGTACCTACCAAGTTTCAACTGTGTAATCCTCATAGTTTTGGAATAAAGTCGCTGTGACATTTTACCACTTTGGAAGTGTATACCTTTCAAACGGTTGTCTTTGAGAAAACTGATTTAAGAACCACAATGTAATTTTTAAAGATTATCTATAGATTATCTACCCACGCGTATAGGTTTGATGAAAAAAAAATTTTTTTTTTCATTTCACTTTGGGGAAATGTGCTATATTTCTAAAACTACCAACTATATTTCGATCAAACCAATTCTCTTTAAATTTTTTAATTTTTTTATTAAGATCTACAGCGTGTATTTTTTTTTATTTTTCACTCTTTTATTTCAAAAGTTAGAAAATAAATAGTTTTAGAAACCTCAATGTTATTTTTAAGGACCTATCTATAGATACCCCGCACGTCTAAATTTGATTAAAATATATTTTTTTTAGCTTCAGTTCCATGTATGGGGAGCGGCTCCTTAATATATATGTATATATATATATATATATATATATATATATATATATATATATATATATATATATATATATATAATATATATATATATATATATATATATATTCTTTTTGTAAGAACCGTAAAGCAGTTTACAGAATACATCTTCCTACCAAATTTCAACTGTGTGATCCTCATGGTTTCGGAATAAAGTGGTCGCAGGTTCGAGTTCTATCTGAAAATGACTTGTGGCCGAGTCGTTTTTTTCCAATATTTTTCTATTAAAGATATATCCTAAGTATAAAAAACTATAAAAATGCAAAACCTTATAAATCATTAAAAAATATATATACTGCTTTACCATATTACTTTTCGAATAAACGTTTCCCAAAAAACTCTACCGGTCGGCCGGGAAGTTACCCGATTGTAAAAGTAATGATACAAATATCCCATTCAAGAAAAATCCCTCTCCTCTCCATCAGTAATAATAAAAGCATCTCGCCGCCATAACCATGGAGCTTCAAACAAGACATGACGTCCCCGCGCGCCGTAAACCGTCGTCGTGTACACAGGCAGAGTGCGCGCGATTGGCTCCTCTTGATATTCATTGTATAAGTAATAACTCCTCGCCGAAACAATCTTTCCAAACCGAGCAAGCAGCACTTACACGGCACTGCATTAATGGCGGCCATGAATAATTCAGGGAAACGCACGGAGCTCTGCGATCTGGTAATTTACTTCGCGGTTAACTGAGGATCATTCGGCGCTCGATCAATCATTCCCTGTGTTGTGTATGTCAATTTATTCGTCCTGAACGCTCTGCTAATACGCTTTTCGACATATGCAAGAGCGAGGGAAGCGAGGACTCACATATTGAATTTTCGAGCACCAACATCGATGGGAGTTGTTGATATGAAATTGTCAAACGTAAATCTATCACGGCAATCTTTGTGGGTTTGGATTGGGACTGATTCAAAACAATAAAAAAAAACTTACTATAGATATCATTTAATAACAGTTCGATTAAAATAATTTGGTTATGGCTACAATTAAAACTAATGATAAAACACCAACAAGTAAGTGTGGTACAGAAAAGAAATCACTGAAAATGTTTTTAACTAATTGGATGTAAACTGATTTAGTTTTAAAGTAATAATTGGCATTATAATCGTACCAGTCAAGAACCGTTCTATCGTACCATACATAAGCTCCTTTTATGGTAGAAGGTGCGTCCAGTACTAGGTATAGAGGCGTCTGCGCTGCGTCGTCTATACTGTAGAACCCAATGCTCATAGTCATGTCAGTGGAGACCAGTCCCGGGTGCATGGAGTTCACTATGATTCCCCTCGACTCATATTCTCTCTGTTGGACGATCGTCAGAGCACTCAGCGCCACCTTCGACACTCTGTAAGGAGCTATCGTCCCATTATCAGCTAAGTCTCTCCGTTCAAAAGTCCCTTTCTTCACCGAATCAAGAAACCATTCTACGAAATCATTAACATCAGTCCTAGTTAGGTCTTTCTTACTTAACCTCTTAATCCACTCAACGTTCCTAACATTAGACAGATGACCGCAATCACTGGATATATTCAAAACTCTTGCATTATCGTTCAGTAATGGAAACAGGAGTTCTTCTATCGTTAGAACACTACGATAATTAATGTCGATAACACTTTTACTATCGTCGTATGTATTTTTAAGCTGCACAGTAGCCACTCCCGCGTTATTTATTAAAATATCTATCCCTTCATGATTTCGCTTCAAATGGTCACGAAATGCTTCCACTGATGATCTGTCAGCGACATCCAGTTGATGGTATCGAGGGTGGAAGCCCAGCTTTTCCAGTTTTTCGACTGCTTCTTTCCCTCTAACTTCATTCCGCGAAGTCAAATAAACCACACCATTGAACCTTTTACACAATCCTTTAACTATAGCAAAACCTATGCCTTTGTTGGAGCCGGTAACGACCGCGACTTTATCTGACATGACTGTTCGCTACAAATAATATTTTACTACTAATGATAGGCCAAACATTACTGACGATAAGGTAGTGAACTTTGAATCGTTTATTTAATTACATATTTACCTGTTAGCTTACGTGTGGTACAGTCAATAGCACGTCGGCCTTTACAGCTTGACCTTGACCTGGAGAGCACCGTTGTCGTTCGTGCCTAACTGAGGCGGTTTTCGTTGTGCAAATGTAAAGCTTGATGTACTTTTGACTGTACATACCAGTGGCGTAGACTCCATACATACCGATTCCCATCGGCTTCCCTTTTAGATATCCCACCCCAAAAATTCCACCAAGCAGATGACAATAAGTATGAAATTAATTTTTCTCACTAATTGGTTAAAATATACGTGAATGCCAGACTGCTGCAATGTGAATAAAATTTTGTTTCCATGTTTATAAATATCTGGTTTGTTAATTATTCTTGATCTTCCTTACCTTCGCCATATTTCGACCCCTCACCCCTGGCACATACTCAAGAGTATTTACATAAAGAAGTACGTACAATAGTAATAATAATAATAATAGCATACAATCACACCAATTATCTAGCCCACGTTAAGTTTAATGAAGAACTTGTGTTATGGATACTAGATAACGAATAAACATACTTATATACTTATAACTTTTTAATTTTGCATTTTACAATGCTATTTTTATAAATACTTTTTTGTAAATTTACACATAATATATATATTAAACACCCACACCAAGACAAATAGACATGTGCATGCACACAAATATTTGTCTTGCCCGGGGGATCGAACTCGGGATCTCTGGCGCAGTAGGCGGGTTTAGTACCCCTGTGCCAAACAGGTCGTCAATTATTATTTCAGTGACAGGACAGAATTTGTTGAATTAAGAAATATTAAAAAATGGGATTTAGTATTATTCTATTGTTTTGACTGTACTTACTTAAGAATATTTACATAAATGAGTACCTATAATGATAATTTCGTTAATGAGACAGAAACTGATGATTTGAGAATTTATAATGAAAAATGGTCTAAATTTAATGTGACCAAAAAAGTATTAAAAAATAATAATAAATATGGTTACATTAATAGTTGAAGCGAGCAAATGTGTTGCGCTGTATTGTACAATTATAGACAGATAGTTAGCGCCAGTGTCGAATGACTGGCAACAATGACACACTGTCATTAATATGTGGACCTGTGGTCAAGGACAGCTTGTTGTTGTCATGCTAAAAAAACTAACCATGTAAACACGGCGAATGTGAATGCAAATCAACATTTCAAATCCAATTAAGGTTGGTACTTATATGCTCGGCCTGCGATTGTTGAGGTTAAGCACCTTTCGCAATGGTCGGTCATGGGATGGGTGACCAAAAATTTACTATCTCGAGCTCGTCCGTGCTTTGGCAGGCACGTTAAGCCGTTGTCCCGACTGCTTTTGTAGCCGTCAAAATCCGCCAAACTGCATTGGGCCCGCGTGGTGGGTCATGGCCCATTCGCCTTATTCATCCATAATCAAAGCCAGTGCCCCAGAAATGGGGACATTAAAAATGGCTGATGAGTGATATATAATTTTTAGTTTCGTTTTATTTTTAAATAATTTCACTATAAGCAGTGATTTTGAAAATGAAATTTTTACAGGAACAATATTACTTTAACTGAAAACAGTAAAAAAAGGTTAGTATAGAATCCGTTATAGAAAAACAAGCAAGCGGAGTTGCGGGTGGTCGCCAGTATATTGGAAATAAATAACAAAGATAAAGTTATCAGTGACCTCGACTTTCTGTTATCAAACTTCGCATGATTGTTACGTAAAGGGACATTTTTCACTGTACTGTGATTGTTTCTTGATAATAGTTGAATATTAAATAATTATCGAGAGAGAGAGAGAGTGACGGATATTATTTAAATTTACACCATATACCACAAAACAAAATACACATAAAAAAAACAATAATTAAACAATTTTTGAACGAAGTATAGGAAAATAAACATAAAATAAACATACATACAATAATCCAAAGTTATGGCCTATGGGACAAAAAGGTCCCTGCCTCAGCATAAGTTGGCATAACACCGGAGTTATCAAGGCAACGCTGCTATTCTGGCAGGGCTTGCAGGTAGGGTGCGCAAATAACAGTGAGTTAAAAAAGTAAATGAAAACTAAAAAATAAATGATTACTATCTATAAATAGGTAGCTGACTAAAAATAGACAAACACAAGATTAAATATGGCGTGATATGTGGCTGGATGGACTTGAGTGCAATATTTAAAAGCTGAATGGATTTTGACCTTCACAATTTATTTTTATTGGATATATTTGTCTTGATAAGCTAACAATGGTAGGTACTCTAAATGCCGTGCATATGGACGTGCGTACAAGAATAAGTCTTTATCATCGTTTATTTTATTCTAATCACCATAACTATTGTGATTTTAATGCTATGTAAAAATAGAACATTTCACTGCTCTAAAGTTTTTACTTTGAAATAGTAGTTCGCTTTATAATCGTACCAGTCGAGGACCCTTCTATCGTACCAAATGTATGCTCCTTTGAGATCATGGGGCGCGTCCAGCACCATGTACAGTGGGGTCTCTGCTGCTTGGTCAGCATCGTAGAAGCCTACCCCTACAGTCATGTCAGTTCTAACCAAGCCTGGGTGCAACGAATTCACGGCAATGTTTCTAGAAGCCAGTTCTTTTTGCTGAAGAATCGTTAACGCACTCAAGGCGACCTTGGAAACACGGTAGGCAGCAAATGATGCACCATCGGCGATGTCGTCAGTGTTGAATGTTTCATTTTTAGATGATTCCAAAAACCAGTTTACAAACTCTTTAATATCATTTAAAGTTAAGTTTCTGTCTGACAATCTTTGTATCCAGTATTTGTTTCTGACGTTCGAAAGGTGCCCGCAATCGCTGGATATGTTTAGAATCCGACCATTATCTCTGACCAGGGGGAAGAGCAGCTCCTGTATCGTAAGGATGCTGTTGAAATTGATATCGATTATGTTTTTGTTCTCCTCGTAACTTTTGAGAAGGGTACCACCGTTCGCTGCTACCGCGGCGTTGTTCACCAAGATATCGATCCCGCCGTGCTCGTCTCTGATGTAGTCGCTGAATCTGAATACGCTGTCTCTGTCAGCTACGTCGAGTTGGTGGTATTCTGGGTGGAGACCGATTTTTTTGAGCTGTTCTACAGCGGCTCTCCCTCTCGCCTCGTCCCTCGATGTCAGGTATACGATACCTTTAAACCTTTTCAACAATCCTTTGACTATTGCAAATCCGATGCCTTTATTGGACCCAGTGACAACTGCGACTTTCGCCGACATGTCTGCTTTTCTCGGCGGCTAATCTTAACTGAGTCGAATGGTTAAGATTTAACCTGACCCCTCGACTCGCGCTCAGATAAGTCGATAGCAGGCTCGATAAACAAAGCTCATAACGGTTATTTCACTGTGAAGGCAAACAGAATGAATTTTATCGATAATATGAGAAAGGTAATGACCTCCGTGCTAGAGTGGTACAAACATCGGTTTCAAGGTGTCGATGTCGTTTACTCTGAGGTCCCGCGTTCGAATCTCGGTAGGTACATATGTTTGTATGATGAATACGAGCATTTGTAACTGAGTCATGGACGTTTATATATATTTCTACACATTAATACTTATATATGTATAATTATATGTATTTATATCCGGTACCTTAGTATCCCATAACACAAGCCTTACAATGCTTTCTTTGGGGCTAGGTTAAAAAAAATACTGTGCTGTGATTGTTTTTCATTTCTACTCATTTATGTATTTATATGAACAATTCAATATAAAAAGAATTTAAAACAATATTATAAAAGATTATAACTACTACGAGTGATATGTAAATGGATTCTGAATCTCGCAATTCATTCTAATCTGTCATTGGAAATATTTGTGTGTCTGTTTGTCTTGACAAGCAAACAATGGTTCACAGTTTACATCTACATGGACGTGTAGAAGAATAAGTGGTTGCACAATGTTTTTTTAATTGTGATTCTAATGTTATTTTAAAACATAGTATTTCACTCCTGTAAAGTTTTTACTTTGAAATAGTAGTCCGCTTTATAATCATACCAGTCGAGAACTTTTCTATCGTACCAAATGTATGCTCCTTTTAAATCATGGGGCGCGTCCAGCACCATGTACAGTGGAGTCTCAGCCGCTTGGTCAGCATCGTAGAAGCCGACCCCCACCGTCATGTCAGTTCTAACTAAGCCTGGGTGCATCGAGTTGACGGCAATGTTTCTAGAAGCCAGTTCTTTTTGCTGGAGAATCGTTAATGCACTCAATGCGACCTTAGAAATACGGTAGGCAGCAACTGATCCACCATCGGCGATGTCGTCAGTGTTGAACGTTCCATTCTTAGATGAATCCAAAAACCAGGTTACAAACTCTTTGATATCATTTACAGTTAAATTTTTGTCTGACAATCTTTGTATCCAGTATTTGTTCCTGATGTTCGAAAGGTGCCCGCAATCGCTGGATATGTTTAAAATCCGCCCGTTATCTCTGACCAGGGGGAAGAGCAGCTCCTGTATCTTAAGGATGCTGTTGAAATTGATATCGATTATGTTTTTGTTCTCCTCGTAGGTTTTGATGAGGGGGCCACTGCCGCCGCTCGACAATACCGCGGCGTTGTTCACCAAGATATCAATTCCGCCGTGCTCGTGTCTGATGTGGTCTCTGAATCTTACTACGCTGTCTCTGTCAGCTACGTCGAGTTGGTGGTATTCTGGGTGGAGACCGAGTTTGTTGAGCTGCTCCACCGCTGCTTTCCCTCTCCCATCGTCCCTCGATGTCAGATATACGATACCCTTAAACTTTTTCAACAATCCCTTGACTATCGCAAATCCGATACCTTTATTGGACCCGGTGACAACTGCGACTTTCGTTGACATGTCGGTTTTTCACGAATGCTAATCTAAACTGAGGCGAATTGTTAACATGTGTTCTGTCTGACCTCTCGACTTGCGTTCAGATAAGTCGATAGCATGCTCGATAAACTAAACATTACATAACGGATGGCTGGCCCGCGCTGAAGGCACACAGAATGAATGTCATCGATAATGTCTCGTCAATTTATTAGGGGTGTACTCCGCGGGGTAAAACAAACCCCGAGCAATATCATTCAATCAATTTGGAAGGGTATATATAAATTCTACGGGATAAATGGAAACGACCATCCATCATGGCGGTGCTCATGCGCTCCGCGAGATTTTCTGTGTATGTCATTGTTACTAATGTTTTGTCACGACTAGGGATTCTATTTTAGGTAGGTACACTGGAAGTTATATGTAGAATTTGATGTTAGTATTTTTTGCAAATTAGTTTGGATTATTGGAAATAGGGAGTTTTGAGTTTAAAAGTTATTTTTTAATGTTAATAAAAATAAATGATCATATATCCCTCTGTTGTTGTTAACTAATGATGAGGCTGCAGATGGAACCACATGACTTCCGTAATTCACAACTACTGAGGAAAGGTAGTTGATTATTTAACTCTGTTGCTAACAGATTTTAATTGAAATTGACATATGTTGCAGTTACATTGCTGCTTCAGTCCGATCGTTGTCACATTGATATTTACTAAAGCACCAATGTGACTGCAGTTTTAATTAAAAGTTGATAGAAACAAGCTACATAATCAGGGAGCTGGTTATCATAGTTGTAACTTCCCTCGGAACACATTATTATTCAGATGAAATAATATATTACTTGACTGACGTAATATCTATCTAAGTATTGAAGACATAAGATTCAAATCTATAAGAAAACATTTATAATGTCGATTGCGAAAAAAGCAACGAATAGACAGGAAACGGAAATGATATGTTCCGCCATTATATTACAGTCATCAAAACACGGAAATCGAAATCTATAAAACGAATTTATCATTCAATATAAATCGTTTTTATCGCACTTTTTTATTGAAATGAAAAAACAAAAAGCATTTTGTGACTAACTCTAATCAATACCTTCGTTTCTCACTTGATTTTTTTGCAAACTATTTGTTTATAGAAAATTCAAAGTACATAAATAGCAATAACTACGATTTTTAACCGACTTCCAAAAAGGAGGAGGCTCGGCCGGTGATTTTTTTTTTTATTTTTTTATTTAAGTATGTACACCAATGACGCCCAGATTTCTGATCCGATTTGTGCGGAATAGTTTCTATTTCTATTTCTATTTCACGGTTTAACGAAAAATGATTTTTTAAAATAGAGCATTGAGTTACTTATGATTGACAACACGTTTTTTCGAACACTTTTACCTTACCAAGAAGGCTCAAAATTAATAAAGGGTACATTTTTATGACAATGGACGTTATACAATTTTGAACTTTAGCACTTTAGTTGTACGTGCTATATTGATAATGAAGTTTTGTGCAATCACATTAGAACCTTCGTGGCTATTACTTTCCCTATTATTCCGGTTATCTGATGGCTGTTCCATTGTGCAGGAGCTCAAAGGGCCAACTGAGCATTTAACTGGATCCCTCCAAACTTGGTCTTTTACAACTCTTTTATCAAAGTTTTTGTATTATCCCCGGTCGCATAATACAATTACACCCACAGTCCTTTCTCCGATAGAAATTTAACTCTTTTTCCCTTAAAAGTTTATTCAATTTACAGGCCTTTCACGTTTTGTGTCTTTTGTCGTAAATATTTTAGTGGTTTTGGTAAGTTATTATGGCTTTGCTCGACTTTTTGGGCTCACAAACATTGAAGTTGTAATACATATAATTCAATACTCACAAACAATTTGTGGTTTACTCTCACACATAAACGATCGTCAAATGTCTTCAAATGGCCCTTTGAGTTTAGAAATAATTACGTATATTGTTTCAAACCAATTAGAATATGAATTTCTTATCAAAATACTTCTGAAATAGAAAATCGAAAAAAAAATAAAAAAAACAACGGGTTGCACTCCGGTAGTGCCGGCAGAAGTGAAAACCGCTTGAAGGAAACAGCAGGAGCAGGCATACATTTTCGCCGCGCGCTAGAAAGGAAGTGGGATATTACTTCCTCTACTACGCCGTGCCGGCGGTCTACTATCCCTCCGTCTTACGAATTTTCCCAGTCCCGTTTCCTGACGCGACTTTAACATTTTTTACCCATCCCAAAAAAATAAAACTCTGATGTGCACAACGCTGAAAAAGAAGTTTTAACTTCAAAAACAGTTTTAATGTTATATTCCCTTATATCTTTTTTTACGGGTACGACTTTAAACTTTAAACTTTTAAGGCGCGGTGGAAATTGAAAAAAGAACAGTTTGGCGAAGTGATGCATTCAATTATCTATTAAACACAGGCCTTCATTAGCTGTTTTATGTACAGTTCTTGTTTCATAGGTGCTTGTAACAGCCTTGACTGAATAAATGATATTGAAATTTAATTGAATTTGAATTTGAATTTAGTATTCTGTGGTACAGTCAACAGCAGATACGGCTTTACACATTTGTCAAATACGAATCGACTTTGAACTTTAAGACGTAAGGCGTTGAGTTCGGAATTGTCTGTAGAAAGTATAAACCATATTTGCTGTTACCATACTTCACTTAATCATAAACATTATTCTCAATATTATTGCAATATAAGTATTCAAAGTAAATAATGATATGTCAAGAAAGCAGATATTAGTATTCGAGGAGCAAGTTCTCGTTAAACAAATTAAATATCCATTAGAGGGCGGCGATTCCGTGATTCGCTTCTACCTGTTGTTCTTAACTAACTTGTTACTTTCTTGACGTTTATTTTCAGACGAACGAGACTTGGTTAAGTACAATTTGCCGGTGCGAGGAAATGCAGTTTCTTGGATTTAACTCGATGAAATTTTTGCAAACAGATTGCGAATGCCTTTATTATGAGACTTTAAACGATAGTCCAAGCCGTTTTTTTTGTCGAATATTTTTTAAAGGTTTTAGTAAAAATAATTTATGTCAACGATATATACGTTTATACGTGTCGTCATTACTCTGTGTCTTTTGTGAATGGTAAATAAGTTACGGCATCAAAAATATTTAAATTTTAAGTACAATCGGGTAACTTCCCGTTTTATCAGTAGAGTTTTTTAGGGATCTTTATTTTATAAAAAACTAATAGATACGAGTATATAGAAAACGTTGATATCACAAATAATACAACACAAAAAAAAAAAAATTTGGACTATTCGAAAATACTTATCTATAAGTCTATTTGAATAAAAATCTTTGACTTTGACTTTGACATTATTAATTTACGTACATCTTAAGTTTTGGCGCGCACTGTTCATTGAAATAAAACAACTTTTAAGGATATCAAACGCGCTATATTTCACGAACTAAGTTGTTGAACTAAGATGACCAGTCATCCCGTGACTACGGCAGCTGAAAAGGTGCCGAAACGTCGGGAAAATCTAAAAACCCCTAAAAACCTAAAAATACGGACAATCTTAGCTCGTGAAATATAGCGCGTTTGATACTAAATTATTATTTACCCTTAATACTTTCTGAGAGAACATTTCCCAAAAAAATCCTACTGGTCAACCGGGAAGTTCCCGTTTTGTACCTATTTCAATAAAGTCAAAGTCAAAGTCAAAGATTTTTATTCAAATAGACTAATAGATAAGTGCTTTCGAATCGTCCAATTTTTTTTTTCCTACCAGCCATTCAGGACATCTTTTAACTGATAAGAAGAACGGCGTTAGGAACTTAATACATTTTAGTTAACTCGAAAATGAATAAACAAGAAAATTTGCTCAACAAAACCACAACCTTTATAAAATGTCAAAATAATCTTTAAGTTCAAGCAAATATACGATAAAACTTATAGCTACTACTATTACATAATACACGAAAAAAGGGGTAACTCTGCCAAGCTTGCCAACGTCGGAACACACAAACGTAGTTACCAAAGTATATAAAAGTAACGTTACTTAGTCTGTCCATACATTATCTCCCGCTGGGACGCGTTGCGAATAAATCCTTCACGCGAATTCCACAGCCTAAAACTGGGGGTCAACCCTGCTAATGTTTAGGCACAATCGTATCTCAATCGTTTTTCAAATTTGTAGTTGGTACTTTTTTACACTGTACCACAGATATAGTTACTACGTAACAGATACTTCACTCAGTGAAAAATTTCCAATACCTCTGCTATAATAGCCTACTCCGTCGCGTCAGCAACCGCTGCATGCACTGTACTATCAAGAACAGTGTCCCTACCGCGCAAGTGACGTCGGCATCGACATCGACTTCATTCGACAGATGGACGTGACATATTGCTCTTAGTCTTTGTTAAGTTTTCCTTTCTGACAAAAAGAAGCAGCAATGTGTCACATCCATCTGTCAAATGAAGCCGATTTTGATGACGACGCGACTTGCGCGTGGATGCGGGCAGCGCAGGACCGATCGTTGTGAAGATCCGGGATATTGAAAATTGAAACAGGTATTAAACGCGTAGAACGTGATATGTATTTCACCTAACTAATTAGTAAATAGTCAGTCCGTGACCACGGCCGATGTAACTTGACCGAAACGTCGGGAAAATTAGGTAGGTGAAATACCTATCACGTTCTACGCGTTTAATACTCGTTTCAATTTCGAATATTTGTAATGCAACGCGAAAGTTTAAAAGTTATCCTTAGGGGAGACCTATACCCAGCAGTGGGTGTCATGTGGCCGAGACGAAGACGAACAAGAACAGTATAAAGGTATGTCTAGATATGTTTTTTTGTGCGTACCGTACCTCCGTTTCGTATCAGAGCGTAGCAATCCAAAAACTCTAGACGCAAATCTTTGATCTGCGCGCGATCATTTCCTTTGATAGTGGCGAAACGCCCGACTTGCGATGGATCGGAGCGTGCTAAACAGGCGTCTAGACGCTGGTACGAAACAGAGCCAGAGGTACGATACGGATATCTGGACCCACCTTAATATAGCGCTGTTGAGTGAGATACGATTATAACAGAAAATTAGCAGAATCGACCCCCTGGCAGCGCGCCAGTGAGAGCCAACGCCGGTCACAAGCTTTTATGCAAAATTAATGAAAAACTCCCCACTATCTTATTTGCTTTTCAGCAATATGGGAGATTCGAATTTATATTTAGTTCGGTAAAGGCAAAACAGTTTTGAGATGTTCAGAATAAATTTCGTTCGACTTGAACTGAGCCAGTGAAAAATACTTGAGATGCTTGAAATGTGCTAAATATCAAAATGGAGACTTATAATAAGGTTGAATATGGAACTACACTTCCCGCGGAATTCTTCAACTACTGTGGACTTCTTATCTCTAAATCTAAATTGTAATACAATTGTGCATGTACCGTAAGGTAATATTTGCGTTTATTTATTATTATTTATTTTATAAATAATATGTAATAATGTCTGAATGAAATCCAATATTTGTTTTAGAATAATAATTTATTACTTTATTTATTTATTTTTAATAACTATGATGATGAATGTTTTATGAATTTATGATTTTATGTTTTTAAATTAAATTCATCTTTGTCATTCGGATGCTAACACCCTCACAGGGTATCACATGTACTTCTATAAATTATAACATCTGGTTACTCGATGTGATTGTGCAATAAATAAATGTTTAAGCCATGTTGTGTTTAATTGCTAACATGGCTAAAGACATTGTTGCTACGGCGAGAGACTTAAATGAGATGGTGGTTGCTATCCAGGCGGATGAACAACAAGTCTGACCAACAACCAATAAGTACATTTAAACTTAACTTAATCAAGACTGGCTGGAGCAGGCAGTAACGTAGGGTTAACTGTCCCGTTTTCGAGTGTACCCAACGAATAATTAAGCGCCCCTCCGTCCCATGAATCGGGTAAAATAGTTAGCGCTGTCCACATTTGGCACTCTGCCCCTGCGATGAAAACTATCATCCAACGTGTACCCATCACATCCCATCCCATCCCATCCCATCCCATCCCATCCCATCCCATCCCATCCCATCCCATCCCATCCCATCCCATCCCATCCTATCCCATCCCCATCCCATCCTATCAGTTCCCATCCCATCTCATCCCATTTTTTTGTTGAGTAGAGGTACGGTTTGCAGTAGAGGTCAACCTATGTGAAACAACCTTTCTACTCCAATGTGCTTCCAATGTAATTCTGATTTTCAAATAATTAAAAGGAATTGTCTACACTTGGTACCGTGCGCCTGCGTCGAATACTATCGGACGTATAAGAGTGGACTCCATTTTGATAACAGTAGTATTAGCTGATCCATAGGTATACCAAACACTAGCGGTCGCTAGCGTTTTCACCCGTGTGGTTCCCGTTCCCGTGGGAATTGTGGGATAAAAAGTATCCTATGTTCATAACCAGGCTATCTATGTTATATTATTGTTATTGTTATTTTTATTTTGCTGTATGCTATATGTTTACCTATTAGTGGAAACTTCACTGATTTATGTACAAACTTATATTTTTATCTGTTTATCTGTGTCTGGAATATTGTATGTTTCCCAAATAAAATAAAATAAAATAAATCTACTATCTGTGTACCAATTTTCATTCAAATCTGATTAGTAGTTTCGGAGCCTATTCAATGCAAACAAATAAACAATCAAATCTTTCCTCTTTATAATATTTGTGTAGATAATGTGACACATTCTAGATACAGGTCAATGAATTTTCAAATATAGTTCAGCAGTTTCAGAGATTACTTCCTACAAAAAAAACAAACTTTACATAATATTAGTATAGGATATGGGTAGTAGTACAATTGTATTCTGTGGTAGTAGAGTACAAATAATTTAAGGGTTTTTTCTCTCTTCCAATTTGTTCCCAAGATGAATCAGATTACGTACAACTTAAGTTTTGGCGCGCACTGTTCCTTTTCAGCTGCCGTGGTCCCGTGACCACGGCAGCTGAAAAGGTGCCGAAACGTAGGGAAAATAAAAAATAACCCCTAAAAATACGGACAATTACAACATAGCGAGTTTGATATCCGTAAAAGTTGTTTTACTTCAATGAATCAGATTTTCAATTAATTAATACTTGATTGAATTCCAGTAACTTTTGGGACTAAAACAGAAAATTGTCATTATACTTAAGATACAACGCGGAATTATAAAACAATTCTAACTTTTTTACAGCTTTAAGACCGAACGTCTACCGATTTTTTTAACGAAAAGAAGAAAGAACAAAAATTGTTAGAATTAGATTTTAGTTTACAATCTTTGTTGATCTTTAACCGCAACCCGCAGACTGCAAACATGCCTTCTATTTAAATAGCAAACATTTTGTATCTCGAACTTTTTAATGGGTTTAAACACCAGTCTTTGTCTCTTGAGGAGCCCGTGGCGCAGTGGTTCGCCGCTCAGCCTGCGATTGTTGAGATTAAGCAACTTTCGCAATGGTCGGCCATGGGATGGGTGACCAAAAATTTACTATCTCGAGCTCCTCCGTGCTTCGGAAGGCACGTTAAGTAGTTGGTCCCGGCTGCATTTGTAGTCGTTAAAATAAAACCCACCAATCCGCATTGTGCCCGCGTGGTGGGTCATGGCCCGCTCTCCTTATCCATCCATAGGGAAGCCCCATCAGTGGGGACATTAAAAAAGGCTGATGACGAAACACCAGTCTTACCACAAAACAGAGATTTTAGTGGTGGGTAATATATATTTTGTCATGAATCAAATCCAAACCATATATTGATATTCGATATCAGATTCTGAAATTACTATCCGATCAAGACAATTAGGCGCATGACAGGAATGCGGTTTTGCACTTTTGGCACCTGCAGCTCATTTCTATCACCGCACTTTTTTTAAGTGAGTTTTGAGTTATTTAGTTAAAATGTACATAATTATTCGCTGTTTCAATCTCATCCTACGAAATCGTCTTTACTCTCGCTTGGCATTAATTGCTTTCTATTCCATTGCAATACGGTACAATATCGAATACAATATCGTGTTTCGCTAAAATATATAGTATCAGATCGTATCGACTCTCGCTCGACATTGATTGCGCTCTATTCCATTGCGATACAATATCGAATACAATATAGCGTTTTGCCAAAATATATAGTTTCTGAGCGCATCGATTTCGTATATTGCATCAATATCGGATTGACGATATTGGTGCAGCATACGATTCAATATTTTTATGTGATTTGTATCGCCCACTCCTAGTGTTTATCGCGTGTCTAAGTTATGCAGTGCTGAAATGTGTTGCTGTCACTGTTTTGAAATTTTATTTCGAAAGAGGCAGTATCACTTTTAAATACTAAATTAAACAGTGTTTAAAATCTTTTGTGGCAAGGCGTAAATATTTGAACAAATAAAATCAATTCTATTCCATTATAATTCAGATCAATATCTAATGTCATCCAGCTTGGTTAGCCGTCTATTCTGAGAGCACAGTGGTTGGGTTCTGGCAGATAAGACACAAGATGCTTGTAGCAAGTTTCTCTGTGGTCGAGTTCACTTTCACCCTACGAAGTAAGTACATACCATATTCATAGGCTAACCGTTTATCTGTGGTAATAGTAATGTGAATTTCGGGCACAACTAAATGATCATATTCCTACTATTTCATTAATTAACAATTAGAAAACCTTTCAACTTTGTTTAAACAAATTATCGATGTCTGTCTATGTTGTAAATAGAATACGAACATATTTCAACTTAAAGTATTATGCTTCAATGCATTCCACTCTAGCATACAACTCGTGCAAAAAAACAACAATTCGGTTTCACAAAAACTGAAATAAACAGACACAAAATTCTCCACGTTCGATAGCGCTGTGTCGTCGCCATTTTGTCACTGTATCTTTCTGAAATCCAACTCTGTATTTATTGAGTGAGGTACACAACTACATAGTAATACATTTTGTCGTCGAATCGGCAGGTTTGTTGTTTCCAAACGAAGGCTTTTGTGCAAGCAGTAAAAACATGGCTGAAATAAAAACAGCGGGAGCGCACCAGTGGTACAATCCGGCGCACACGCGCTCGCTAGCCATGAATAAAGTATGAGTGACCTGTGGATGGGCAAGGGCTGCCAAACGCTGTTTTTAAAAAAAATAAAGAAATAATCACAACAGTTATCTAACCCCAAGTTAAGTTTCATGAAGAACTTGTGTTATGGATACTAGATAACAGATAAACATACTTATATACATTTTTTTCTAAATACTTACATAATAATACATATTAAACACCCCGACCAAGACAAATACACCTGTTCAGGCACACCGATATTTAGTATTGTCCAGGGATCGAACCTCTGGCGCAGAAGGCGGGTATAGTACCCCTGCGCCAAACAGGTCGCCAAAATATTAGTAGGTTTCTGATAAGGATTTGAAGTATGCCTTCATTCAGATGAAAGAAAACGCCTTTATTATTTGTATAAATAAAAGATAAGCTTAGGGCTGGTCTCACCACCGACCAATAAGTTCTGGATAGCTTTATCTTAAATGACAGATCATGTGACAGTTGTAGTATGTCAATTTGACATATATCTTCCAAGTAACTAAGCTATCCAAATTAGTGGAAGTTACGCGTCAGTCGGTGGTGAAACCGGCCCTTACAGTCATGTGGTATTAATTAGCATTGATGATGGTTTTTCACAAATTTTTTACTCTAATCGCTGAAATATCATGGCGCGAATGGATTAATGACGTTACATTGAAATCTGAATACATAAAAGAGTTCAGTTGTCGTATCAAACTTGTAATATTTATTTAGTTTTACTTTCATAAGACAATTTGTGTTACCGTTGCCAATTTACTCAATTTAACGAATAATATATGACCATGACTTTCTCACTGAGGTAATATAAAAATTGGTACTTAATCTTTGACTGTTTTGTAATACGGTGAAAATACTAGAGCCAGTGGCAACCCTGACAACGATATCGGCCCCGAGAACCTTCGCGCCGTGTCTGCAGTCGACTGCATATTTTCGTATCGAAGGCTGCGACTGGACGCAAACAAATTTATTTATCACGTGTACTTCAGGTGAAATATAATCGGGGAACTTCCCGGTTGACCAGTAGAGATTATTTTTGGGAAACGTTTGCTCGGAAAGTACTAAGGTTATTAAAACAATTTATTAATTAAATAAAATACCTCTTTATGTTCTATTATTTGTGATATAAATGTTTTCTATATATCTTTTACTTTTGTAAATACAGCTCCCTGAAAAAACACTCCTGGTCAATCTGAAAGTTCCCCGACTGTAAGAAAGTTCTATTAAAAAGTAATGAACTTATAGAAAACTTATATGTCATAAATAATAGAGCTTTAATAGGTATTTCATTTTATACATAAATTATCTCTTTAACCTTAATACTTTCCGAAATATCGTTCCTCAAAAAAACTCCACTGATCGACCGGGAATGTCCCCGACTGTGCCACGCCGTCTTTAATTAAGCTTATTTTCCGGCAGAAGTTTGTGCCTTCAAAATGTGAAGTGTATCAAAATTTGTCAACTACAATTAGTTCGTTTGCAGGAAACACGATTAAAGAAGTACATGAAACTGAGATAGCTGTCTTTAGAAACAAATTATACAAATATATGATAAGTAATTCAATATTGATATTTTTCTTGCGAATGTTTAGAGCTGCCTAGTTAAGTCGGCAATTGCAAAGTATAATCGAGTCATCGATAAGCACGTCTTTGTTTTAGGGATTATCCATAGACATATCTCAATGGACACGAATTTAACCGCCTCTGTGGTCTAGTGGTACAACCACCGGTATGAGACCCAGGGGTCCCGGGGTCGATTCCCAGCGGGAGTACATATTGTATTCGGTTTGGTTGGTGGTAGGACTTGTTGTAAGTCCGCCTGGCTAGCTACCACCATCTTGTCTAAGTCTGACGCCATAATAACAATGTTTTCAGCATTATTGTGTTCCGGCAGTTAGAGATAGATAGCCAGGTCCTCAGTGATTGAAGATTCCGGGAGAGCCTCGCTTCCATCTTCAGCCTTATCAATACTTAACTTCAGGTATGATGAAGGCTTAGAGTCTCCCCGTCGTTCATAAAAAAAATTACTTTGTGTCATCAATCATCATCATGGTATGAATTTGTAGAGTATTGAAAACAAAACGTAAACAAAACGTTTTTATGATATGATGGATTTTAAAAGACGACAGTAGGCTTCCAATTTTAAAGAACACACACACACAGGAGAAAAGATCATCAAAAATTTCACTATGACCGATTTTTAATGTCTTCATGTTGTTATGACATCGTTACTGTTTTCGAGATGACGCTTATGTCACCTTTCTAATTCTTTATTTCCGTAGTTAGTGGTAAATGCTGACATCAATAGAAGGTTCGAAGCATATAGATTCTCTGTTCCTACGTTAAAGTAAAATACGACAAGCAATCTTCGCTTTAAGAACGCGCAGAAGAAACCAGCATGAGTTTATAAGGCAATAAATATTTCACCGGCGACTCGGCGCAGACGTATTGAATTAGACCACCTACATACAACATGGACGTGTGTTCGAAATATGACAATAACTTGCCTTCCCGATAGCTCCGCGGAACAAATTGAACAACGAAACAATATGAAATATCAAGATTCAACAAAACTGCGATAGATGTTTTCGATTGCAAAAATTCTTGTTTGTATTTTCCATTTTTCCATGGTCTGGGAGCCGACGTTTTTTGTGTCTCTTCATAGGGGGTTTGCCATAATTGCCATGTTTGGCGGACGGAATTGCGGTTGTAGTAGGTTCAAGATTTTTAAGAGAAGGCTTTAGGCTGTGTTCCTTAGTCGCCTTTTACGATACCCACGGGATGTTGGATAGATTATTAAAGTTCCAGAACAGTTATTGAGCTGCCTTTGCATAAATTAAAAATATATGTTACAAACGCTCTTAAGCAAAGGTTTATTACAAGGTAGACGATTATTTAAAAGATCAAAATGCATGGAAGAGGTACGAACATAAAACATGACTATTGTAATTGTATAAAATTGGAATATTCTAATGACTGAGTATGAGAAAATTTTCCTCTTATATTAAATATGTTTCAAGATTGTAGATTTGTGTTTGGCAACGACATGTTCCTTTGTAAATGTTGTTGCTTCTGTTAAAGCTGATAAGTTTCTTGCGGCCGTTCTTCTTATCAGTTAAAAGATGTCCTGAATAGCTGGTAGGAAAAAAATGGACGATCCGAAAGCACTTATCTATAAGTCTATTTGAATAAAAATCTTTGACTTTGAATTTGACGAGGGGTAGTGCTATTCTTGGCCGGCACCACACGGTACAAGTATATATTTAAGTAGTAAGTCTCCCAGCCCGTGCCCTGGCCCATTTGGCCCGCGTCCCAGTTCGGCCCGCCACGTTCACGTGACGCTCACGAAGTAACGTACGTGCATTCCTCGATTTGATTAAGTTTGTGATTTAGAGTGGATCTGAACATTACTTATCTTCCTTAGTATTCGGTACCTATGAAACTGACGATTTTCTCCACACAGCCAACTAAAATTACAGTTCTCTGTTGAAATTTACCATTAATTTAAGATTGAATTTGGTGACAGAAGATGTTCTTCATCCATGTTCAAGTCAACCAAGCAAATTGGTTCAGCAATTCAGCGAT